>CM056994.1:340132788-340490288 GCA_029891345.1 Dryococelus australis
CAGCCATAAGGCTCATTCAGGCGTGTGTGTGTGTGTGTGTGTGTGTGTGTGTGTGTGTGAGAGAGAGAGAGAAGAGGTCACGTTGACCTCCACATGATCGGATATCCAGAACTTTCTTCTGTGAACCTCCATTCACTCGGGCGTGTATAAATAAGCCCTTAGAGTCTAGTCAAGAAGAGATTGTATTACGAGACAGTATGTGTGTGAGGCAGTCTGGAAGGTTACACTACAGAAGATTCTTTGTTAATACGTAAAGCTCAACACTGTAATAAAACTGACTGAAAAGTTCTTCGATTTCTTGATCAGAAATCTTAACCTCACTCAGTCGACGTCTTTACTTAACTTGAATGACGACAGTTTCAAGGCAAACCGCCGCTCGGTCGACGCAACAATTCGCAGCCCTAAACATCTCGTGCCATGGTATAGGATCAAAAAATACAATAGTTAAAAGTTTTACATTCCAGAGACGACGGTAGCAAAAATCGATGAGATATTACCTTCGCACAGGGAAGTTTCAGGTTGGAATCGCATCCAAGCTACGAATGTGTGCGTTTTCCTTTTTAAGTTTGAGTTTGGTTCATTATAGACTGTTCACGGTAAAGTGAGCACTTGTGAAAGCCCTTTCATTTGGAATAATCGTCAATAAATATATTTTATTTTAGTCTTAGACGTTAACATCCGAGTGTGGTGGAATATACACACTGTGTTTATTACTTACACGGCAATATTTATTTTAAAAGATAGTTAAAGGATAAAACATGGCTGAAAGAAAAACTAGAGCCTCAAAAGTGCTCACTTTACCGTATTTTCTTTCTGGATGCTTCAGTCTGGCGAGAGGTGAAGGTGGGAGGGGAGGGAATGGCTACAAGCAGGCAGGACCAAATCTGAAGCTCTCTGGACACTCGGCGCCATCTTCAGTTGGCCATCAACGCTTGAACTAGACGGATGTATACCTCAACAGCTCTTCCTCTCTTGTCTTCACCAGTCGGGTAGACAGTTGGTGGTCGACGAAGCCACGATTGCGAGTTACCGCAACTACGGACCGGCGACCATCGCACCTACCTTCATCTCTAGTGCTAGCCGCGATTTTCGTCAAGCGATATTATTTGCTCTGAGGTTCAGATCTCGTTCACAGTATTCCTAAACTATAGTGTGAAATATTTTTTTAAATTTACCGGGAAACATTTTTTTCTGTGTTATGTCAATATTGCGATAAGATTTTCAAATCACATTTCTGAGTTCGGTCTACAAAACTTCCTAGCAGTTTAAAAATAAGTGCGCTCTATTTACCACACGTTACGGAAAAAATTTGTAGTACGTCCGTTATTTTAAAAATAATTTTCTCTTCGAGGATGTTTGTGCATTTTTCCATTATATATAAAGTGATGTGGGATTAAGCTCTACACTTCAACGCAAGTTAATTATTTTGAAACAAATCATTTGGGGTAAGATTTTCTATAGTTAATTACTTTCTTGTAGATCATTATATATTTTACTAATCAGAATATACGTACGCTATTGTGTCTGCTTTAAATCGTAGGTTGTATTCGGGTAGCTCCTGATGCCATTTCCAATATGTCTGCTAAAAATTCAAAATGCGAGTTTGGAAAATCTTTATTTGTCCGGGAAGTGCTAAATCATTGTCTGTGCGTTTCGCTATTTAAATTGCACGCAGTGCTTGGTAGGGATACATTTTTTCTAGATATAATTCACGATGCATGTGACTAGTTTGTAAATCGTATTCAGAGTTTTTTTTTAACTCGCTTGCAACCTCCACGTATATAAGTTGGCGCACATCATACACTGATGTCATTCCTTCACCATCCTCCGAGGTGGACAGCCGTCGGCCGTGCCACACGTAACAGCTTATAAGTCTCCGCATATCATATACGAACATAATTTCTTCTCCCAGCCAGACAGATGTGTTTTGGGAGATGTGCAATTTATTACACATGTTAGTCAATTAATCTATTTTTTAATGTCGATTACGTTTCAAAACTTCCTTCTCGCCAGTCTCACAGCTCGATGTAAGTGCTACTCAGTCATACATCGAACGGACTTATTTTAATATAATTTCAGGTACGTGATTGTGTCTGGTTTAAATTGTATTCAGAGTTTTTTTGCCGTAAGATATCATTCACCAGGCTGAAACGTGTAAGGTTCGTGGAATTTGTATGTGTAAACTTAATAATGTGTTTATGAAGACTGTTGTTTAGTTAAAGTAATTTATAGGGGCATTTTGTTGTAGATCGTTAATTCAATAATTTAGGAATATGACATAATTTTGATTGTTTAGCACTTGTCGACAGTAATGTTATTCACGTAGTTAAAATTCTCGCTCGTGTAAATTATATTTCTAAGCTCGAGATTCAATTACTCCATACTGGCGTAATTGCACTTATTATTCACGTAGTCGTTTGAAATTTGCGGTTCGATCGCGTAATTTATTCATACATACAACACACTGAAATCCTTTAACCTTTAATTGCATTTGGAAACAGTAGTCAATCGTTTGTCATTACTAACACGTAAATAACATCTTTCAAAGTCACCTATCTCCCACTACCATCTACGAGCAGTATCCCCCAAAAAACATAAGATATACACTTAGGCCACTCTTAGAAATCGTTTAAACTCTCTGAAATCCTCTCGTGTGTTGAATATATTCGTAAATATCGCCTATCTACCACCAACATCCCTACAAACACATCAAAATTAGAAAAAATAAGAAAAGTTACCATTAGCACACTCTTGCACTCAACTCAACACCTATATAACACATTGCAACCCACCACTCTTGTCAGTCGCATTGAGAACACCACAGCGTCAACATCGTACAGAGCTCATCCCCACAAAAGAAAAGAAAGAAAGAAGTATAACAAAAAAAATTGATCCGATTAAAAATTAACCTTTTCAATACATTTAACCCTTTCATTAAATTCAACCCTTTCAATAAAATTTAACCCTTTAAATTTTTGATCAAATTAAGGATTAACTCTTTCAATCGATATCGACAATCCATGTATTAATTCCAATTAATCCAAGGTGGGGTGAAACCGGCACGCTCCTACTACTGATTACTAATGAGGCATGTGTCGTGGGGTTGGCAACACAACTAATACCAAGGGCTAGCTGTTTTTCGAAAAGATTTAGGGAGAGGCTAAACTTAAATATCCTAAGTGTACACTAGTAGGGGGACCGAGCGGTTCCGAGATATTTGGGGAACAAGAGAGGCACAAGTGACATTTAATAAAATTCGTGTGGGAGTCGCCCCGGCCGCCTGTATGTGTTGCTGACGCCCCCCTTTTTTTCCACCTCCCCACATATGTGCTGTGATTGGCTGACGGATTTCCCCTCCATTCTGAGGAGGAGGGTGGGGGGGGTAGCCAAACAGCAATAGTGGCATAAGGGACGTTTAGGTATTTTGTATCACCGGTGCTCTGAGAAGGCTGTCTGACGGGTGTCATGGGTTGAAGTGCCGCCAGAGTGTGAGCTCTGACGACCGGTTATACAAAGTCCCTAAATGTCCCTTGTGCCAGTATTGCTGTTCGGTTAACCCCCCCCCCAGCCAACAGCCAATCACAGCACACCTCAAAGGAGTGCGATTAGCGGTGGTGTAGGGGAGGGGGGGACCCGTTAGACAACACATACATGAGTAGGTAGTAAGGGGAAACCCTCAAGAAGTTTATTAAATGTCACTTGTGCCACTCTTGCTCCTCAAATATCTCGGCAACGGTCACACTAGGAGCCTTTCTTTGGCTACTGGTCGTTTGTTTTTGTGTGAAGACGCGTAACATTTTAAATTATCCAATCACGAAAGTGGTTCTGAAATATAGTGTTTTGGAACACATCTTGTCCTGAAATCTACCGCGAAAAACAGGTGCCCTACCAATACCTCACAAGTGTGTGGACAGGCGGAATAATAACAGTTACCATTTGGAATGTATGTAATTACGGCCACGTGGGGACTGCTCTCCGTTCCTAACAGAATAAAGCTTGTGGCCGTGTTCCAGTTGCCACATTGTTGTTAAAGTGGTTACATAACCCGTATTGTCTACAAAATTTATCATGCATTTCTGTAATACGCATTTTGCGTTTTGTCGTCAGCTTCGAAGCTGACAATTTAACAAATACAAATTTACAAAATCGCTGCCATGTTAGTTTAGGATGTTTGAGACGTTTAAAGACACATCTAGGAGAGGTTATTGGAATAAATTAATGTGTTTTGTACTGACTATAATTATTTAACAAAGCAAGTTGCTGAAAAGGGTATTTTTTCATTACACATAATTTTTGTTACGTAACAATCACACAACTTATTTTGTTTTATTTTATTAATTTCAAATTAAACGGCATTCTAACAACTTTCGGGAATAATTACTGTTTATTTTAAGACTCCGTGAATATTTATATTTGTAATAATAACTATAACATAAAAAATAATTATTTCATTTGGAATGGAAAGGGTTTTTTTAACGTCACCCCGTGTTATGCTTGAAGGATTATCAAGGGGCGGATTACAAACTAACTTATGACCTAACTTAAACTAACACCCATGTCGTACCTGGCACTCGAGCCCAGAGCCTCCCGCAACCCAACCGACTGACTACGCCACAGGAGAGGTCGCCATGAAAATATAATAGTTGAAGGTCGTGGTGTTTCGGCTAAATCTTACAAAATGCTAAATACAAATTACGAAAAACGAAACTAGAAACGAATTAAAACACGGCCTCTGATAGGCTGGTTTGTGAGCAAGTATACTGTGGGCAGGTGGCAGTGGGAAGCCGCCACACGACAGACATCCAAATGAAATCGTCAACAAGCAGTCTACGAAGAAGTGCAGGATGGTTATAGTGGATTCACGAAGCCACAGAATAGTCTAACATATTTTATTTATTTTATTTTTATTAATTTTATTTATAAAGCTTTAAGTGCCCTCCAACAGTCGTAATCCTTGAAAAGTAGTCACGGCACTTAATACAAAATATAAATAATACAGGTACAACAAAAAAATTAGGAATGTTAGGACAAACAAGTATTAGATAAAAGCCACATACTTAACAATAAATGCATAACCTTGGCTGAAAGAAGGGCTAGAGCGGAAATCCAACCATCCAACCTTCAATTCAGGGAGGGTTATTGTCACAGGAAGACAATTAAAATCTTCAAGCGATCACGTCAGTCGAACACATAAAAAATAATAAAAGTTATAATATAGTTTTAAGCTATAAATATACATATTAATAATTTGTAGAAACATTTCTCTGCTCCATAATTTTGTTATTTACATTTATAACATCTATAATATGTATATAATTATTAGAATTTCTCACACATCTACATAACATGTCATTAGTTTTAAAAACTGAACTTAATAGATTTCTTTGATTGCAAGAGGAGGTATTTTATTTATTTACTTTATTAATTTGCACACATTACAGTTCTGCCTTTAGCCTGTTTTCAATAAATACATGTATAACTCTTATATATACAAAAAAAAAAAAAAAAAAAAAGCTAAAATAGTAATATTCTTAAGCTACTGAAGTAATATTATTTTTATATTAGCAAACACGATTATACAAGCTCTTAGTTTTAGATAACAACTATAAGGTACGTTGAGTTTGCCGTTTTTCGTGTTCATTGTTACGTTAAAGTGACTGGAAGTTGCCAGCAGTTGAATATCGCGCGGCTCCAAGTGGGCCACACTTCTTAACTTCTCCTCCACTTCCCCTGCTCGATCACTGCTTGCTTCGTCCCTCGCGACCTTGACTCAGATCGACGTCGGCCCGGCGTGCTACGAGCATTGCAGCATCGCCTCTGCTGGCGCCAAGTGCGTGCGTTCAGGCGACTCACAACTTTCCCGCGCCAACATAAAAGCAAAGTAGGCCACACTCCTCACTTACACAACTGTGCGGCGACAATAGAAAAGTCAGCGTAAGTGCTAAACAGTGGGAAAAATGGCTTGCTGTATGTCGCGGGCCTCCCGACAGCAAGTTCCTTAAGCCGGCCCCACACGATACCCATTCTCGTAGCAGTTTTCTTATCCATTTCTGCTAGCGTTTCTGTTCCCGTGTAGGTTGCAATCCAGCCCCCTCAAGAGGGGTCTGGCTCCGGGTAGGCTATAACAGTATTCGTGTGAGCACTTTAGAAATTAACCTTAGAAAAAAAGTCACTGCTCCTGCCTACGTATATTTAATGGGCGCACTGAGTGACAATCGCACAGTAAATACGGTAACGATGGATGGAAAGTATTTCGATATCTTAACGTCGAAGCAAAAGCGTTAGGTAACCTTTTACCTTTTGTGATCACGTAAAATTATTCTTTTCGCTTTGTGCTTTTGTAATGCATCGAAGTGTAAAAATGAGTAGATTTGTAATATATTTACTTTCTTAATAATATCACAATTTCATTTGACCGAAGCATAAATAAAGTGATGGGGCCAACGGCAATGTTAATTTTACATAAGGCGGAGGAGTACACAACGTGTATACAAGTAGATCTTAAGCAGGGCTTTCAAAAGTGCTCATTTTACAGTGAACAGCCTATACCCGTGGGCATGCCCGAAACGGAAATAGAATGTGTTCTAAATTTATGCTATGGTCACGAAGCCGTGACAGACAAGATGGCGGACACCCGAGTAACAACCTCAATTCATATATTCTGTTTGCGAAAAGATTACGGGCTCTGTAAAACGTATTTATGTACAAAATTAATCTTAACGTACGAGTAAGTAACGGGAAAGGTTTCAATTTACTCCCACGATCACAATAAACACAACTTAAAAAATATGTGATAACTATGGATTTTTGTTTTATGTATAACGTTTCACATGACCAATGTGTAAGTTTTGTATAGGCCGTTCACGGTAAAGTGAGCACTTTTTAAGGCTCTTATAAATTTTTCCTTTCGTCCATTTTCCATATTCCTGCTGCTTTTTAATATAAACGTTGCTATGTGACCAATAAACACAGCGTATACATGTCACCACCATGAAAATTTAATGCCTGAGGCTGCAGTAAGATATATTTGTTAGCTGTTAATGCCTGTTGGGAGGGCCTTAAAAAGTACCCACTTTATTGTGAACAGCCTGTATGTGCCGTGCCACCATAGCTCAGGGGTAGGGCGGCCAACCTGTAGTCTGAAGGTCGTGGGTTCGGCAGATTTTCAGTTCGTTGTCACTTGCGGACTGGGAATTTGTCAACTAGTCGGTCTAACTTGAGCTCGTCACGTCATAACTACAAAAATGACACATAACAAAAGAAAAGTTTGTAGCTCAGTGGCAGGTCTGCGCCGCACAGTTTTATGTTTTCGAGTTCAAATCTCCATCGTGTAAGGAAAAATTAATTTTAGTGATTTATTATTGTTCTTTATGATTTATCTTAGTCTTAGAAAACATTTATTTCTAGAATATCTTTGTCTAAAAGCAATAATACGCAATTAACTTGCAACGGATAGCCTCCGAAGCATGAGTCAGGCAAATACGTCCTTCCTTCTCTTCAGGTTCGGTTTTTTCTCAAAATACTTATAGGCTGTTCACGATAAAATGAACACTTTTGAAAGCCTTGCTTAAGATCTACTTGTATAAACGTTGTGTCTTCTCCCGCCTTAGGTACAATTAACATTGCCACGGGCCTCAGCACTTTATTCATGCATCGGCAAAGTAAAACTGTAAAATTATTAGGAAAGTAAATATTTTAAAAATCTGCTCATTTTTACTTTTCACACTTCTATGCATTCAAAAAGCAGCAAAGGAACGAAATACTAATTTAAGTTACCGCAAATGGTTACCCAACACTGTTTACTCGACGTTAAGCAATATAACTACTTTCCATCCTTCGTTACCAACTTTACTAGGCGCATGTCACTCAGTGCGCCTGTTAAAATGTATGCAGGTAGGGCCAGTGACTTTTTTGTAAGGTTGATTTCAAAAGTGCTCACTTTATCGTGAACAGGTTTTAAACTTTTTAATTTGTACATCAAGCAGAGAAAATAACGCTCAGGAGGAGGCGAACAAACCCTAAGTGTGGTGTATGAAGGAGAACTCTAAGAAATTTGGTTTTTCAAAAACTTTATATAATTAAGAGATTCTACAAAAACTGTTATCAATAACCAACAATTTTATCACACACAACTTGTATAAATTCTGAGAAATAATATTTAAAATTTGTTTTAACAATTATCTCCAAACCCCACTAAAAAAAAAAAAACAGTTAAAACACACAAGTATAAAGATACATATATTTTAAGTTTTCTCCCTTCTTACGTCACCCCTCCCACTTAGCTATTTCAACTGAGGGTTAAATCCCCCTAAATGTGTGTCCCCAAGCCAGGTTCTCTCTGTTTTCCATAGGGACCGCGGTGGCTGAGCGATTAGCAGGCTCGCCTCCCACTAAGGCGAACCGGGTTTAATCCCCGGCCGGGTCACCGGATTTTCGCAAGTGGGAATTATGCCGGACGATGGCGTTGGTCGGCGGGTTTTCTCGGGGATCTCCCCCCCCCCCTTCATTCCGGTGCCGCTCCTTATTCACATCAATTACCCTCATCTGATCTCAAGACCTCGCTGTTAAGGGCCGCCCAAATCTCTTCACTCACTCACTCTGTCTTCCATAAGCCCCGAAAATGTCTACACAGAATTCCTGGATTCTAGAAACACTTGTTCCTTCGATCTTTTGTTATTGGTCAGTTCTAACCGCCGCCATGCCCGGTGGCAGAAAAGTTGTCTATTCGAGGGGTCGTGAGAGGGAAAGGGGAGGGGGCGAAGACCGTGATACACGCCTTCCGCTCATATCAGTTCTTGTCCGACCCGCTCTCCAGGTAGACGCAACACTTGCTGCACCGATGAGGGTGCTATTTCATCATCATGTATGGTAATTTTGGCGATCAGTCTTGATGATTGCAACTTTTGTAAGGGGAAATGTGACAACCCATCACAAACTCCATCACAATCTGCACAGTGCAATCAGCTGCCTGTGGTTGTTTGTTTATCAAATAGTTTGGTTTCTAAAGTATATGACGACTGGCAGGCCAATCCTCGAAATCTGAATCACTACTCCAACAAGTGTTGGCCTCCAGTGCTCTTTCTGAAATTTCCTCATCGACTGATGCAGCAGCTATAGGGGAAGTCAAAGTCAAAAAAGGGCGACTATCTGAAGCACCTGCATCATCAACATCACAGAAAACTCTAGGTGCAGCTTCAGACAACAACTCGGTCAAACTTAAACATGAACTGCTGTCTGAGGAAATGCTTATAATTTCGTGTTCATCAAAACGTTCTTGTTTAATACTTGGTTGTAGTACCTCATGCAGTTATATTTGTGAGAAAATATATAAGATACTTCCTAGCGCTGTGTATGGAACATTTAAGAGCGACATGAAAGATGTACACAGTCGAATCACATTATTATGACCCTGTTTTTATCCAGAGTAACCGCCCTTCGCAGCACGGACAGCAGCTAGATGATCTGGCCGTCAGGTGCTGCTATGTCTCCACGGGTATCTGGAGCTATACTGTCTGCAGGCTGTCTCACAACTGTTGAAGGGCACGTGGCGGAGGAGACAGACGGCGAACATGACGATCGAGGTGATCCCACGGATATTCAATTGGATTGAGATCGGGGCTGTTTGGGGGCCAGGGAAGAACTTTGAAGTCTTGATCGTGTTCTTCCAGTCACGTGCGGACACTTCTAACCATGTGGCAAGGCATTATCGTGCTGGAAGATCCCATCCTCCCGAGGAAAGACAATCATCACGTACGGGTGGACGAGATCGCCGAAACCAAATCGATCAAGAGTTCCCTCCACACGGATAATATGACCTATCCACACAGATGATGGGACCTAGAGAATACCAAGAGAACGTTACCCAGACCATAAACTGAACTGTTGCGGTATACACGTGTCTGGATGCCCCCTGGTTCATTTGGACGGTGAGCTGTTCCCCTGTAGTCTTTCGGTTGGCCTTCACGTACTGGCGCAGTCGACGTTCACCTCGGACATCAATGGGGTGTGGAGCTCCAAAGTTCCACGATGGTTATTCCCAATGGTGCCATTCATCCACTCACGATAAACTTTTACCACAGAGACACGTGAACAGTTCACAAACCTGGCTGTTTCCGAAATACGATAATCATCCATTTTTGCAACTCGGTTAAATCGTTTCCCTTGCCCATGAAAGCAGGAAGCGCACTGTGTACAGCCAGCCTGTCGGTTGCATTATATACCCCCTACAAACAAAATTCTATCGACTCAACATCTCACAATAAATTTATTTCACTTGCAGTTTGCAAATTAATTACTTCAATCAATATAATTTACAATTACCCCAAAGAAATTTACGTAATTAAATAATAAAAAATCAGTACCAACAGACAGTGTATCAAAACCTATTCAATTATTTTACAAATTATATGTCCATATTTGAAAATTCCAATATTTACAATAAAGTCCGTATCACATGTTATTCAGTCCCACCTCAGTTTAGTCCACGTACCACAGGTCCGCAATGTTCTAGATTTCTCCGAGCGCTCTCATGCACAGTAGCCTTCACTCGTCGAATATCACGTCCTCTCGTCTATTCACACCACGATCACCTGGTTAGCCATTTCCTCGTAGGGTGGAATTCATAGTGAGCATATGAGCAATACTTGAAATAAGAAATACTTATATATGCAATTCACAGTGTCAGATACAAGTATTGCTTATTATGATAGTTGTAAGTAATGCTTCGTGAAGTACTGCTTAACATGTATTCACAGTAACGAAATAAGTTTTACATATTTCTCAAGTATTCATAGTCAAAGAAGCATTGCTTATTTATGCATATAAGTAGTACTTCATCAAGTCTGCTTCGTTGTGAACTTCAGCACTGAATATTTATAATAGGAATAGGTTATTCACAAAATATTTTTATGTCAAATGATATTTCCTTAAAATATTTTATGGGAACAGGAATATACTTTAGATTAATTACATGGAACAAGTGGGAAAATTAAAATCCTACACTTTGATGTGAGAACACGACCTCTTTTCTTAACCTTTGTGTGCAATGGGTTTTGATTACTAGGATGATTTTTAACAATTTTTGTATTAAGTACCTTAAGGCACATTAAGTATGATCATCAAATGATTATGAATGTTTCATATTTGTAATACTTTTAGTGCTGGTGTATAACAAGAATGTAACAGAAGGTTTTTACATAAAAATGCTGTAAATACAGATTCAGCAAAAAAAAAAAAAAAACAGCCTTTCCTTTTTAAATAATGACAATTGCATATTAATACTCGTCACGAAAACCGACATTAATCATTATTATGGTGAAATATTCATTACGCTGAAGCGAGCCGATTTTATACCTAACAAATATTTTGTTAACATTTTAGCTTTGATGCTAGCAAAAGGCTAGTTAAAAAATCAAAACATAAGTTTTAGTACAAAAAACTGGGCCACTGTATCAATTCTATTACATAAACACAAACAGAACGTGGCCAAAACAGTTAGGTTATGATCGAACGTGTTTGCCGAACGAGTAGGCTACTGAAAGAGGTTATGTTGGCTGGACAGTCTATTTTTGTTGCTGGTGCTCTCTTTATTTTATATTTCGGGAGAAATATGCTGGTGGGGGGATCTTTAGATTAACGTCTTTCGTGAGACGACATTGTTTTGCAGTCCTTATGAGTGTGTCATTTTGAATTGCACAATGATCCAGAAATAAACACACTACCGAAGTTAACCTTACACTCGTTGGCTGTACAACACATGTGTAGTAAACAAATATTATTTTTACAAGACAAAAAAGTTGATAGTGCTGCCTTTTTAAAGCTCGTGCATTTCATTCATTATAGTAATTGTTTCAAAATACATTATTTACAAAACACGTTAACTTACTGTTTGTAATTCGCAACCTCTCGAACACGAGTTTTTATATAGAAATCCTTGCACCAACACGTCACTACAATAATGTATGTCCATCACTGATACGACGAAATAATTTATTTGCATAATCATTCAGTAAAATCAACACTTTGCCCATTTCCTGAAACCAACAAACTTAAAACCTTCGAAAAAAAAAAACGTAAATACTTAGGGTATGTACCTAGCTTCGTGGGGAACGGCACGGCAGTTGTAAAATGGTGTAACGAGCCATTGTGGTAAAACATATGCCGATAATATTACATTTCACTCAAGAAAACTACTAAAACGGTACCTGCAACCAGTCACTCTTAACAAAGCACATACAAAATAATTAACTACAGATAAAAATGTTTACAACACCAACAAGGTACTCGAATAAACATGATAAAAATGAGCACAGTTCACGGGCACTTGGAGTACTATTTTCTTCTATTATTCGAAACGGTATTCGAAAATTCTAATAGTCGCACATGCCTATGTTTGCAATACGAGGTGTCGTAAGTTTTAAATTAACTGAAATGTCGTTAAAACGAACACACACATCAAATAATCATTGAGTGTGCACGTCAACTGAGTTTTTTTTTGTTAGCACGGCTAACAAACTTCCGAAAAAATTATTACATAACACATGAAACAAACATGTTTTTATTTCACATACAATTATTTTAATCTAATGTGTGCGATAAAACAAATTAAAATTATTCTAACAGCAGTGAAAAAATAAAATAATAACAAACTAACATACAAATTCATTTCGTCTGGGTGACTGCTGTAAATAAAGTGGCAAATTTATCTATGTTATGTTGGTATTGATATTATACAGATACTTATTTCCGTACTTCACCAAGCACAACTTGAACCAAATAAGTAGTGCTCATACAATAATTACTTCGTCAAGTCATGATTTATGAATTCGTTCATCAGATAAGTAGTGCTTGAAGAAGAAGTACTACTTCATGAAGTATAGCTTTTTTGCCAAACAAGCCTCCGACTATGAATTCCGGCCTTAATCTCCCATTGTCGTTCGTCCTCTTCGCCGATGTCCCCGTTACCGCACTCAGCCCGAAGGCCTCCACCAAGACTGCCGACAGTCCAGCTGAAGCTTGTATTTATAGGGTTGTAGGCCATCACCCAGAAATTTCTCTAAGGCTTATAATTCTCTAAATAAATTAAACTTAAAATATGTCTTACTAAAATTCTTATTTTCATGGCCAGATTAAAAATATAGTGCATTAATTTTAAATTTAAAAATTTATCTCCAATGTTGTAATATATTTACAATTTTAAAAAAAGTACAACTTATAGTTTTACAACATAACTATATTCTACTTTCAACTACTAGTAAATACAAAAGCAACAAAAAATATCACAGTGAAACAATCTCTATCTCCATGATCAACACAAGAATTAAGCTGGTCTCAGTAACAAAGTTACAGCGTTTGATGTTTGATACATACTACATGCTCGCAGACCACTGCGCTGGTCCCAACACCACCGCCATTCATTGCAGTCACACTTCCAGAGCTATCTTCTAGTCCCCGATGCCTGCATGTTTGCAGAACTCTTCGCACTTCGTCACACATACAGCACCACACTGGCAAGTAAATTAATCATGAGCCCTGTAGCGAAGGGTGACTTTTAGAGTTGTTCCGATACCATGTTTTCGGATACCGATACTCCGATACCATTGCCGATACCCCGATACTAACGTCGATATCATTGCCCTTCGCAATGAATTTTTGTATTTCTGTAAAAATTGTTATGTCGCAATTCCATACAAAGTTATTTTGTTTATGAAAGTAAGTGAACAACTTATTGTATGAGAGAAAAGCCATTCATTCGTTCTTTATTTTTAATTTTTTTTGTAATAATGTGAAGCCTATAAACACCGAAATATAGTAGTTTTTGTGTTTAAAGAAAGTAATAATCTAATTTCATTGTCTATAACCGACACTAATGTATCGTCCTAATACCAGACCCAATGTCGATACTTCATTAATGGGTCACTTATCAGCCGATACCGATACTTAGTATCGGTATAAGAACAACTGACTTTTATAACATAAGTCACTCCTCTCCAAGGTTATTATTTACTTATGTTAGTTTAAACAGACTGTCTTTGGACTATTCTCGTAATCCGGAATCCTGGTGAAGTGTTAATGTTACGCAAAGTTGCTATTCACTTGCCATGTGTGTACACCGGGCCAAAACCTGTCCCACTAGGCGAGGTTGAGACCATATGTGAAGCGCTGGTGTGAGTTACTTACACTATGCATGTGGAAGAAAGGGAGGAAAACCGGTGGAGGAAGTATGTCTCTTTGTTTAGTTTTTCAATTCAACAACACTTTCTTAAGTACGCATTCCAAGATTGTTTATATATTTGTGAACGTGTATATCCAGTGAATTTATGTTGAAAGCAGAAATATATTGCATATTAATTTCTTTACAAAATGTACATCTTTTACTTAAATATTTTTTTGGATATTGTTTGTAAGAGTCACTAAGAATTTTTTTTTTTTTTTTCATTTTCGTATGAGTAACAATTTCTAACCACCAAAAAGTATTCCGTCATACTAGATGTAACTCGTTCTTATAGGTAAATGCTGTTCACGATAAAGTGAGCACTTTATAAATGAACCTTAGAAAAAGTCACTGCGCCTACATGCATGTATTTTAATGGGCGCACTGAGTGGCATTT
The DNA here is from genome assembly GCA_029891345.1 of Dryococelus australis. NCBI lineage: Eukaryota > Metazoa > Arthropoda > Insecta > Phasmatodea > Phasmatidae > Dryococelus > Dryococelus australis. Next base: position 340,147,398 of record CM056994.1, read on the forward strand.
ACCCAGTAAAGTTGGTAACGATTAAGTAGTTCCATATATTAACGTCGAATAAAAAGTATTAGGAACCAACAATGGTAACTGAAATCTTTTCTTTTTCTTTCTGTATATTTAATGCATCGAAGTGAAATATTAACAAATTTGTAAAAATTTTACTTTCTTAGTAATTTCACAGTTTCATTTGACCGACGGATGAATAAAGTGACGAGGCCCATGGCAATGTTAATTTTACATAAGGCGGAGGAATACACAACGTGTATACAATGAGATCTTAAGCAGGGTTTTCAAAAGTGCTCACTTTATCGTGAACAGCCTTTAGCAATTTTTACAGCAATATGTAAAAAGGTGTTGAGGTGGGGCCTCGTGCTGTTAACATGTATTTTAAACCTAGACACAGTTCCAGAACGTCGAATCACGCGAGATGTTGTACCTACTCATAGTCGGTCAAGTAGCTAGTTCGACCAGAGTTTTTCTCCTGCTCGAATAGCCTGGCTCTTACTCGCTGGAGGGCCGCGGTGGCGCAGCGGCTAGAGCGATCGCCTCCGAACAAGGTGAGCCTGATTCGATACCCGACGGGGTCGCTCCCGGATTTTTGCAGCACGAGGAATTCGTGACGGACGATGCCGATGGTCGGAGGATTTTTTTTGGGATCTCTCGTATCCTCCACTCTTGCATTCCGGCGATGCTCCATACTCACCTCGCTTGAGCCTCATCGGCTCTGATCTGGGTGAAAGGGTCGTCCAAACTTCTCCACTCTTGCTCGTTGGCAGATCAGATGGCTTGCTACTCACCAACGTCAGTATTATCATCGTTTGTGAGACAATTAATGTATTTGAAATAAAAACACTGGAAATTATTTTGAAATTAATAGTTATATTTATGCGAGTAAAACTAGGTGCATTTCGCACAGGAATTGTCTTTGTTAAAAATTTGAACATTTTGTCACGTAGAATTCGTTTTTTTTTTTTATCAGAGTAAGTATTCTTTTCTCGCGCAGTATTTCAATTATATCAGTATATAATTTGTTGAGCTTAAATGTTGAAATGTATACATACAATACGTGTAACACACACTCTATGCCACTACGATGGGATAGCCAGTTAAATGTATGAAACATGCAACGGCAATACACTAACACTGTGTATAACATATGATGGCACCTCCAGTGCGTGTAATACTGTATTTCATATATTTATTTAATTTTGTGTAGAGTGGCTGAATTTCTGAATACTGATGTCGAGGGCAAATGTACTGGCCACGTGATGTTACTCGGTAAAGGGCGCTAGCTTAAATTAAGCAAGATATAATAACTGAAATGATTTTAACACTGTATCTCATTAACTAACGTGACTTGTAAATGAACTACTACCTGTGTTCATGTGCGATTAAGTATATGGCTCATGCACCTCATGCACTGGTGTAGTAAAATTACCATAAAATTTATTGTGTTAATTTACAATGTGTGGTAGAAAATTAGTAGCAAGTATAGTAAAATTACATGTACAGAGTACATGTGATTTAATGTGAAAATTGGCAAAAGAAACTGACTGGTATGATAAAATTACACTAACAAAATTTATGTAAATTTATATTATGTGGCTAGATAGTGGTAACAAAAAAAAACTAAAATTATACATACAGAGTATGTGTGACTGAACATAATGATTAGTAAAAAGAATAACAAGCATAGTAAAATTACACTGGCATTGTATTTGTAAATATACATGGGAGACGCAGTAAAAGTACACATGTACATGTAAAAATACACGAACATGTGTGGAGATTGTAGCCTATATATTTCCAGCTATTATCCTTTAATTCAATAAAATATTCATATAGGTGTAAACTTAATTATCAATGCTGGTAAATTAACTAACCAAACAACCCTGAATGGCAATGACAATGTTAAAGAAAAAATATTTAGAACCTATACTGCCGTTTGGGAGTGGCCGGACATAACGGTCGTTAGTATGCATGAAAGTCTGACGTAACACATTTACACTGTAAAATCCTCTCACCCAAGTAAAAATGTCTCAGTTCACAATTCAATAAAATTATGCCTCTGGCATAGCTGCTGCTAACAAAATACTTAAGCTCTTACTAGGGTTTCTTGTGGTTAAAAATGTGCTGGATTAAGCTACTGACGCCTGGCCAACATGGCGTCGGGTTTGAACGTCTAGAACAAGCGTCATCTTGTCTGTACTAGATACGTAGCAAATTTAAATACTAAACTTCTTACGCTGCGGTTGAGTTGCTCTCGAAGGAAAAAAACCATTTAATTTTGAGTAACCGGACAGGATCAATTTTAGTAGGCCCAGGTTCCAACAATACATAGTGTAGGGGTTCTTTCTTACGTGGCTCACGGCTCACTGACGTTGCGAATCCTAACTGACGGACTATCTCCTAAACAGCTGCTGAAAACTTAAAGGGGGTTGCTTTTACGCACTCATCTCGACGTTAACACAAAAGAAAAAAATTTTTTTAAGCTAACTGTGAAAACTGAATACCCTAAAAACTAACTTAAAATCCTAAGCCTCGTCCAACTTATGGACGGGCGTCCTGTTGTACGTCTTGATGTGTCGGAAGATGGCTGCAGAGAGAGCGAGATTCCAACCGAAATGGACCGGCCTGCCTACCTTATGCTAGACTCTCCCGCCAAAAGGGGTGCAGGGTTTAAACCTGCTGACCAATCGAATGGCTCGCTACATAAATCTAAACCGACTCGCTCCAAAACGGCCTAAATCCCTAACCATAGAATTAAAGGTTTCGTAGTAATGTAATTAAAAAATACAAAAATATCCCTGAAACATTGACAATCGGTTGAGACCATGAAAAAGTAATTAATATAAAATATTAATTTAAAATTACAAACGAAAAATAAAACTAGCTAATTAAGTGCATTTACACATGAATATTGCCATTCGTACCTCTAATTATTTAATATACTAACCATGTGAAACTAAACAAATATGTAAATAAATAATATACGTGACAACATACAGAAAATTACAAGTGTTGAATATAAGCAAAGTTAAACGTGTGAAACATACATAAATTGCGTTGACAAGATACAGAAAGAGTGAAAAATGTGGATTTACAATGTCTTGATGTTAACATTGATATTTTTTGAAAAAAGGCTTTTCTGTGTCTTATATTCTATATCGTTTTATGGCATTGAACTGCGCGTAAAAAAAATTTTAAACAAGCATTTTTTGAATATTTATTTATATCTCTTATTTTCTGATTTCAAAAATTATAACTTTTCATGCAGTATTCTTTTAGCACGCCGAAATCACCTTCCCTAGCAATGTGTTCTTCTAGATGCGAAAATAGTAATAGATACATATTGGAATACCAGTGAAATCGGATATTGTTGTACTAAACACATGACTTAAACTAAACTTATTTTTATGTTATGGAATCTGGTGAAAGAGGCTAGGGCCATAACATTGAAGGATTAGGCCTAAGCGAATCCAATGCCTAATGAAAATGAAAGAGTAATCGTAAACAAATAATCTTTGTTTCCTCTTTCACTCGACATGACTAACAAAGTGACACACACCACCTCAAATAACACGAAATCCACTGCATTCAGTAAATGTATCGGTCAGGTGAAATTTACTCAGCTTCCTTTATCTATGTATAACAGAACCAATTTTCCTCTCTAGAACTTATTTACAGGCCGATTTAACAAAGGTGACCTTCGGAAGCATTGTGAGCATCAGTGCTCCTTAGACAGTATGACCACACAAGCCGTTACGAATCCGGTTATGTAAATCACGATCAAAACTGGCTTCTGGTCGCGGTCTGTGGTTAAAATGTAATTACGAAACGAAATGCTGCACGTAGTATAAAATTCACAACGATCCCGGAAATTCACCAAATGTGAACACCGGAGCATGCCTTTGTTTACCTGGCGCCTGTGTTGAAAATGCAGATTGTACCTACCAAGACTAGTGTGGAAGTGGGTAGGAGGGGGGGGGGGGGTCTGCCAGGGAAACCCCCTCTCATTAAATGTTTTCCCTCGCTCAAGGCTCAAGTAAGCAAAAATGATTTCTCTCCCTGAAGAGTAATAATGCATGAAGATGATTGATGAAACGCATCGTTCCCATGTATACATTATAACAGCGAAGCGTGATGCCTACTTCATATTGTTATGAAGTGATCAGGCTAAAATATTAAACAACCCTCCCGATATAGGACAACGTAACACTGGAGCGAAGTCTTTTTGTAATCGGGGCAGCGGACCAAGAATACATGCAGATGGGTATGTCCGGCCGTCGTTACCGCCTCCTGAAATCAGTCTCCGGCAACATGAACAAGGTGGGAACTTTCCAATTAGATTGTAATAGTAGTGGTGTGCGGTAATGAAACTTAATATATTTAATTATCATCTTGGTATTCCATTTAAGCTCTCCCGATCAATAGTCATGTAAATAGTTATTGCATAATCCCTATGTTCAATAAACCCTATCTTATACTGTTGTGCTCTACCTAATGAAGACTCATTATTTAGCTACGCCCGAAGCCCCTTTCAGGTATGAATTGACTTAAAAGCTAATTTGTAACAATATGGAGAGTACTGGCTGGAAAAGACACGAAGCTACAGATGACAAAGATATACTGGCGCTTAAAATTCAGGTTTTCTGTATGTAGTACAACATTTAATGTCGCCCCTGTGATTGGAGACATGTAACACTGCAGTTTGTTTATAGCCTGTAAGCTAGTACATATTCCCGCCACCAGATATCAGCCATTTTGTTAGGAAATTCAAATATACAATTGTCTCGAGTTCACTAAAAAATAAGTTTCCTTCCCCTCTCTGCATCTGCAAGAAGTTTTAATTCACACCCTGACAAAGACATCACGCTCAAAACAGAATTTCTTGTACAATGAATTTAAATAAAACTGCCGATATAAATTTAACGCTGAAATGGTTCTGCACTAGTTCGAAGAGTAGATGTAGGTAAGATTATAGTCGTTTGCTAGAGACATCTAACTAACGTAGGTCTATCATATATCACCCTTAAATGAGAAGTGCGCCCAATGAAGGAAAGAAAAGGAGCGCCGAAATGCTGCGATGAAGGAAATAAGGAAACATCTGTAAAGAGGCTGTATCTTCCCTTATCCAGAACTTATTTGTTTAAGTGTCATAACAGAAGAGTCAGGGTCATTACTAAAAATGTTTCACTATAGAACATTTCATTTTTCTGTGCAAATTTTTGTACCTGATTGTTAATAGTCGTTCCCTGGTCGTCATTAAAAGGTGAAAATGAATTAATATATAAAATTATGTATTAAGATAATTGCTGCATAAATGTGCGTTAGTAGTTTATATTTATGCAATGATGGGTAAAGTAATTAGTTAAGCTCCTACTGTCGCATTTTTCAATAAATCCACCTAAATTTTAATCAGGAATAAATACATAAAATTAATTAATATGGAGGGTGACACTGGCTCTGAATCTGGTTTTTTTTTTTTTTTTTCGTTGTGGGCACAGCAGTTCTCGTCCCGTGGAGCAAGTTTCCGTACCAGTCGTCGTTTCTGTCTCCGGAGGATTCTGGGAAGCTGATCAAAAAATTCTTCGTCCGCTTGCTTTGAAGAGGAAACACGCGTAGGACGCACCATACCCCACAAGTCATATTTATTTAACTTCGTTGAAAAGAAATATTTAATAACTGTGATCTGGAAGCGATCTCAAGTGTTACAAGGTCTGCCAAGTGTTTCGTCTTGTTCTGTCAATTCACTGTTTTCTTTCTCCTATCTAGCATCTCCTATCTAGCATCTAGCGAAATCTTCAGTAGGCCATGCTCGTCAAGTGTCACACCCGTACAATGCAAATATATACTCGTCCTGATTATTTTTTTAATGGCAGTAATCTCGATAAATCTTCAATCCTAGCATTTTCCCCTTCGTAAAAAAAGTAATACAAATTAATCAGATTAACTTTAAAAAATATTATTTTACATTATTATTGTTGTGGTTGTTATTCGCATTCCTATTAATTTTTAGACAGTTAACATTTTCGACTTTAGTCAAGTACAAAAAATATATATTTTTCATCAATCTTGAATTTAAAATGTCATGTAGTCATTCGTGCATTACAATTCACCAGGATGTCTCAGATGCGATAGTTACAATAAAAACTCAATCCACATCAAAACACAGCTTTAACTCACATTTAAAAAATATTTTTTTAAAGGAATTATAATGGCCTACGGTTTGCGCCCACAACCAACATCGGCGATTCCAAACGAAATACACAAGACGACGAAATCTTCACAAGACGAAATATAAACAAATCGAAGGTCCATTAAACTTACAAAAAAGGTAAAAACGGCACGAACAACAAATGACGTTGCTATCCCGACGCTGTGGTTCAAAGAACCTAACCGTCACGGACGGCGGCTACAGAAGAACTTGTTTTACTCGCAAGTCTAGCCTCCTTCAACGAGCACAACTTGAATCACACATGCCAACTTCTGCCACTGAAAACTCTCTGCCACTACTAACTTAAATTAGTATACTATACCAACAGCAAGTACACCATACAAAACATTTTATCTTTCGATACATTTTGTCAGGTTTACATACTTATAAAATATAAAGATTTCATCACATAATAAAGATGATTGGTTATCAAGTTGCATATTAATTGAAGCTTTTATTTCTAATTTGACTATTTATACTATAAGCTACTAGCTAAATTATTTGGAGGATACGCCACTCTGTTTTAAGGGTTTATAACTCAATGGGGATCCGGAAATACACGAATACGTTTTAGGGTCTTCCGGCTTAATAGGAGGCTGGATCCCATTTCGGTCTACACAATATTTTTAGTTGGGTACTAAAGAACATCGCTGCCGAATTTTGCTCACATTCGTCGGACAGTGTATAATTCTATAGAAAACAAACATACTACTATTCTCGATAAAGTGAACACTTTTTAAGGCCGTGCTAATTTATTTTTTAAAGAAAATTTATATCTTTCTACCATTTTTAATATAAACATTGTCATGTTACTATAAGAGTATACACATTTCACTACACTCAAAAGTTAATCCTTGATGCTGCAATAGAACACATGCATTACGGTTCATTGCCTGTTGGGAGGGCCTTAAATAAAGGTGTTTCACTTTACCCGTGAGTAGACTATACACGAGAACTATATGCCATGGACAGTTGCAGCTAAGAGGGTGATTTTTGCTACTTAGGTCATTCTGCTCAATAAACCAAACATCACATATTCATATAGGCTGTTCATAGTAAAGTGAGCACTTTTGAGACCCTAGTTCCATTTTTTATAATTTAACTACCCTTTAAAATAAATACTGCCATGTAAGTAATAAACACAGTGTGTATATTCCACCGCACTAGGAAGTTTACTTCTAAGGTTAAAATAAAACATATTTATTGACTATTATTCCAAATGAGAGGGCTTTCAAAAGTGCTCACTTTACCGTAAATAGCCTATAATTGCTCGCGGTAAAACAGTTGTATACATTAAGATGGTGGCTACCCCTCTTAATTTCTTACGGTGGGACACATTATTGAGATTTGCTTTCAGGTTAACGATCTCGACAACATAAAACAATGTTCGTAGAATTGTAATTTAATTCCACTTCGTTTCCGATATTTCACAAAAATACAGTTTAAAATCTCGATTTTCTATGGCACATAGTTCCCTAAATATTCTATTTAGGTAGGAAATGTCCCATATATATTTCCCTCTTGACTGAGCATAAGGAATCACCTCATAAAAATTTTCAGTCGAATTCCGCCCCATTCCGTGTATTTTCTTTGTATGCGCCAATCGGGGTGAATCACAGAAGGAAAGTCGTTCTGATGTACATAAACAGTGTACTAAGAGAGAAATGTATTTAAATATAGACTATCAGTATTATTGTTTTGTTAAGCGCTTACTTGAATCATTTTGCTAACCACCACTCCTCGGCATTGCAAATTAAAGTGCTGACACCTAGTGAGTCGGCTAAGAATTGCATAAATATAACGCTAAATTAGTAACTGCTGTTGAAACAGCTGCGGGATATTGATGAGTTTGCAACCCTGGCTGCAATCGAAAACATGTAATCAGCTGTTTGAAGGCGCATTGTGTAGACTCGCGGACGATATGTTTTAAAGGCCTTGTAGGTATATTAATACACTGTGTTGCATCGTCTTCCTGAAGTTCGTCGCAGCTGTTGCGTGTTGATGACTTACACACTTCTACACAATAGAACTGCGATCTTCGTGCGAGTTCATATTTTGTGACGTCTTGGTCTCGTAGACCACAAATAAAACCACCAAGTACTGGGTTTCACCATGGCGGCCCCCAAAAAAGTGTTGAGCCACATGTGAATAATAAAAGAGAAAGATTTCACTTAGTTAAGTAGTTATTTTATATTTTATTTATGATTATTGTAATTATTTTGGTTTTTTTTTATTTACGTAGGAAATAGAAGAAAAAATCCAGCACACATGAGACACTTGCGCTTATCTAGTGGTGAAAAATATTAGTTGCCAAACTAAAAGCATGGATCTTCCCAACCTGAGTAGAATAAACCTTAAAAAAACTCAAAGAACTTCAACGGTGCCTTTAGTGTAGGCGTGTATGTAGAAGGTATACATATATGTGCAGTTTTCAGTATAGTTAACCAACATTACGTGAGTACATCACGTAAATTAATAATAAAGTGCGCAAAGCAAGGTTAAGGTGAGCCAAAGTTGTTTACATGCTTTATATACGCCTTATTTATTTAGTTAAAACAACTTACTGCAGTTGTTCCGTTATCCAATGCAGCCAATAACGCACGGAGCAACTGAACAATGTTTGAGGGGTTGGCAGCTGTGGCCGCCATCAGTGCGGGGAACGCAATACGGTCGAAGTATAAATATAGGTTTACGATGAAAAAAGGTGTACTTAATGAACGCGTGCATATCAAAACGAAATTAAAGTATTCTTACGAAACGGTCCATGGTCATCGCGTCACGTGTCGTAGTAGGAATATCCTAGACGTGTAGAAAATGGCGCAATTTTATTTCGTGTCGTCTACGCAGTGTCTTCAGCCAACGGAATTGAAGGAGAAAAAAATAATAAGAAATAATATTGTGTGTTTATTCAAATAGGTGCCTAATTTCTAAAATAAAACTTACGCTATTATTTTCCTTTTCTCCTTAAAGTAACGAAATACTTCTAAATTATAATATCTGCTAATAAATCACTACTTTCTTAGTTATAGGCTGTTCACGGTAAAATGAGCACTTCTGAAAGCCCTGCTTTAGATATACTTGTATGCACGTTATGTATTCCTCCGCCTTATGAAAAATTAACATTGCTATGGGCCTCATCACTTTATTCATGAGTCGGTCAAGTAAAACTGTGAAATTTTTAGGAAACTAAATATCATACAAAACTGATCATTTTCATACATCGATGCATTAAGGAAACAGAAAGCCAAATAAATAATTTAAGTTATCACAAATAATCTGCGAAACACTTTTTATTAAACGTTAAGATACGGAACTATTTTCCATCCATCGTTACCAGCTTTACTGGGCGAATGTCAATCAGTGCGCCTATTAAAATATACGCGTTCATGGACAGTAACTTTTTCTAAGGTTCATTTCAAAATTGCTCACTTTATCGTGAACAGCCTTTAATATGCAGTCGTGCGTGATAGGTTGAATATGAGACGCATATATTCACTATGAACCACACATGTCTGTAAAGACTGTTCGCGATAAAGTGAGCACTTTTGAAATCAACCTTATAAAAAAGCCACTGCCCCTACCTGCATATTATGTTTCAACGGGTGCACTGAGTGACATGCGCCTAATAAATTTGGTAACGATGGATGTGACGTAATTCCGTATTTTAACTTCAAATACAAACTGTTATGTAACCATTTCTGTTAAGTTAAATTATTTCTTTCGCTTTCAGTTTATTTTTTAATGTATCGAAGTGTAAAAATGAGCAGATTTGTTAGATATTAACTTTTAAAATAATTTCAGAGTTTCACTTGACCGACTCATGAATAAAGCGATGAGGCCCACGACAATGTTAATCTTACGTAAGGCGGAAGAATACACAACGTGCATACAAATATATTTTAAGCAGAACTTGCGAAAGAGCTCAGTTTACCGTGAACAGCTTATAAACGCTCTGAGAGTTAGTTGGAGCTGCGCGTCCGAGGTCAAGAAGCGAAACAGCAATACGGGCGACTCTAACACGCACGCCTAGTGTCTCATCGCTCCTACGCGCAAGGCGTGCAGTGTTTCCGTCGTGACGCTGTACCAGGGCTTGTTATCTCTACAGGGATTCTGTTGACCGCCAATTTAGTTCGTGACCAGTCGCTGTTTCATTTCCGGTGCCAGTGTTGTTTATTCACTTCTGCCACTTCCGCACTTGTAATATTTTTTAAATTGTGTTTCTGATTAATGACGGTTATTCTTAGCTTGTGTTTAGGCCCTACTGACAACGTTTATAAGTATAAATAATAAATAAAGTACGTGATGTGAACTGCAGGATGACGAAATGCTTCGTTCCAAGTTGCAAGGACGAATCGGGAAATAAGCACAGGTTACCTGATGTTTATTATACACATCGGTTCGAATTGTGGAAGCGGATATTAACGTCTCCAAAGTTTAAGGAATTGAGTAATGGCGATATCTACAAGAAGTTAAAGATTTGTAGTTGGCCTTTCGGGAAAGAGTGTTTCAGCCCTGGTACGAAACGGCTGAGTCCTAATTCCGTACCTAACCTGAATTTGCCAGGCAAGAATTATTATTGGTACAGTACAGAATTTATGTGTACTTTTTGGGCTGCATTATGTTACGCGTAGGATAATTGTACACCGTATTTGTCGTTAATTTTATAATCATCCTTTTAGTTAACCTGGACTTATAATATGATACATGGATAGCGTCGTGAATATATCCAAAGTATCTGTGGTGGGAATTGTGTGTGTATTTACAGCATCACCCTTCCACCTAAGTACATCAAGGAGCTAACGAAAATGCATTAGTCTAGTTGTTTTGTTTCGTAACATGCAGGCCTAATGAACTTGGCCCATTTCTTTTAATATAAATTCGATTTAGATAAATTTACAAAGATTATATAATTTTATAGCTTGTTCATGGTAATGTGAGCACTTGTGATGCAGTCTCATCAGACATATTTTAACCAATAAATACATTTCATTATGGCCTTAGCCTTTTTTTGATAGAGTATTGGAAATTATATACACTGTGTAAATTAGGTACTCACATGGCAATGTTTACATTAACAAGTGGAGGGATGTGAATTTGCTAAAATAAAAGTGCTGACAGTACTTAAATTAAAATCACTATTTTTATTAATACACTTCTTAAATTTTGCTTACTTATATAAAAAAATTTGGAATGTTTGGCTTCTCACCTGCTCTATTTGGGCCTGCATTGTAACAATCAGTTGACTCCACCTGTAGTACTGTAGTTCAGTCATTTATGAAAAAATATAATGCAGTACAGTAACGTGAAGACAAACACTGCCATGTGAGTAATTAAAATATTGTATACATTTCCCCATACTCTAAACAAAAGGCCAAGGCCATAATGAAATGTTTTTATTGGTTAAAATATGTCTGATGAGATTGCATCTTAAAGGGCTCACTTTACCATGAACAGGCTATACAAATATATTATCTTTGTAAATGTTTCTAAGATTAATTTATATTGAAATAAATGGGTCAAGTTCATCAGGCCCTACATGTACTTAGTAGGAGGAAGGGTGATACTGTAAATATATACACAATTCCCACCATAGATACTATATAGATTGCCTCTCTCAGCATTTAAAGTAAACAAAATTGCTCCTAGAAAATTAATTTTATTATATAGTATGGATATGTACAATTTATGGCGTGTATGTGTCTAGAAATGTTTAAAGATGCTGTGCTTGTATTCTACTTACATAAGTAGGCATATGTTACATTTGTCACTTGTTTGAGTAGACTTGAGTGGTTCTGTTTCTGGCATTTTGTATTTTGTTTTATTCTTTCCATGTATCATATTACAAGTCCAAAGGATGATTATAACATTGGCGTCAAATACTATATACAATGATCCTACACGTAACATAAGCAAGCCCAAAAAAAATACACATAAATTGCGTACCAATACTAATTCAAGTAATGTTTCACCCAATTGCAGACAATTATTTTGTGACAACGCGACAGATATCTCGGGCACGACAGATTTTCTGAATAGAAATAACTTATAATTACGTCGCGGGTACGATAATCGTCAATAAACAAGTGTTTTTTGCTTACCGCATGAGTGGTGGCAATGTTAATTGGTAACATTTGTAATGAGATGCGAATATATTATCTTGTTGGTGTTGTAGGAATATTTTATCTGTAATTTTTTTTTCCCCGCTTTCTTTAAGCAAAGTTGGTTGTAGGTACCGTTGTAGTCTGTCGTCTCGAGTGGAAGGTGATATTAACTGGCTTGTGTTTACAGTTTCTTAAAACTGCTCGTTTCTACAATTTTTCTTACTGTAACCGCCGTCCACGATGAAGCGACAAATCAAATTTACGTGGTTAAGTTAGTTGGCTTCAGGAAATGTGCGCAATGTTGATTTTACGGAATGATTCTGCAAATAGATTATTTAAAGTTAGTGACGAACAAATGTGACTTTAGTGAAGTAAACTTGTAAGGATTTCCATAGAAAAACATGTTTTCAAGGGGATACGAATTTTACAGTTAAGTTTGCGTGTTTTGTAAATAATGTATTGAAAGGTATGTGGCCTAATAAAGCCGCACTTTTCAATAATTTTGTAGTTTGTAAATAATATTTGTTTATTTGCCTATACTGTAAATTCAACGAATGCAAGGTTAACTTCGGACAAAGTGTGTGATGTGTGTGTATATTGCTGCATCTGTACGAATACGAACAGTGACATATATATCGCATTTTGTTTTTTCATTGAAGTTAAAATTTTCACTCATAAGAACATCAAAATAATGCCGTCTCACGAAAGACGTAAAACTAAATACCCCAAAATTATCTCACTGTTTCCTTTTCCCCGCGAAATAAAATAAACAGAACCCAAACAAACATAACTAGGCAAAAATAAAACTGGTTGGAATGCCCGGTTAATAGAATCCCTATAGAGATAAATATGTATTTGTGTATATAATGTAACACCTGGTTTTTCTTCCTAACTTGATGAATAGCATTAACGTAATTCGAATGTCACAAGTTGTACATACAGGTAACATTTGATCTAGTATAAAAAGTAAATAGATGTATAAATGTTAAACAGATTCCTTATGTATAACTTCGTGACATTTGATCAGGTATTTTTTCTATGAAAATATTTTGTTTTACTAAATGCTTTCTGTTTTAAAACATAAATAGTGTTGGTGGATATGGACAACTGTTTTGTTTTGGAATGTTTGGAACGTTTTAGGAAGGTTCAAAAAGAAAGTAGTATATGGGAAGCTGATAGAAGTATGTATTCAACTTAATGTGCTTCTTGATTGATAACAATTTGATGCTGATATTTAGTTGAAGAATGTTTTATATTTGTGAGTAAACGGAATCAAGATTGAACTACAAAATACGCAAAAAAAAAAGCAAGTAATTAATGGCGTATTTGTAAGTCTTCAGAGGCTGAGATGTCATTAGTGAATTCCAAAGGGACCGAGGGCCTCATCATAATTTTTCGAGTAACATACAGACATTCTTCACTGCCTAATTCCGAAGGAGGTTCGTCGCCGGAAGCAGTCTCAACTTCGGAGCCCAGGCCAGCGCAGTTATACGCCGCTTCAGTCGTTGCATGCGGGAGTCAACTACTTAAACTGATAGAAGGATGTCGGAGTGCCTATTGCTGACATGCGATTGCAGTCTGCTGGGACGCAAGGAGAACCAGGTTCTGCTCTTATGGGAGAATTCCAGATTCAGCTGCGAACTACCTGATTCTATTACAACAGATAAGTCCAGCATCTCCTGTTTGATCTTGAACTATATTTTGTTTTTTAAAGGTTAAATATTAATGAGCTCTAAACCAGAGCGACTCATACAATTAGTCGGGTTCCCATCTTATTTAGTAATGCTTACTAGGTTAACAGCTTCCTTATAAAAACTCATCTATCATTTTCTTGTAATGATGATATCTTTTAAGCTTGTGTGTTGACTAGATATATAAAGCTTAATTTATATTGACATTGGTAGAAAGCTAATATTCCAAGGAGTATCCATTTTGTGTTCATTCAAATTTCTTTTGTCTCATCCTCACTCTAATAAACTGCGTCAAGGATCGTTTGAGCTTAACATTAATTTTACTATTTTTTTATATACTTTTGAATAATTCCCAGATTTAAATGTCTTTAGAAAATTGAGACAATGTTGACTCTTACTATTCATGTTAAAGATTCTCATAGCCTAGGCAAGTGAAATATGGATAACTTTCCTTAATATATTTTTTAAATGGTAAATACCATAATTTATACATAAGTACCAATCATTATAATTCTTATATTTAGTACAGAAGTAGTGCCCACTCGTGCTACACTAAATACATTTGTACAAATAAATATATTTATACAAATAAGTTTAAAAATATATTATATATATAAATACATTTTATATGTAAATATATTTATATATAAATATGTTTATATATGTAATATATATAAATTATATACAAAATGTTTCATATATACTTAATTTATATAAATAAATATATTTCTTTATACAAATATATTGATATACGCAAATTCATATTTATCTCTGTTGGGATTCCATTGACCATTGTATATATATATATATATATATATATATATATATATACGCCCAAAAAATAAATTCTAATTCCCCGCTGCTGCCCGCCATATTGATCTTAAGTTCATGACCAGTCGCAAAGCGCTACGATCGCAATGCGTCCTCGGTCAAAGATATTAACATAGGAGATACCGAACTAGTAACACCTTATTTAACTATGCGCTGTACTGTGCAATTCAAATTTGTAACAGTGGTGTTTTATTACACGCCATGAAAGCCCACAGATTAAACTACGTCCGTATCTTTGTACTTTTCTCTTGCCATTCAAGGAAACTGCACAGGCAAGCTTTAAAAATACCATATTTGACCATCTTCACGAATATTTTTCCCAAGAATATACTAAATATGACAAAATTAAAATAACAGGGTCGTAGATTTTTTTTTCTGACAAAAAATCGTATTTGCATGACACTTATTCACCGAGATACGCGTACTCGCGCAAAAAACTATTTCACAAAGAACGTGCAGGTACACATAACTCTAAGCAGACATTGGCCAAGCGAGAAGGTCGGTGCTGCAATCCCGAGCAGAGGAAGAGTAGAGTGTGTTCCGCGAGCCGGCCGGCTCGAGAGCAGAGAGCGTCCACTTCGAACCCTGTAACGGGAAAACTGGTTTCCGGGCCGGCGAGCAGTGTGCCCTACTTTTCCCCCGCTCACTCGCTGCGGCCCCCTCCTGCCACTCCCGCCAAGCTGTTGCTCCCCTCCCTCCTTGGCCTGCTCAGAGACCATCCGTCCTGGAGGCTCACACGAGTTTACACTACGCTCACGGTAAACTCACCACTTCTAAGGGGAATGGTGCACGCAAACCGTATATTCATATAATTTTGGCCATAACTTGTAATACAGCGGTTTTTTCAAAATTTTTGGCTCGAAAAGACGTAAATAACAATTTTGAGCATCTTCTTACATTCTTACAAATTCACTGTGTTCGTTATTCTCGGAGCACTGATTGAAGATGCGAAAACGAAAATTATTTGTTTTATTCCATTAGTACTCCGAGAATAATGACGGCAGTGAATATCCAACAACGTAAAAATGTGTTGAAAACTATTATTTGCATCTTGTCGAGTCAAAAATTTCGATAAACCCTTTTGGGAAACTACTTATATAGAAAATCGGTTAAATATACTGCTTTCATGCACCATTCCCCTTAAGGCTCCAGTTACTTTTCAATTTCTGCCTCTTTTTATCCTTGAACTACTTTTTAAATAAATATCGAGTGAGTGAGTGAAGAGATTTGGGCGACTCTTAACATCGAGGTCTTGATAGCCGATGAGGGTGATCGAGGTGTGTATGGAGCAGCGCCGGAATGCAAGGGCGGGGGAAATGGGAGATCCCCGAGAAAACCTGCCGACAACGGCATCGTCCGACAAGGTGATTTCCACATGCGAAAATCCGGAGTGACCCGGCCGGGGATTGAACCCGGATCGCCTTGGTGGGAGGCGAGCAGGGAAGTTAATGTCTACGACTAAAAGGAAAATTATTTATTGACTATTATTCCAAATGGGCTTTCAAAAGTGCTCACTTTACCGCGAATAGCCTTTACATGACGTTCACGGTAAACTGAGCACTTTTATATGCACATTTGTGCATATGCTCTATTGTGAAATTAACATTGCTATAGGCATCATCACATTCGCGGTTTCTTCACGCTTTTCGAATCAAACCTTAAAAAAAAAAAAATCCCCCCCCCCCCCCCCAATGACATTTTTGGTTGTTTCCTAAATATGCCATGTATCACAAAGTTGTTATAGTTCTGTTAACATAAAGGTATCTAATCTTGGTTAAATTGAAATTTTACTTTTATTTTAATTATAAATTATAATAATTGATTTATAATTAATACGAGTAAAAACAGAGCGAAAATACGCGTATAGGTATGCCTAGTAAGAAATAGTTTTAATGCAAAAATATTATTAAACTGAGCCCGCACGAATCGTTGTCCCTTTGGTGTAATTTTCTTTAGACTCGGTCAGTGTTGCCAATTGAACTTTCTCCCCGCTAAATCTAGCTTTTCCAAACTTCATGTTAGTGCCATAAATATTTTTTTTATCCCGCCTAGCCAGAAATATACCATTTTTCCTGCAGTGCGAGAAAAATAATTTAGGGGGTAGTTTCAAACAATGAAACAGCGACTAGTTGTTTCCGTCTCGTCTGAGGTCGCAGAAATTAACGCCCATTATTCAGAGGGAAACCACATTTCAAAGAAAAAATTTTTTTATTTTATTTTTATTTACTGGAATTGAAAACGTGTGGTGTTTGAATATCAAAGCTAAAATTGAATTTGCAATGATTACTAGATTTGAAATACTTTTATATAAATCTAGCTTTTTACAATAAAAAATAGTTTATTTTTTGGAATGTAGGCAATACTTCCTACGCGCGGAGGTCTTGTAGCCACTGTGGAGGACGCGAAGGATAGTCCTGGTGTGTTGTTCGCTGCGCGCCAATCTATGATAAGATGCTGTACCCTCTGCACAGAAAATGCTGGTGGACATTTCGAACACGCGCTGTAGACACCATGTACCTTAAAGTCATAAACCTGCGGTAATAAAACTATTTCGTTTGCAGCTGACATTGTTTGTTTCTGGCGCAAAGCATGTGTGTGATGCCGCGAAGGTAGTATGTAACGTCGCCACTGACATCTTTGTGTACGTTTTAAAAGGAAACGGTGGGTCCTGGACATTTGCGACACATGCTTTTTTTTTTTTTTTTTTTTTTTCCGGACGTACTGGCTCAGGTGACCGCATCAAAATGCCGTATCACATGATGGCAAAACAATTACACGTAATTAGAGGGTGGCCACCCCTACTATTTCTACGTAGGTGGACGGTTTTAACATTGGATTTTCATATGTTGAAGATCTCTATAACAGTAAACATTGTTCAGAAAATCGTTGATTAATTCAACGCCGTTTGCGATATATGCTGCGAAAATTCGAATTTTAAACTCGATTTTCAAGGGCTAGTCTGTGAGTTGCAATACATAAATCACCCCATTTTCCACAACAAGGAATCACTCCCAAAATATTTGGGGTGTGTTTCCGAACATTCTGTATAGCGCATATTGGTTCAGTATTCAAACTATGGACTTTACACTGCGATCATTTGAATCGCCCTACAACAGTTGCTCTAACATGCTGACTTTTTGAATAATATTTTGCGGGCAGTCGAAAAGTAAATTTTTGGATAAAAAATTATTAAGAAATGTCTCTTTGATTTGACTATATACTGTTATGCATGTAGCGACCAATACGTTTCGTAGTTTGTGAAACGTGCTCTATCTCTTATAAGATTTAAAATAATAATAATAATAACCTACAGTCTTTTAAAATGTTTCATATTCACTGCCTTATTTATTCTTTACTGTTTGAAGATAATAAATAATACCGTGTTTAATATCTTCAACTAGTAGTCAGAGGACAGTAAATGCAGTTGGTGGTATAGGTTGTCCACGGTTAATCAAGAACTTTTAAAAGCCCTGCTTGGACTCTAGTTTTGTTCTCATTTTGTATTCTCCCTCTATGTAACAAGTGAAACACTAAGACTTTTAGGGAAATAAATAATATTATGTTAATGCTATATTTATATAAATAAATAATATAATAAATAATATATTAATTATCTATTACGTTAATAGCACGCAAATTCGTGCTTGTACGTGTACAAAACGAGAAAAACGTCTTATATTTGTTAATTCGTTGCCAACACAACTAGACGCATACATGTATAGTTCATTCCCCATTGGAAGCTGCTTTCTCGGAGCCCTGCTAAATATCAGGCTCGTTTCGTATCCTTCCGCCAAATGTAAACAAACATTGCCATGTGACTGCCATGTAGCATCTGTCAAAATCAATGTTTACATGCCATTGTGTGTGTACATGTGTTCGTATACTTTCGCTACACCTAAACATAAACATTGAAATGTGACTTCTGCTTTTATACCTGTCAAATGTGTTGTTTACTGTTTACAGCTTTTCAAAGAATTCTGTCTTAGGCCTATTTCAAAAACCATTTCATACAAATATTCACAGCTTTGGCCTATAACATTATTTATGTCAGCCTTATGACGTTTTAAAAATGCCTGAATTAAATATAGTTCGTACGGTATTTGTTTTCCACGACATAGCACATTACACGTAATGCACGTTAATATTTTGCTGCGACTGTGTTAAACACTGTTACAACTGCGGGATAATGAACTGTAGTATTTGACTTTTTGTTATTGATATGTGTTGGGTTATTTCTTTAAAAGGACGGCCTCAGTTCGAATAACGAAAGAATAGACAGTCCAACGAAAAAGCGACATTAAAATCAGTACACAACTCGTGTCGCTCATTTTTTGTTATGGAAACTTAAAATATAGCGGTGAACATGCACTCAAATAAGCCTACCGTAACTTTTATTCCACTCATATTTATATGTATTGCTACTTACTGTGTATTAGGTTTATTGAAATTTGTTGGGGCTGGGCTTGGTTATGTTGTTGGGATTGGAGGTAAATCACGTTACACGGCTGTGTTTCAAACACCCAGGGCAAAGCTACAACGTTGTGATAAATAAATATACGTGGATGTAAATAAATAACTTCCTCATAAAAACAGTTCACATCAAACATTTGAAATCACGCTAACAAGCAGATCCAGCGTAACGATCACCACACAGCCACGCCACGCTATTTCACACGCAGCAGTTGACGAAACACACCGTAACAGTATATTTATTACTGCCGCGGAAACACAGATTTATCACAACATCGTAACTTGCTTAGGTAGGTTTAAAAAACACAACGTCTGCAAATGTGATGTAATATGAAGTATTTTTCGGAGTAAGTATAATTTACGCTTCGTTTGGTAAAACGGCAACACGCCATATCATGGCTCGCCACGTCTGCCAACTTCACTTTGTTTCTGCCCCGCCATCATATCTAAATATATTAAAATTAGTATTCAAACATTAAAATCTCTTTTCAGTTGTAAATTGCAAATTCAAAAAACATTATTTTGCTGTAAGAATGATTAAATATGCTACAATTGAATACGGATACAATTTTTTCCGCGTACTAGCGAAGTGAAACTTCCCGAGTGTGAAAGAGACAAAGACACAGCGACAGAGCGACAAGCCTCGCTCAGCAGACAGTTGCTTCAAAGTTGCTCTCGCTCGATAAAACAACACCGTACCATTACGACCTACTCACGATATTTTCCGCTGTTATTTTAAACTATAAAAATGAGATATGTTGCCATCGGGGCAACCTAAATATTTAAATATTCAATAGGCACCGTTTAATTTACAAATAGTATAATAAAAAACTAGGTTAAAATAATATTTTAACTGTGAACTATTTCTTACCGGCCGTTGCCAACATGTCGCTGTTCTCGCTGTTGTTAATTCATATTCAAAAATAAATAAATATTACAAGTTATAGAAGATATTAAGGTAAATTTTCATTTATTAAATAATACAGTACTCTAAAGATAACCATAGTGTTATATGTTTGTGGAATACAGGTTAATGAAAAAACAGGTTGACATGTTTTGTCTGGAGTGTTTTTCCAAAGGTTGATTTTCATAAGTCGCTTCCAATCGGGAATGGACTATAGTTATTTGTGGGCAGCGACGATTTCAAAAGTGCTCACTTTACAACGATCAGCCTTTAAATATAAATTGTTTTAGAGTGTACAATTCCCCATACGCGGTTTTTCATGAGCCCAGGCGCTGATTCTGTAATCTGGATATACAGTTTAACATTTCGTTTATTTAACCACACGTGTGTTTCCTATCCTCACGCCAATTTTTATGCTTTTTCTTCGTCTTTCGGAGGTGCCCGCTGCGAGCTGGCAGCTCCTCCCCTCCCCCGGTCGTCGTCATGGCAACAGCTCCCACGCGCGCCGCGGCGTTGCCGAACCTCACCCACCTTGCTCCCCCTCCTGCTGTCGTTCGACTCAATAACTGACTTCCCCTCCTCCGCACACGGGCGGCATTCCTGCCCCGCGCGCGCGTGCTGGAGGCTTCCCCCGCGATACGTGACATGCTGTCGCCCGACTCGCGTGTTCTCGCCACGACTGGAACTGCCCGCCCGCTCGCTCCCCGAGTTGGCGCGTGAGCCGCTCTCTTATCCTCTTTGGCAACTCCTACTGTCCACGCCATACACTAAAGATAAGGTAGAACGATCTCGCCGGCTGCGTGCAACCAATCTCCGTGTTCGAACATTGAACTGCTGTGAAAACGGCGTGGATTGGATTGAGGCTAGAACACTGTTCAAGTGCTTTGAGATGTCTGTATACTTCCTCGAACAAATTTGGAATGCAGTTAGATTATATTCAAATTGGTGAACGTATTTTAGTCATATGGAAGTACTTGTCTTTTGAAAATTAAGATATAAACATGTTCATCGCTGTTGACCATGTGACTCTTGACTTTTGTATTGTTTTGGGGTGGTCAGTGTTGGGTACATGTGCAGAAGACGAATAAGCGGTCTACCTCATCTTTAGTCTATGGCCCACACCTCATAACTACTAAATACTAAAGGTGAGGTATAGTCTCTTCGAAAAATCACCCCATGTATGATGTGTTTGTTTCCTAAATATGTCGTGTATCACAAGCATTTTATACTTCTGTTAACTTAAAACTACTCTATTTTTGGTTATATTGTAATTTTACTTATATTTTATTGATAAATTATAATATTTGAATTATAAATTATATAAATAAAAACAGGGGAAAATTATACGTGTGTTGGTAATTCCTAGTAAGAGAAATTCTCATGCAAAATGTTATTAATTGCACTCATACAAATACGATGCATTGTGATTTTGTATAATTTTTTAACTTAGTTAAGCTTTGTTTGCATGAGGTGGAGAAATATCCTGAAAATAGAACTTCAGCAGGGCTTCAGAAAAGTTGGAAGTAACCATGAATTAGACTGATTTTTGTCTTTTGCGCATGTGCCCAACACGAGCTCAAGCATTGCTTAAACAGCTGTCAAACTCTTGTGTTTAAACAATAAAGTGACTCTTGTGTACATTTGGTTTTAACTTCAAACCCGCGTTTTTACGGGGGGGGGGGGGGGGGGGGGGGAATCGCGTGGTTTCATGATATAGTTTTTGCATTCCAACTTCGTAACAAGCATATCCAATAGCAGTGTGCTATCCTTAGTGTAATCCGCGTGGTTTTGATAGTTCTGTATGAAGAACAGCAGTTCAGTGCTAGGGCACAGATTTTGGTTATTGCACAGCTAGAATCTGCACTCTGCGCTCCCTACAGAATGGTCCGACTGTCTGGTCACCCCCGCACAATTAGTAGCAGCATTTACATATGCACGTATTTTTCATGATTTCAGATGACTGACTTAAGCAAGTATGGTGTGGAGCGATGGTTGGCAGCAAGTGTATGAACTCATGAACGTCGACATGCTGGTGGAACAATGGAGGGATGTGCAATGCGACATATCTGCGAGGTTTAACAAAGACACCCACCCCGCCAAAACAAATATTACTGAGACGGGAAGGTAAACTGTTCACAGCATATTCAGTACTGTATAGGAAGTGGACTGGGAAGCCTTAATCGAGGCAGTAAAAATGAGCAGGTGTGGAGGCGTCAGACCTGAGATCTCTCAAGAAGTCTCTAGGGAAACGATCTGCGGAACTTGGAATCCCATACAAAAAGATGCTGACTCACATGAAAAAGGATCTAAAATTTAAGTCCTACAATTCTGTTTTGGTCAGTGGATCTATAGATGAATGTGTTATATACCGAAATGTCCGTGATAGAAATGGTTATTTTTGGAGCAAAGGAACCCCACATTTTATCCATCACACGTGATGAATTTGGGTTCCAATCTCCAGTACGTATTCACGTAATAGGTGCCTGTTTCTTCGATGGCGCAGCCCATTAGCGTTCCTATCCCCCCGTGATGAGGAACTGGTTTGTTCCCGTGTTGCAACGACTCGGTATTCTTGTGGAAAGCTGGTTCCAACAAGACGGAGCTGCAGCTCATCATGCTATCAGTGTCAGGAAATTCTTGCATGAAGTGTTTCACGATAGGTTGATTCGGAGAAGATCTCTTCATCTGTCTGCACCTCTCTAGTGGCTTCCGCATATTCCAGAGCTAAATTCTTGTGGCATTACCCTACGGGGTGTCATTAGGGTCTGTGTTTACAGGGGAAGGTACTAGACAACCTACGAGTTGAAGAATGCTGATCCTTTTCATCTGCACAATTAGCAGGTAGGCCTAAACTCTTCGTAAAATCTCGCACAGAACATGGAGACGAATCATTGCGTGTCACGAATTTGGTGGACATTCTGGAGCAATAACTTTGCATTAAAAGTGTAAATAAATAATAAATAAGATCACCAATGGGATACGTTTTTTATATTTTACTTCTTCCTTGCAGTTTCACACTATAGGTGGTTGTGCGAGCCTCTTGAAATCAGACAGTACATGTAAAGCCTGTTCACGATAAAGTGAGCACTTTAGAAATCAACCTTACAACAAGTCACTGGCCAAGCCTACATATATTTTAACGGGCGCAATGAGTGACATGCGCCCAGTAAAGTTGGTAACGAAGAATGGAAAATACATAGTTCCATATCTTAACGTCGAATAAAAAGTTTTAGGTTTATTATTTGTGCGAACTTAAATTATTTCCTTACTTTTCTGCTTTTTTAACGCATAGAAGTGTAAAAATGAGCAGATTTTTAAAACATTTACCTTCCTAAAAATTTTACAGTTTCACTTGACCGACGTATGAATAAATTGCTGAGGCCCATGACAATGTTAATTTTACATAAGGCGGAAGTAGACACAGCGTGCATAGAAGTAGATCTTAAGCAGGGCTTTCAAAAGTGCTAATTTTAACGTGAACAGCCTATATGTGAATGTGATTGCTGCTTCTAGCAATGTGCGGGTAACAAGACACTGATCATTTATGACATTTTGCTTAGTGCGTCCAGACCGATCACGAACCTCGACACATTTAAAACATTTTTGAACTAACATTTCGTTCAACCTGTTAATTAACATTGTTTTCATGAGTGAAAACGGCATATACTTCCAAACTTCAGGATTTGGAAAGAGAACTGTCGAATACCAAAAATGAAAATCTTTTACCAGCAATCGCTAATTGTTTGTATTTACGTAGGTTCTATGATTACTTTGTATGGTCATATAAATCAACAGTGACTGGACTTATTTTGGTTAATCTTTTTAGTCTCATGCCAATCTTCAGAGGTGAAGTTTCTACTTCACAGAATAGTAAATGTGTGGTATTAAGAATAACTTAATCTCGACTGAGCATACGGTTCAGGATCCCAAAAATGTTCTTCCTTTCTTCAGAGCAATACGTTAATTTTACAGTCGTGTAGTAGATATTTGCGACTAGCGACTACCTGCAAAGTTATTTTACTGAGTTTTCGTCACTCCTGAGTTCTCCAAACGCTGCATTTCGCTGGTGTGTTTCCTCTGACGTCATTTCATTTGTGCAATTTCTTGCCTGTCAACTCTCTAATGAATGGTCGCCGTGCGTGTTAGTACGACGTAGCGGATCGAATAGGAGGGGTCGGTGGACGTTCGTACTGTATGTAGGCCTCCATACGTGGGGTGGTTCACTACTCTATTTTTTCCTGCATTTTCTTTTGAAGGTACAAAGCACAGTGGCTTCTGAAACTAGCCCGTGTAGCCAGAAATACGCCGTAAATGAAATTAATTGACTGGCATAACGTTACAATCCAAAAAAAGTTGACGTATCCAAACAATTTGAAGAAAATAACAATTCGCGAACATTGCAGAAGTCATAAGAGACGTAGATAAACGCGACGCCTGGCCCAGAAATCCACCTCGCATTCCACGGCGGCTACGAAGAAACCGAGTCCGCTGCTTGAAACTGACCTAGCGTAACTCACGCGTGAGCAGAACATGGGTAGAGTGCTGAAGCCAGCTGCGCAGTAAACCTTATCGACATTCCAACATTTGGACCGCTTTTTGGCCAGCAGCACTTTCAAAACCAACGTGAATTGGATCTAAGGTTAGAACACTGTTGAATGTAGCAAGTGCTTTGAAATGTTTGTACACTTCCTCTCACCTAATTTTACTGATTGACAAACCACTAATCACTAATCACAATATAAACAATATTCCTACTTTTCAGGGTACAGAATGCCCTGCTATGACTCTTACCTATACAACCCAAAAAATGTAGAGAACAGTAAATCCTGTACAACAAAAATGAAGAGGTGGATTCGATTGTATAATCTGTAAATCAGTACAGCAATGTACCTTTGAATTAAGTACACCACTAAGACATATCTGCAATGCTATCTTCAAATCGGGCTTATTTCCAGAGAGACTCATATTGGCTTCGGTTAGACCACTATTTCAGAAAGGTGACAGCACAATGTAGCCAATTACAGACCAATCGCGCTACTTGCAGCTTTTTCAAAAGTAATCGAAAAAGTAATTTATAATAGATTGCTGCAATATTTCGAGATGCATAACATTTTATCCAAATCCCAGTTTGGCTTTAGGAAAAACACATCAACAAATTATGCTATTTTCAATCTTATAAATAATATTCTAGATGAACTTGATAAAATAACTGCAATCTATTGGAATTTTTATGATCTAACTAAAGCATTTTACTATGTAAATAATAATTTGCTTACAGACAAATTGAGATTTTATAGAATCACAGGTTTAACTGATACCTTTCGTACAGACAGCAATAAGTATGCATAAAAAAAAAAAAAAAAAAATGGAACCTCATCTTATTTTAAACCCGGTAAAATTAAGTATGGAGTCCCACAAGGTGCAATCTTAGGTCCACTGCTTTTCTTAGTGAATGGAAATGATCTCTCACGCTAATTAAACCCAAATACTACTCCCATTTTATTTGCAGATGACAGCAGTATCCATGTCTCAGGAGATTCAGCAGATGAAGTTAGACAGCTAGCAAACAGTACTTTTACAGAGATAATTTCAGGATTTTCTTCTAGCAAATTAAATTTAACCTGGACAAAACACACATCATTAATTTCTTCACGAAGAACAACAAACAGATAGAAATATTTTATTGACACTAATTCACGTAAAATTAATTAATCAACGGTGACCAAGTTTCTTAGCCTACATGTGGATAATCAACTAAACTGGAAATCTCACATTGAATATATTTTACCAAAACTTACCTGTAGTTCTGCTTGTTTTGCTCTGCGCAGTGTTGCTAAGATCTTAAAAAAAAACACGCTAAAAATGGTTTATTTGGCACATTTTCACTCCATTATGATATACGGTAGAATTTCTTGGGGCAAATCCACTGACAGTAAAATTATTGTTGCATGCAAAAGAGATGTAAGAATAATTAATGGCAAAAAACAGTCAGACGCATGTAGATCCCTTTTCAAGAGCACAAATATCGCACCATTCGCATGCGAGTACATGTAGGTAAGTATTCATTACTTACTTTATGGCTGAAAACAGTAATTTATTTGAGAAAAATGATATCTATCACAGGTATAACACCAAAATAAAAACACGTTCACATATTCTCAGTAAATTTAAAATTGGTACAAAAAGGGCGTTCCTACTCTGAGAGTCAACTCTTCAACCAACTTCCAAAACGTCTACACGAAATTTATTTCTTGAACCCAATTTTTTTTTTTTTTTTTGCAGCTAAAGAATATTTTTACAGAACATACTTTCTTTTCAGTAGAAGACTATTTAAATCAAAAACATTAAGAACCATATTATTGAATTCCGCACATATCATGTTTCCTTTCTCTGAGCATTACTTTTTTTGTTTCAGTGTAATGAAGACATGTTCCTTGGTACTGGTAACTTACCACGGACAAGAAGAGAAAGAAAACAATTTTGACATTCCATTATTTATTTATATGTATAACCTATCTTGTATATGTATAATAATATGTTTATTACAACCTTATAATATTTGTGTGACTCGTCCAATATCTATGTATGGAAAATGCATCGAATGGATGCAATGAAACAAACAAGCTGCAAGTATAATGTAGAGAAATTTGTCAAAATATTTTATTCATATTGTTATAATTTCTTAGTGAGCTAATCCAGGTTAGTTAAGGGGTGGAGGTCTTAATAAAACCAAAAAATTGATTATAATTTCCCAATTTTATTTAGAATAACTATAGACAAAATATTGTCTCGACACATCTCACAACAAACTGATATAACTTGCTGTTTACAGTCAATCAAAACAAGTAACAGTTACGTTAAAAAAATTAATGTAACTAAATAATTTTTACCATGCTAGAAGTTTTTTAAATAAATAAAAATACTGAAAAAACTGACGGCAAAAATTAATTTTAATCTTTCAGAAACAGATTCGTGAGATCAAATGCAAATTAACATAATATTATTGAGCATTAAAATACAAGCTCCCACATCAAACAAAATCGATCAAACCTTGTTTCTTATACACTCTCACTAAACCAGCCTTTTCATAACTGACTTATTTATATAATAATTATTCATAACACTGATAAAGTTCAATCATGTAAATTATTCGAACAACATTTTAATAGTAGTAGGGCCGAAGGGGTTTCATTTCACCCGGGGGATTACTTGATGGATTATCGATTTGATTGAAAGGGTTAATCCTTAATCAGATCTAAATACGATAAAAAATTTAAAAGGTTAGTCAAAAATCGAAACGGTTAAATTTATTAAAAGAGTTAAATGGATTGAAAGTGTTAAATTTTAATAAGATCGAGTTGTTTTGTTTATGTTTGGCACAAGAGTGTACCAAGTGTCAAATTGATTAGTTTTATTTCTTTCTTTTTGTAGGTTTGGGGAGCAGCTCTGATAGCTGTTGTCAGCACGACGACTGGCACTCGATGAGGTGCGGCATGTTGGGGATGGGGAATATATGTGTATAGTTTTGTACAAGAGTGTGCTAAGGGTTAATTTTCTTTCTTTCTTTTTGGGGACCTCTGGTACGTCCTCACCCTTAGAGCTCTGGCACACAAATGAGGTGTGAAGTGTTGGGGATGGGGAATATATTTGTAGAGTTTTGTGCAAGAGTGATCTAAGTATACATATTTTTATTTTATAGTAATCTTGCTTGTAGACAGCATTGGTAGATAGGCGAATTTGAAAGATAGTGTTATTCGGAATGCAATTAAAAGTTAGAGAAATTCAGAGTGTTCTATGCATGAATAAATTACATGCATATAATTTCACAGACTTGATGGAAAACATAATTGTAGTATGTCCGGATTTTTTAAATAAATCACTTTTATATATGCACATACTTGTAGGACTAATAGTGTAATCAAGTCGTTATATGATCCACTCATTCATTGACTGACCTCCAAGCTGGATGAATGTGTTTTCGGGGAGCTACTGGTGCGATTTCATTGCGTTTTTTTTTTTAAATTTATTTAGAAACATTCGTTTTGTTTAAAATTTCCGAGTTTTTCACCTCATTCTATAATCAAACAGTGCTTCACTGAGCTCGCAGCCGGACAGACGTGTTTTGGGAGAGGTGCAATTTTATTATGCATGTTAATCAATTAATTTCTTTTTAAGTGTGGATTAGGTTTCTAAAGTTCTTCCTCACCAGTCTCACAGGCAGATGGACGTGTAAGGTATGTGCGAGAGGCGTCAAGTAGTGTCATATATCTTGTTATTGTACTCGTTAATTTATAGGGACATTTCTTTATTCGTTGTAGGTGTCGTTAATTCCATACTGCACACTCAAGTAATTGTCATATTTAAGTAATTGTGTTTATTCGTTATACTTCTCTCAAGTAAATTATATTTCTAGCATACAGGTCGGGGTAGACTAATTCATCTCTTTAAGTTTAATTTCATATAGGAGAGTACCGTAATTCCACTAATTTTTCACATAGTTGTGATCGTTTGAAATTTGCGATTCGATGCATGTAATTTATTCATATGTAGAACACTCTGAATTTCTCTCATGTTTAATTGCATTCCGAACAATACTATCTTTTAAAGTCACCTTTCTACCATTTACGAGCAATATCACTATCAAACCAAAAATATATTACACTTAGACCACTCTTGCACAAAACTATACATACCCCACCCCCAACAAGACGCACCTCAGTCGAGTGCCAGTCGTCGTACTGACATCTACCCAGCCTACACGAATCGATTTGACACTTAGTACACTCTTGCACTAATCACAAACAAAAAATTTGATCCGATTAAAAATTAACCCTTTCAATAAGTTTAACCCTTTTCAATTTTGATTATCCCTTTCAATTTTTGATCTGATTAAATCGATCGATCAAATCGATAATACATCAATTAATCCCAGTGAAACCGCCCCAACCCTACTACTACTTTTATTAGCAGCCCAGTCAACATTCAATCATCGTAGCCATTTGATTGAGCTTTAATTTCTGCACACCATAATTTCTAACAAATTATCTAACAGTTTTCAAATAGGAAAAATATAAAGAATACTAAGAATAATACGTCAATTAGAACTCACAAATTAGAAGGTACGCGTCCTGTTTATTGGACCTACCAAAGGTGCTGCTGAAAAATGTTCAAATTACGAATACGTTAACAAATGTTACACGAAATAGCATACACGCATCCTAATTTACCAGACCTATCAAAGGTGTTGCATACGTATGCCAAAAAATTCATTCAGCGCTCTGAGAGAGCGTAACACCTAAAACCATTACACAATTTAATTAAAATGATTAACCATAAAAATTCTTGGTAACAATTCTCAATTACAACCCTATTATTAGCAATTAGCATTTTACAATCACAAATAAATACATGTATCAAATTACAGTTATTGCGTTGAAAGTGGGCAGGCAACATTGAAAACCCCGTAGGCAGTGCGGTTAAATATGCCAACGCAAGTCAAACACCACTGGCTGAGATAAGCGATAAAAGAAAAAACGTAACTCAATAAAAGTTACCACATATGTCAAAATCCCAAGCAAGAACTACACCGTCACTGCACCGCGTTAATTTAGCCGAGACCATAATATTTACCATGGGCATCCAAACAAATGTTAGAAAACACGATGCGCGATGAAGCTACCTAGCTTGTTAATCAAAACCATAAACCACATTAAAATATTCATTGATTCTGACTGCCATGCCCATATGCAACAGCCGCAGCACGTCGCCTTAATACACTTAAAAAGCACCATCACTATGATGAGATGAACGTTAAGACCGCCGAGACGATCTAGCAGGCTTGAAGGTCGGAGGAGAAGAGCCACACTTCATTTTCACATTAAATCAAACTGAAACCAAAGTAGGGGAAATCTGGCGGAGGGAGGGAAGCCATAGAGGTTGAAGTACGGGAGGAAGGGTGGGACACAGAGATCGAGAAACTGACGGAGTGGTGGCAAAGATTAACGACGACGATGAGCGCGCTGCGATCGGCGCAAATTAAAAATCAGTCCCATTAGACGGTGCATCAAAACCCATCCAATTCATTTATAAACGATATGTTCTTTTCTGACAGTTCCAATATTTACAGTAAAGTTCGTATCACACGTTCGTACAGTCCCACCTCAGTTTAGTACAAGTCCCACCAGTCCGCAGTGTTCTACTACAGTTCTCCGAGAGCCCTCATGCACAGTAGTCTTCACTCGACGGGCATCACGCCCTCTCGTCCGTTCACACCACGAACAAACACCTCGTCCGCCGTCGACTCGCAATCTCCCATCGTCGCCCATCTCCTATGTTGCACCACGCGTCGCTCTATTACCGAACTCAGCCAGATGGCTTCCACAAAACGACTGCTAACCCTTCGAGCGCTACATTATTTATAGGGTCGTAGACCGTCGCCCAGAAACTTCTCTAAACGCCGTGTTTCACCGAGGGTCCTAGTTCTCAGAATATTCTTGCCCATCTCTGAACTCGCCGGCTTCTCCAACAGAGGGGAGGGGGAGGAGATGTGATGCCAGCCAGGAGCTGTCAATCATTCCCCCGGCTGCCGGGTGACGCGCAGGGGCCGACAGCCAAGGTTTACCGAGGAGAGTCGAGGATGGTCAGCCCTCCCACAGCGCCGGCCTAAAGCGCATATTACACGATACCTGCTGCTGTACTTTGTTCTCGTACAAGTTTCTATAAGCCCTGGTGAACGAGCCGGTATACCAGCCGCTATATGAGCCGCCATGGGAGATTCGTATTACACGACAGCAGTTGGCGTACTAGCATTTGTTACCCTCGGTGGGTGCGCAGTGTGTGGTTTGTAGTAAATATGAACCCCATTCGTAGAACTGCTACCAGTTAGGAACTTACGAACGCATATAAAAATACTAGCAAGCACATATTAATATTGCTATATTACTGTTCGCGTTTTACATAAATTATTTGCTTACTAGTATAGTTTCATTCATTTTCTTGAAAATAGCATTCAGTTACTAGAGCACGAGTGTGTTATTTTTAAATTTGACGAAAATTACTGACCGGTGCAAAATATAGTTTTGTATATATGTACCAGGATATCATCCGCATGTAAAATTTAATGATAAAAACAATTTGGGCTCGACAGAGTTTCGAACTCATGCCCAAAAGTTACAAACCATTTACGACCGCCGCAGCTTTACCACTGTACCACCAGTCAATATGCAAGTTATTAAGTCTATATAAGGTAGATAACCTACATTTTTTAAATTAAGATTTTTTCATGCAGAAGCAATGTTTTAAGTATTCAGAACGGTTTCAAACAGTAATTAAAAGTTGTCATTGCTAATATTATTCGTCGTTGTCGTATTTTAAATCTATTTGAAAGAGTTTCAACCTCACGGATGTAAATGCAAGATGGAGGCGTCATTTTCAGTTTCTTCATCAACTCTTTTCAAGCAGTAGCCACGGGAGCGCCCTACGCTATGAAACTGCATTGTGATTGGCCAGGTACGAGAGCCGGCATGGAACCTGCCACGAAAAATAGGACAGGTCCAATTACCAAACCTGTGTTGAAATCTGGCAGCGCCAGGCGAAAAATGCCATGGCGGGTGCCGTACAGGCCGGTATAACGGTAGCTATGGCAGACCTTGCACAAGCTTTTACGAAATCTGGTACCGTGTAATATGGCCTTAAGCGTAACGGGAGCTCGTGATCGAGGTGAGAGGTCACGCGCGTAACGTGAATAAACCTACGTACGGCACGAGTTAATTTCCTTCCATAGAATACAAACGTTAACGGTAGGTAATATTTTACATATGCTAATACCAGTATTGTCAAATATGCAGATTACAGGACAAAGCATATAGTCATGGTTTCTTCGGCCTTTTTGAATCAGACCTTTGAAAAATCTCCCCATGTATGACGTGTTTAGTTATTTCCTAAATAAGCCCTGTATCACAAGCATTTCATACTTGTGTTCATAAAAGTTACTTTTTTTTCTGTTAAATTGAAATGCTATTCATATTTTATCTATAAATTACAACGCTTAGTTTATAAATAATCTGAATAAAAATCAGGGAGAAAATAGTTATGTTGGCAGCGCTTAGTGAGAAATAGACCTTTATACAAAATACTGTTGCACTTAGTGCGCACGAATGTGGTGCGTTGTCCCCCTGGTGTATTTCTCCAGGATTAGTTAAGCTTAGTTCGCAAGAGGCGGAGGAATATCCAGGAAGTAGAACTTTAGCAGGGCTTCAGAAAAGGCTGAAGTAACCGGGAATGGACTATACAAAGTGTAATAATTTATAAAATTTTACAAGGATTCCAAGGCGGTGTGGTTTAGCGGTCAGACTACTCGCCTTTCACCACGGCGAACCAGGCTCGGCTCCCGGCCCGTTCACTACTAAGTTCTGCATGTGGGAAACATGGTGGACGTTGGTATTTTCAGAGGTCCTCTTGTTTCGCTCGCCATTGCATCTCTTTCTTTTCCCCATCTCCTACCCATTGGCGCTGAAGGTCTCAGCTGATAGCGCCGTCCATATTTTGCACTCATTTCTACAAAATTTATTCTTCAGATACGTAGTTGATGATAGAAACCATGATCTCGTTGTGATTTATAAGAAAAAGAAATCGAAAGTTATGAACAATTTTCGTTGTTACGAAGTGATGATACAGTTACACCTGCATGAGGAGAGGTACCTGATGGATAGAGGTATTAATAAAATTAAATAACTAAATCTAATTTCATAGTTTATTTACAGTGGTACGAAAGAAACTTAAACAGGTATTATTTCTGCAGTGTACTATCGTTCACTCTATTATAATTCTTTGTGCAAATTTATAAGCTGTTACTGGTAACCTAATTACATAAGACAATTCAATAAACAATTCCAAGCTAACAGAAATGACATAACCTAGTTCTCTAGATCACTCAGTTGCAGTAATGTGTCACGTGATGTCCCATCTTCGCTTCCAAACAAACACTACCGCGCTCGTCCGCGAGATCGCTTAAAGGGGGGCCTTTCCACTGACTCGTGTTCGGCCAACATGACGTCACTTATGACGTCACGGGTGGGATGCGTGCAGGACAGCGGGCTGTGGAAAAGCCTCATTTGCTGTGCGTCGGGCGTGTGCGAGGAGATCCGTCTAGAGGCGATCCTCTAGGTAGCTGTGCGTATACAGGAAAGATGCCAATAGAAAAACCCTTATTCGGAGTGTGAAGAGACGCACAGTGGAAACAGCGACCGCGCCGCACAGTGTGGGTCGTTTCCAAGACGGGCCGGGCCTTCACCCTCCCCCGACGGTACTGACCAGGATACACTCCGGCACTGTAGTGTCTGCTCGGCTGGGAGACACGCACAGTGGAAATGCCAACCCTCCTCCACCACGAGCATGAGCGCGCCATCGCGAGCAAGCTGCAGTGGGAAAAGCCTGATTGTGAGAAGGCGGACGTCGTCTCGGGGGACCCATGGGCACGTGACGTCACCTTGTGCGTGCCGACACGCACCAGTTGCTCCGACTCCAAGGCCTACGACATACACTAAGACGACGTCTTCCGCGCATGTACCCAACATTGACTTACCCCACACCAACACGATTGTCAAAGTCACATGGTCAACACTGATGAATGTGTTTATTATATCTTAATCTTCAAAAAACAAGCAATTTCATAAAAATTGAATACATTGTTACGCGTTATAGCTCGCACCAGCCGTGAACTCCCGTTATGGGCGGTCCGGTTTTTTTTACCGGGGGGGGGGGGCAGACCCCCACCTCTACTCTCCTCCCCCCCCCCCCCCGAAGCCAGACGCGCTTACTGCCTCGCGTCCTTCCTTCTCCACCCGCGGGGCAGTTGGGAATGACTGCCAGCGACGGGACCTGGCTGGCGTCACAGCTCCTTCTCCTCCCTGCTGGAGAAGCCGACAAATTTAGGGGCGTCGCAAGAATATTCTGGGAATTAGGACCCTCGGCGCAACACGGGATTTAGCGAAATTTCTGGGTGATGGCCTGTAAATTCAAGCCACAGCTGACAGTCCTTGGAAGAGGCCATCTGGCTGAGCGCGAAGTGCGAAGTCAGGTGCGAGATGACGGCGGACGAGGTCTTCGTGGTGTGAATGGACGAGAGGGTGTGTTATTCAACGAACGAGTGAAGCCTACTGTGCGTGAGATGGACTCAACTAAGGTGGGACTGAATGGACATGTAATACGGATTTTATTGTAAATATTGGAAACTGCCAAATATGAAAACATAATTTATAATTGAATAGGTTCTGATACACTGTCTACTGGGCTTGATTTATAGTTATTTAATTACGTTAATTACTTTGAGGTAATTGTAAATTTGATTGATTAAAGTCATTAATTGTAAACAGTAAGTGATATCAATTTATTGTGAAATGTTGAGTCTAGAGAATTTTGTTTGAAGTTATTGTAAATAAAAATATAAAATTATAATTAATTCTTTTATTAAATTAAGACCTGCATCC
Source organism: Dryococelus australis (assembly GCA_029891345.1). Taxonomy (NCBI): domain Eukaryota; kingdom Metazoa; phylum Arthropoda; class Insecta; order Phasmatodea; family Phasmatidae; genus Dryococelus; species Dryococelus australis. The sequence goes on from CM056994.1 coordinate 340,182,089, forward strand.
CTTAACGAATTTGGTATAGTCCACTGACTTTGGAGAAAATTGTAACAATATTTGCCATGGATTTCATCAAACTGTATTGTAAATTGTATACATATATCTCAAAGTAATTGTTTACACTAACCACTGCTGTAACCTCGAAATCTAGCCACATTGTTTATGATAATCATCGTACTGGCTGACAAGTAGTTCAATGTTGGAACATGGAGAGTGGTTGTTGGTCAGCTAGTGTGATCAATATATTCCATATTCACTGCGAGTGTGCGGTGATGACAGCCGCCGCTCGCCGAACCTGCCGGAACACTTGCTACAGTAGTAGGAAAAAGTTGGTTCACCGGCGAGGATTGGGGATGCGGATGAGTAGACAGCTGGCCGCCATCTTGGATTTACTTTTTACTCTCAACATTTCCCTTTTTTCCTCAAATTGTCCCTTTTCCACCCTCCATTCCCGGTGGCCATTTTGGTAGCCATTATGCGACCGGCCATCTTGTAACATTGCTCAATTAGTCGGAATTGGCTCAATACGACGTAATCGAACGGAAATTGAGAACTATTCAGCCGGATTGCGTAATCATCCCACCCGATTGAGAAAACATTCCTGGTGGCCATCTTGGTGGCTCCCACCCACAGTTTTCGTCCTAGCAAAAGTGCGAAAGTCTCGCTCCCGCATTCTACCCCAACGGCAGCCATCTTTGATCCTCAATCCCTGCCACGATGCAGGGGCTCCCCACCACAACAACAGCCTGAGTATACTCTGTCTACTTATAAGCATAGTTTGCTGTAATTTCCGAACGATTTGAGATATACTTGCCAAATTAATAAAATAGACATCACCCACGACGACAAGAAGGGTCGCAGGGCTAAGTATAACCTATGTCTACTTATAAGCATAGTTAGCTGTAATTTAAGTCACCTCGCTTTGTAAATGTCACGCCACCTGCTAGCTGGAAACAGGTGTTCGACGGTGCAAATAGGGTTGCCTGAATTTCGGTAATAATAATGATGGCACTCACTCTGAATCATAGTACTAAGAACTCTAAATAATGGAGAAGGACGTTTCACTATAGGCTATTCACGGTAAAGTGAGCTCTTTTGAAACCCTTCTCATTTGGTGTAATAGTCAACAAATATATTTTATTTTACCCTTAAACATTAACTTTCGAGTGCGGTGGAATATACACGTTGTTTGTTACTTACGTGGCAATATTTTTTTTTTTTTAAAGGTGGTTAAAGTATTAAACAAAATTTCTGAAAGGAAAATGTAACTAGGGCCTCAAAAGTGCTCATTTTACCGTTAACAGCCTAGAAAAAGGAGGACAATGCAATTTCATTAGCGCCTAAGTTTACTGGAGAAGCAATCATTATTTTCTTTTTTCCTTGTACGGCTTAATCTTAGTAAAACTGACAGTATAATTTATTCAAGTCGTTAGCATTTCGAGCAAACACTTTTCAACAGTTAAATTAACACAGTAATATAATGTTCCATATACCAGTTAACATAAAATACGAAAGCTAGGTACCATGAAAATAAACTCGTATTTTTTTACAGATTTTTAGCTAAACAAATATTTTACTACACAGACTGTAGTATGAAAATTGAATCTAAGTAAGAAATAAATAAAATTTGAAAGCATAAATTACACGGTTTATCAAAGAACATACAGAAGGTTTTAATTGATTAATCATATTAGTCACATGTACATTAATAATAAGTCATAACAAGTTCTTTTGCAAAAAAAGCTAATATCAAAATAATTAGTGTACATCTTTTCACGTCGAAAAGTCGGACATGTTTTAGCTTCATGAAAAATCCGACCGGGTACAAAAAATAAATGACAGGTCCTCCTTTTGCCAGATACTTGGTAATCCTAGATGCAGATTGCTAACTCGCTATACTAATCTCCATCAGTCTCGTGGAGAATATTGAATTCACAATAAACACATTGCACAACGAAACAATACGTGCTTCTGTAATGTAACACGAAAAAAAAAAAAATGTTGAAACGTGATCACGTGCTTCGCTTAGCAAAACTTCATCAGCCAATCACAAACACTGGAAGCAACTACAGTATTTTGAAAAATATTTCTGCGCCAAATATTTCCGTGGTAAATTATTGATTTTTCCTCTGTATAAATGTAATATTAAATGTACGTATTTAGTTTTTCTATGATTTAGTTATCAATTTAGTTTTTTTTTTTGTTTGATAAAATAGAAAATATGGGTAGATCCCTCATTTTATTATAATGTAACCTTCAGTTAGGTAGACAATGGCACACCTGAACTGCAGCGTACAGGCTATTCATGATAAAGTGAGCACTTTTTAAGGCCCTTCCAAATTTTTCTTTTAACCCAGTTTTTGTCTTTCTGGCACTTTTTTATATCAGCATTGTCATGTGACTAATAAATATGGCATGTACTTTCACCAGGTTGCAATAAAACATATTTATTAGTGGTTGATGCCTGTTGGGAGTGCCTTAAAAAGTGGTCACTTTATCGTGAACAGTTTATACATAGCCTGCCACTGAGAATAAGTTCATGGACTGACTGCGCCTCCCGAGTGTAGGCTACCACACATCAAAGGTTCAGTCAACTTATTAATTTTACTACGCAGTGCAGTATGTCTGAAATAAACAACTGCTGAGCATTTAACCTTTTTATTCCTACATTAATTTATGGTTCCTGGTGTCGCAAACATTTTCTGATAAGTACTGTACTTACGCTGGCAAAGAACCTGTTTTGTTATCATAACCAATAAGCTGTAGTCTTTGTGTTCGGTGATCAGCGATATGAACCAGTCATACGTAGAGTTGTAGCTAGGTTTACGAATCAGTTACCTCCCAGGGAAGATCATTAAAGGCTGTTCACGATAAAGTGAGCATTTTTAAAATCAACCTTAGAAAAGAGTCACTGCCTCTACCTGCATATGTTTTAACGGGCGCTATGAGTGACATGAGTCCAGTAAAGTTGGTAACAATGGAAGGGAAAGTAGTTCCATATTTTAACGTCGGACAAAAAGTGTTAGGTTACCATTTCTGATAACTTAAATTATTTCTCTGGCTTTCTGTATTTTTTAATGCATTGAAGTGTAAAAATGAGCAGATTTACACAATATTTACTTTCTTAATAATTTCACGGTTTCACTAGACCGACGTACGAATAAAGTGATGAGGCCCATGGCAATGTTAATTTTACATAAGGCGGAAGAACACACAACGTGTATACAAATAGATTTCGAGCAGGCTTTCAAAAGTGTTCATTTAACATGAACAGCCTATATATACTCAGCCGCACAGAGTAGAGCACGAGCCAAATATAACCTGCCTCGCTGTGCAACATGTAGATAGGGTTAAGATGATTTGTGAATATAAATTTCAAACCATTCTGCGTTATGAAAATGTTTGCTGACATAAAAATACAGCGTTTTTAACCGGTACATTACATAATTTATTATTTTATATACTATTTAACATTTACAGTCAGCTGTCCCCCCCCCCCCCCCCCCGGGCAAAAACTTCCAGCAAAATATGATAGATCGAGAAGCGAAAGAGCGATACGGACGACAGTAAAACGGACTTCTAATGCCTCATCGCTCCTACGCGCAAGGCGTGTGGTGTTTTCACCGTGACGCTGTACTGTGCGAATCAGATCTGTTACAATGGGATTTTATTACACGCGATGAAAGATAACATATTAAACTACGCCCATATCTTTGTACTTTTCTCTTTCCGCTTAAGGAAATTGCATAAGCAGGCTTTAAAAATGCGATATTCGACCATTTACAATTTTTTTCCTCCAAGAATACGATTAATATGACGAAAAAAAAAAAAAAAAAAAAGGGCATGGATAATTGTTTTTTATTTTATCTGACAAAAAGTCTTATTTGCAGAACATTTATTTAACGAGATACGCGTATTCGCGCAGACAACTATTCCACAAAAAAAAAAAAAAGCGGGGGTTCCATCCCACTCTTAAATCCACGTCGTAACAGAAGAACACAGGCGATCAAGGCATTTGATGCGCGTGCTAATGTCACTATCGCTGCCTGACTTGCGACACGCAGAATAGCGGTGGGAGCCTCAGTAATAATATTTTTCCATGTGACCAAACAGTAAACACTAAGTCAGTAACCACGTAAGGGAGCGCTGCACTGCGGTCGCAGAAAGGAAATGAAGTGAGATGATAAGCCGTGTGATTAACGCGCCGTGTTTACAGTTGCGTCACGACCCAAAGCGGCGCGTGATGCTCTCCCTTCTCATCGCTCGATCGCTTCGCTGTACAGCGCTGAGGGTCGCTCGGCTCTCGCCGCCGTCCCAGTTGCGCCTGCGCACTGCGACCGCTGCGTCGCCGGAGGTCTGCCAGCGCGCATGCGCACAGCGTCAGCTACTACCCGCCCCAAAAATATTTGACGCGTCGTGCTCTAAAGCTGGACTTGCAACTATAGACTAAGATGAGGTAGACAGACCGATCTCGTTGGCTGCGCACAACCAATTTCAGTGTCCAAACATTGTACTGCTTTTTTGCCAATAAAGCCTAAGCTTGGCTCACAACCATCCGTCGATTTTTTCGTCCGTCAATTGAAAGCGACTTCCGTTATCATTTGTTTTTGGTTAGGGAAATGCAGGAGCGTAAAGCGAAGTCAGTCTTGTCTCGATGACCAGTCAAGAGGAAGTGGGCACGCTCTGATTGTGCCACTCCGGGACTGAACATTGTTTCTAATTTACAGATAAAGGAATCTGCAGAGACCTTGTACGTGAATGCTGCGAGTTATTGATTACTTAGAGGTTAAGTGTTGTATCTCCAATGTGCAAACATGATATACATATATGTACAATATAATCTCTTTTTTTTTTTTTTTGCAAACAGATTTTCATAAGAAATTTTTTTTAAAAGCTGCATTATTTAATTTTAGGTTCCTTTTATTTAATCTTTTGTTGTTTAAATTCTGTTATTCTTTCGTCCTTCATTCCAGCTGGGATTACGACAATTTTACGTAACACGTTTCAAGTAACAAGTCAACGTACGTAAGCCGGCCATAGTCTACCTTGACTACCGTATTTCAGCGAGACACATCACAATGGTATCACGTAAAGCGTGATACGTGAAATCAGTGTGCGTGTGTCTCGCTGAAATACGGTAGTCAAGATAGACTATGGCCGGCTTACGTACGTTGACGTGTTACTTGAAACGTGTTACGTAAAATCGTCGTAATCCCAGCCTTAGATCAGGTTTCTTTACGTTCGCGTTTTAATTTTCAGGTATGCAAAATCAGTAACGATCCTTTAGTGATACATAATAACCCGTCTTGTTATGAATATAGGAATAATGTCAGAAAGTAACTCATAGGTTTATTTGTGAATTTTTTATTCGTTCCTCTTCTTTGCTAGAATATTTATACTTTTAAACAAACCGTTATATTTTCTCAAGGTTAGTAGGCCTAGCCTGATTCTTTAACGGATGGAGGTCTTAATTAAATAAATGAGGTAATAATTACTTCCTAATTTATTTACAAACACTAGGAAGAGACTACTCTCGGCTTAATATTTCACAGTCGATTGCTATAACTTGCCATTTAGAACTAATATTTAAATCACATAAATTTATCCGCTCATATAACTGTCACTCCCAATGAACAGTGTATAAACTCGTATTGAATTATTTGATAAATTACGGGTCCATGTTTGACAGTTCCAATACTTACAATAAAGCTCGTACCACACTTTCATACACCTCCACCTTAATTTAGTCCAGATTTCAGCAATCCGGGATGTTCTAGAGATCTCCGAGCGCCCTCATGCACAGCAGCCCTCTACTCGTCAGGTACCATGGACTCTCGTCAGTCCATACCGCACACACACACACACACTCGTATGCCATCGCCTCGCATCCTCCGCCGTCACCTTTTCTCTCCTCGTCGCTGCAACGAACTCTTTCCCGATCGCCTCACTTCAGCCAGATGGTTAGCACAAAAATTGCCAACCCTCCATTTGCGGTGGTATTTATAGTGTGGTCGGCCGTTTCCCAGAAACATCCTGACATGTCGGGTTGGGCCGAGGAAGGGGTCTAGAAAGTTCATTCTGCATCCCGCCGCAGCCGATTTCTCCAGAAGGCGGACAGGGGTACGGTGACGCCAGTCCACGTATAGGCTGTTCACGGTAAAATGAGTACTTTTGAAAGCCCTGTTTAAGATTATACTTCTATGCACGTTGTGTCTTCTTCCGCCTTATGTAAAATTAATGTTACCATGAGCGTCATCACTTTATTCATGCACCGGTCAAGTGAAAATTTGAAATTATTACAAAACTAGCACATCTAATTTTTACACATCGATACATTAAAATAAAAAAAAGTGGGAGGAATAATTTAAGTTATCACAAATGGTTACGTGACACTTTTTATTCGACGCTAAGACATGGAACTACTTTCCATTAAACGTTACCAACTTTACTGGATGCATGTCATTGAGTTCGCCCGTTAAAATATATGCTGACATGAGCAGTAACAATTTTCTATTGTTGATTTCAAAAGTACTCACTTTATCGTGAACAGCTTTTAGCTGTCAATCATCCCGCCCGCTGCGCCGGGCGACGTATTTTGTTATTTCGTATTTGGCTTGTTGTACGTAGCGACCATTTACAAAAACACAAAATTAACAAACCGCCATCATAAAAAAAAATATGCGAATAATTAACCAGCAAAGTATACGTGAAAATTGATAATTAACTAAATTCGTAATAAAGAACTGTACTCTGCTGTCGTAAATACTGCTTCAGATCATTACGACGGTTGAAATTTGGTTTCCAGTGACAATAATATATTATTACAATTTCTATCTCTCGAAATTCACTGGGCTAAACCAATTTCGTTAAGGGATGGAGGTCTTAATTAAATAAAAGAGTTAATTATAATATCCTAATATTATTTACAATGACTACAAACAAAATTCTCTCTACTCAACATCTCACATTAAAATGATATCACTTACTGTTTACACTTAATGACTCCAATTAATACAATTTTTAATTACCAAAAAGAAACAAACGAAATTAAATAATTAAATATCAGTCTTAATATACAGTATATCAACAAAATCCAATTATTTTATAAATTATGCGTTCATATTTGACGCTTCGTGTATTTACGATAAAATACATATGACATGTCCACTCAGTCCCACCTCAGTTCTAGAGTCCTCCGAGCGCCCTCACACACAGTAGGCTTCACTCGCCGGGTTTCACGCCCTCTCGTCCATTCATACCACGAACACTCGCCCGCCGCCGTCGACTCATAATTTCGCTCGCGCACTGGCTAGATGGCCTCCGCCAAAGACTGCCCGCAGTCCCGCTGTGGCTTGTTTTTATAGGTCGTAGGCCTTCATCCAGAAATTTCGCTAGTTCCTGAGTTGCGCCGAATGTCCTAATAACCAGAATATTCCTACGCCTCCTATCGGCTTCTTCAGTTGGGGGGTGGAGGGGGAGGGAATGTGACGCAAGCAAGTCTCGCAGCTGTTAGTTATTCACGGGCTTCCCAGAAGCGGGCCAACCAGTCAGCGAGCGCGCGTCGTTCCAGGAAGAGGAAGGGTCGAGTTAGTCACCCCCACAGCACCGGACAGCCTCCCGGCGCCAGCTGCAGCGCGTAACAATATTGTAAAATTTTGATGCTGTGGCTTAAAATGTGAATCAGAATAACATCCGAGTCATTAACGAATTATATAAAATAAACTATTATTTTTACGATTATGTTTCTTCGAAATACATTTTCCGATAATATTTTTGATGTGGTGTTTAGATTGCTAAATAAGTGGCTGTCGATAGCACCCGAATCGAAGCCTAGTCGCAAATTACTAAATAACAAAACATTCCATTCGAACACGGCCTAAGGGGTAGAGTTGGACACCACCTTGGATTTATATATTTTTTGCTGTAACTTATATTTGAGATTATTTATTTTAATGCGACTTTGTTAGAGCATAGAGCATTATTTAATTATATTTTAGAGACAATTGTTGTTTGACTTGTGCTACTATCACATCTGTAGGTAGTCATTCTCAGAAGTTAATTGATAACTAATTCCCACTTATTCCACGTGTTAATCAAATAAAGGTAACACCTACTCCATTTATATTACAGTTTCCAGCCGACCTCCCGTGGCGCAGTCGTTTGGTGCGCCACCGAACTGGGGTGCGGGAGGCTCTGGTTTCGAATCCCGGGTAATGCATAGGTGTTAATTTAAGTTAGGTTATAAGTTAGTCTGTAAGCCGCCCCTGCTAAGCTCTCCAGTTACAGTTCCATTACAATACAAATGCAGTTACCAACTCATTTGATTGATATACTATGCTTTGCCAGAGAAGAAATTTCAATAATGAATGCTGAGTACATTTTATGAATTAAAAACTCTTAAAATGCCACAATGATTTCTATCTCTCGCCCTAATCTCAGGCCTGCTATAGGCTATTCATAGTAAAATGGGCACTTTTGAAAGCCCTGCCTAAGATCGAATTGTATGCATTTTGTGTAGTCTTCCGTCTTATGTGAAATTAACATTGCTATGCATCCTATCACTTTATTCATGCGTCGGTCGAGTGAAACTGTGGAATTATTAGAAAAGGAAAATTTTTTAATTCTGCTCATCCTTACACTTCGATGTGTAAAAAAAAAAAAAAAAAAAAAAAAAGCGAAATAAATAATTTAAGTTGTCACAAATGGTTACCTAACACTGTTTATTCGACGTTAAGAAATGGAACTACTTTCCCTCCATCGTAACCAACTTTACATGGCGCATGTTACTAAGTACGCCCGTTAAAATATATGCAGGTAGGAGCAGTGACTTTTTTTTTCTTATAAGGTTGATTTCAAAAGTGCTCACTTGATCGTGAACAGCCTTTACGAGACGTGGTGTTGCTTTTTGTTTCGACACAGCTGCAGTATCAGTGCGTTAACTTGCGAAGAAGTCGCCATTTGCAAGGAATGGAATGCAACACTGTTTTGATCGACGGCAATGCGCCGCGGGCGCGGAGTTAGACTGACACGCACACAAATACGCGGCATATCTTATCTTCAGCGTACATGCAACAAGCCCAACGGATTCCGAACTGAGCGATAAATGGTCACATTCCCATTGATCCCGATATTTTTTAATTGAACTGTTGGGTAACGCCCTCACTCTCGGGGTTGCGCCGAGCGACATGGCGCAACTGTAAACCTTCGGACTCGCACCCGTGAATACCTGGCTTCGAATCCGGGTCGGGCTATACCCAAGTCGGCTATCCGTGGCTTCAACAAATCACTCCAGGGCCTAGTGTTGCCGGTATGAATTTCCGATATGGGACGGCAGGTTTCCCAAAAAGGTACAATTTAGGAATAATACTACATATAATGTTAATGTTTGAAAAATATAATTAATTTTTTCTATACATGTTTACTCACTTAGCATATTAGCATGGGTGTTATGCTTAAAGTTAAACCCTATACAAAGGCGGTAATTTCAAATTCTAAACAGTTTTATAATTTTTGTAACGGAGTAATTCACGATCTCATTCTTGTTTGTAATGGAACGTGATATTTTTTTCACTGAAAGATTTCAAATGAGAAAAAAAAAAAACATGCGTTCGTTGTTACAAAGACTGGTTGCATTAACGGATCCAGAGTACAGTTGCAACGGTTCGTTACTACTAATACAGGTTAGGAAAATTACTGTTAGGAGTTTGGCAAAGGAAAAATTTTCTTCACTGAGCTAATGTCGGAAAGGTATAGGATATTCTCGGTAGAGTGAGCACTTTTGTAAGCCCTCTCATTTTGAACAATAGTCAATAAATATATTTTATTTTAATCTTAGACGTTAACTTCCTAGTGCGATGAAATATACACACTGTGTTCATTACTTACATGGCGATGTGTATTTAAACAGGTGATCGAAGGATAAAAACGAATGAAAGAATAAAACTTAGATAGGGCTTAAAAAGTGCTCACTTTACCATGAACAGCCTATACCAGATTTTCTCTAGTTTCTACGTTAAAAAACAGGATAGTTGCAATAATTAAAACAAATGTAAAATAAGTTTGTAACTGAGTAAAATCTTTCTCTTTTATTATTCACGTAGCTCAAAATTTTAGTAAACGTTACCTTTTGGAACGCTAGCGCACCTAGCGGAGGAAATTGCCGCTATGCCAAACTCTTCCACAATGATTTGTTCCTGACGTGAAATGAATGAACCTTACCTGGCCATGACTGCCGTTACTGTCCCTCTTAGCAACTTGCCCCGTCTCCCATGACCTCGCTGTCGACAGACGTTAACACCTACCTACCTAAATGCTGTTCACGATAAAATGAGCAATTTTTAAATCAACGTTAGAAAAAAGTCACTGCTCCTACCTGCATATATTTTAACGGGCACACTGAGTGACATGCATCCAGTAAAGTTGGTAACGAATGAAGGGAAAGTAGTTCTATGACTTAACGTCGAATCATAAGTGTTACGTAACCATTTGCGATAACTTCAATTATTTCTTTTGCTTTCTGTTTCTTCTCTCAATGCATCTAAGTATAAAAATTAGCAGATTTGTAAAATAACAACTTTTCTAATAATTTCACAGTTTCACTTGACCGACGCATGAATAAAGTGACGGCAGTGTTAATTTTACATAACGCGGAATACTGCACACCGTGCATACAAGTAGGTCTTGAGCAGGGCTTTCGAAAGTGCTCAGTTTACCGCGAACAGCTTATAACAGGCATTGATATTCTGCATTTGAGTCCGAGGAGCGCTGGAACGATAAGGACGATACTGCCATGCACATCGAGTGCGCCATCGCCACTGTGGGCTCTGCTCTTTAACATGCGTGCAGTGTTCTCGTCCTGGTTGTACTTACGGGACTTTAAGCGGTGACTCTTATTATTTTGTTGGCGGAAGGTCTGTAGCAAGGTTCAATGCAGGACCTTCGAGTACTTTTATATTTATCTGGCCCGAATATTTTGAAATGCAGCGCTTTGAAAAAGCCATTTTTAACAACGTTGGGGTGCTCCGAGATAATGGTTTTAATGTGCGTGATGTCTTGGCAGGCATCATCTGGAGTGTATTATTTTCATATAGCAGCACGTTGAACGCATGTCTGATGGTTTCAAAGAAAAGACCGCATTTCAAACACCCTGACAAGCGACAGGTAGACGGCCCCTACCTACCCCCGAGTTACCGAGAAAACTGGCTTTGAAAGTCAGTTTACATTTTCAACTAACTCCAACTTACTCCATGATATGGAGTCCTTCGTGTCGAGTTCGCTACGGCGAGGCGTCACACTAACAGACAGCGAGGTCCTGAGAAAGCCGTGGACGACCACATCTTTGCATCGTAAGATAAAGGGGAACCAACTAAGACAGTGCTCCGTTACCTGCGTAAACGTCATTGATATGAAACTCGTGCGCTGTGGTTCGGTTACTGAGTTCAATAATAATGACTGAGTGAAGAGATTTGGACGGATCTTAACATCGAGGTCTTGAGAGCCGATGAGGGTGATTGAGGTGAGTATGGAGTAACGTCGGAATGAAAGGGCGGGAGAAACGGGAGATCCCCGAGAAAACCCGCCGACCAACGGAATCGTCCGGTACGATTCGCACATGCGAAAATCCGGAGTGACCCAACCCGGGGATTGAAGCCGGATCTCCTTGGTGCGAGGCGAGCAGGCTAACCTGCTCAGCCACCGTGGCCCCACTTCAGTAATAGGAAATGTAATTACACTACAAAGATCATAAAATAAAATCAAAGAAGCTAACACGTACAATAACCGCTGCAATAAAAGAACTGAAAGATTTCAATAAATTACTCTGTGCCCCTCCTCCTTCTGTAATTACACAGCCTACCATATTTGAGGATTAGTGCGAAATTATGGGCAAGCAGATCTTAGTAGTTCAACTGCGTGTGCTGCCAGAGCATAGCCGACTTAGAGCAAACCTGAAAATACAACGAAACCTAGTGGATTTCAGAATCGAGCACATGAACTCCAGGTCTGCCGTATCGCCGGCAATGTCATCTTGTGACAATAACACGTATATCATCTTAATACCGTCCTCTACAGGAACTTCTGACCAGCTTGACGCACCCAATCCTATTTTGAACACGAATCTCATTTCAAATGCCTTGGCTAGTAATGGACTACAGTTTACGACTGCAAACGATGCAGATGACTAACTGCAATACTGCATGTAAACTATATTTTGTAATATTGTACAGTAAATAGATTGCAGTATTGAATCGCAAGATGCTAATAATCTTATACAGACACAAACATTTTTCTTTCTTCTGCTCCTTCTCTTCATGCATAACTTAATTTTTTTTTTATATAATGAATATCAAATGAATCATAATCCGCCTAACATGTTGTTAATCGGCTTAAGCCAAGATGACTGTCGAATAGAGGTGAGAGATGTCCACCCTAGTGAACTTATACTTGTAAAATTTCAATAGAAGGAAAAAAAATATTTTTTCCGAATGATGACGGTGTTTGCTGCAATGACGCCTTTTAAAACCCTACCCTCCAGACTTCTCCGATAGCCAAGACGACGTTATACCTGAGCTGTGGCAGTTCGAACCCGCACTCCTCCATGTAATTTTTTGAGCTCCCAAAATAAAAATAATAGCAGCGCTTCTGGATGTGGCTCGACGACTTAAACTCCAGAACCAATATGGCGTTCGGTTAATCGCGTGCGTGCGCCCGTGCTGTCTCGTACATCGACTTAGACGACATAAGCAAATATCAACCAATATGGTGGACGATAGATGCACGCACTAGCGAGCGACATCCAAGGTGGAGGATGCTACTGGCACACTCTAGCTTGCGACGAGATAACTAGCAGACGAAACAAGATAGTAGGGTCGAACGAATGTTAGTAATAGGGTAGTTCACTCTAGTGACAGGTACAAAAATTAAAGATAGCCGTCTACGATTGGGTGGAGGAGAGGGAGGGGGGAGAGAGAGGGACAAGGAGGAATGATAGAGCATGAAAGGTAGAATGACAGAGCATGAAGTGCAAATTCTAGAAATTAATATATGGTGACATCAAGGGGGTGATGTAGGGGTGATGACATCAAATGGATGGTGACGACATAGGGGTGGTGACGTCATCCAAGGTGGCGGCGGCAATGTCACCCAAGATGACGATGGTGACGTCATCAAAGATGGCGGCCGGTTCCCTCACCGTCCATCGCTTGTGCTAGAACCTACCAAAGCCTCCTACTGACATTGATATTAAAATTAGAAATTGGTAGTTTAATGTTGTAAGTAATAACCGTGTTTATTTTTATATAATTGAAATTAAAATACGGAACTGAACTCAGATCTTAAGACTTCCATCCCTCATAAACTCGGATACGTCCCTTAGCGACATTTAACAATACTTATGTGTATTATTTATTCAAGAATGTTAATTCGTAAAAATATGTACCTGTATGCAGAGTAAGATGCAATCTCTGCAGTTCTCTTTGTCGCACTCGTTTCATATCAAATATGGCAGCAATTTGGGATTTTATGGTGCAATGTTTAGTAGGTTTCGTTATAGAAACACTCAACACCAAATTACCAAATAAGTAATCATTTTAGTAAACTAAATCGCGTCATGTGTCCGTTTAGTGAACTAAAACTGCCACCTGGAGCACGTCCTAACAACTAAAGACTATTCACGATGATATGAGCACTTTTGAAATCGACCTGGCTGGTTCACGTCATCGTTAAATGTCACGTTCAGGCGAGCCGAGTCGCCGACGGAACGACTGCACGCTAATTGAGCGCCTTGCGCTTAGAATCGATGGGGCAAGCAGTGAGAGAGCAAACTTTGGCCTTACAGCTCACGCGCTTGGACGCTTCGGAAGTTAGAACTCACAAAATCATTGCAGGCAGGCGCGCAACCCATAACTGCGTACTGTATATACATTCTAGCGTTCGCAAGTGAAATAGCCGTAAGTATTGACTTTGTGTTGCGACTGTAATGTTTAAATTATCGACAAGTCAAGGTTTACTATAGGCTATTCACGGTAAAGTGAGCGCTTTTGAAAGTCCTCTCACTTGAAATAGTAGTCAATAAATATACTTTATTTTAGCCTTAGACGTTAACTTCCGAGTGCGGTGAAATATACACTCTCTGTTTATTACTTATATGGCAATATTTATTTTAAAAAGTAGTTAAAGGATAACGAATGGCTGTAAGGAAAAGTAACTAGGGCCTCAAAAGCAAAAGTGCTCACTTTACCGCGAACAGCTTAGTAAGACATACAAGTTCTTAAAAATTTCTCGTTTTCATTTTACTGATGGATGAATAAAGTCATTAAGCCTTCGGTAATGTCGTTTGTAGGCAAGGAGGAAGGATACAAACGAGGAGAATAGTATATTTTCAGCAGAGCTTTCAGAAGTGCTCACGTTACTGTTAACGGCTCGTAACAAGACACCCGCGCCAGTTGGTCGATATGAGACGGAGGCGACCGAGATTCTGGTTCACTTCACGTGTAGTTCTGTGTTCGTTACCTCGCCAACTTCCCCTACTTCTCTCCCCCCCCCCCCCTGTTAAAACGCTGCGACCACGGGGAGAGAGAGAGAGAGAGTGAGAGAGACAGGCAGCTAGAGGTGTCTCTCTCTCTTACACCTGTTACCGGCAACGAACACGCCTCCTCGCCTTTCTTCTACCTCTGCCGTATTTACACTTCTTCCTACGCGACGCCGTCATTAAATACGAAAACAGCTCTGGCTAGAGCCACTCCTAAATAAAACTATTTTATAACCTTGTTACGCAAGAGCCTTTTTGCTTAGCTGTTACGGGTCTTAGTCACATCAAGTTAAATGTCTGGGACAAGCTTCCTGCCCACGCACAAACGCAGGCGGACTCGGAGATTCTTGTCTGTGACGATTGCTTGCGATATCGATGTGTTAATTTTAATTATATAAAAAAATTAACGAATAAACACAAGTAGGGTGTAATTTACAGGGACATCAATTGTGCTGTCTCAAAAAATGTAGACGCGGAAATTACTAACGAAAGCTGTGATAAAAAAAAATGGGGCCGTGGTGGTGCCCACCTAGGAGAACAGAACCGGGTTCTTTTCCCGACGAGGTCGCTACGGAATTTTTGCTTTGTGTTCTTTGTCAGTGCTGTGGTAACTGGTGGACCGAACAGTGATGTACCTGCGATGTTTATTCCTTTAGTATAATGAAACCAGATAATACTATGAAAATTTTAAATGCCACAGGACGTGGTCACAACACATGCTGCCCTTTAATTCTAGATTTATAGAAATTTGTACAACCATTGAATATTCAATGGTACAATATACCATTGGTGCTTACTAGCTTTATTGTAGGCCTATAACTGTAGAGTGTGTTGTTATCACTTATTTTTATGTACAGAATGAACTATACTAAATAACAAAAATAAGAGAGCTGATGCAGGGGCTGAAGGGTGTGAATGGGTTTCATGCTCTATCATTCCTCGCCAATGGTGGCGATCTTGGACATCCCTTTTTTCTCTCGGAATTTCCCTTTTTTCCCCTCCTGCTCTATCATTCCTTCCAATCTCTTCATGCTTTTGCATTTAGTTTACAAACAACTAAAAAAAATTCCCAGCGCTCCTGACGGCCACCATTTGAACTCCACTCCCCAATGCTAGTGCCCTCTGCTGGCGACGAGTGAGCCAACGAACACACAAAATAGCCGCACCGATATCAGCGCTCCTAGCTGCGATCGGTAGAACTTCACACACTCTGGTGGTAGGTGTGGGAATTAAAGATGGCCACCTACAGCTGCCGACTGGTGATGGGTGCGAAATTAAAGATGGAGGACGTCAAAAGAAAGAGCTTAGCACACTCCGGTGTTGGGTAGGGAATTAAAGATTGAGGACATGAAAAAAAAGCAAGAGAGAAAGGCTACCAGAAGGAATATGAGAAAAGTCCAAGGGATAGAACGGACGAGACAGAGGATGGACGTGGGAAAGAGAGAGAGAACAGCAGGAAGTAATGCCAGAGCATGAAAAAAGAAGAGGAATGCAAGAGCTTGAAGAGACTGGAAGGAATGATAGAGCAGGAGGTAAAAAGGGACATTCCGAGGGAAAAAAGGGAAATCCAAGATGGCCACCATCGGCGAGGAATGATATAGCACGAAGCCCGTCCAAATTTCCGCAGTCCCCAGCCCCTGCACCAGTTCTCTTACTTCCTACTACTAACAACCCTCACGAGTAAATCCGCAAACCTAATTCATGATATATTTGTGGGTTTAGGCTATTTGTATTTTTTTTCTGTATAACATATTTTAAATTATTGATAGCAACAAAGCAAGGGAGTCAAAAAGTGGAATTCACTAGGTTTTCTCATAATGGCGAAAAATTGCAAATAGGCCACAATAAAATACTAAATGCAGACACATGAACACACAAGTTCAAAAGTAACACTTGCATTCAGCGGAAACGTCAGGTGCCACCAACAGCTGCCCCAACTACAACTACACTCAAGTCTGTAGTTTTCTTATTTCACCGGGCTTCCCTCAAGTTACTCTTATCTATAGCAAAGTCACTGCGAAGCAATTCTAGTGTCTAAAATTGGGACCATTGAGTTCAGTCGATCTGTCCAGAAGTAACAGTTCCACTTATTGTTCGCGTAGTTTAAAAATACTGATTTTATTAATACGTGTGTTGATTTAAGGTGAACTCACAATAATAGTCTGTCGCAACCACGAATCGTCCATCCGTCCAGCGGTCACGTGATATTCAACCAATCGCACGGCAACTTTTTTTCCTATCAGTCCATCCGTCAAATAATTGCTGAACTTTAACTTTCGACAGTCGGACGGACGAACCACCGCCTTCTGACGACATTCCTTAGACAAGAATCATAGACTAACTATGAGGTAGACCGATATCGCTGGCTGTGCACAACTAATCTTCGTGTCCCAACATTGAACTGCTTTTCTGTCAACTCGTCTAGTGAAAATGGCATGGTTTCGATTTTAGGTTAGAACGCTCATTTGTAAAAAAAAGTGCTTTGAGATGTAAGTTATGTATAATTCCTCTAATCAGTTTGTAATGCAGTTTGATTTAATTCGAGGTGATGGACGTATTTTATTCATATAAACGTGCATATCTTTTGAAAATTGAGATACGAACAAACTCGTTTATCATTGATGACCACGGGACTTTGGCAGCTGTTGTGTTGGTTTGGGGTAGGTCAATGTTGGGTACATGTGCAGTGCAAAAGACGAATGATCGATCGAGCTCATCTTTAGTCTATTACGAGCAGTGGCGATGCGTCCTATAATTTCATGGGCAAGCTACTTAGCGCAGGGGGCAGTAATGGCGTTGATCTCCCCAATAAAGGGGGAGGGAGGGTCTCGGGTTCCTCCCCCGGGAAAATTTGGATTTAAAGGTGCAAAATGGTGCCATTTTAACATTTTTTCGTACCTAAATATAAAATACACCGCTTTTAAAAATATTAAAATTTTTTAACATAAAATTTGCCCGAGTGAAAAATATATTAAAGATACCTTCATCAAACCCGGAACCTTGTCCACTCAAAATCAATATTATTTTAATACCCGTCGACAGTGAGGTATTTACATTATTCGTCTGTGTAAAGATAGAAAGCAGTGAACGCGAATGAGCAGGAGGAAGGAGAAAACGAAGCAGGTAGAGTGCGCATCAAAAGAGAAGACTTCTCGTACAGCGAGAGGGGATGAAGCACAGAAGGGTGGTGTCCAGTGATAGCCTACAGGAGAGAGGGAACACGAGAGGGAGGGTAGTTAATGTAATAATAGCCGAGCTGAAAACATATTTACCATTATCCTTGCACCGGTATAAGTTACCGTTCGTATCGTGCAGCTAGATTTCACCAGAAATAAACAGATGATTACATTTAACACAGTTACGAAGATATAGGGACATATGAGCTGTGTGCGAAGACCGACCACGGGTGTAACAGGTGTTTACGATACCCTAATGTCCTTGAATTACTAATCAGTGTAATTAATCGCACCGACACTGAACATTGTCACCCAGAGCGATAGTTCGCGCCACAAAGGTTGTCTCGCAACCTGATGCAGACGTAATACGCCTAGATTAGACAACACACACACATCCCACAGGCCACATCACTATAGCTACAGGAAAATGCGTCATGAAAAGTCGCTTTGTACTTTCGGAACATGTGGTATTGATATTTTCCATTTCATGTAAGTGGTATAAATTTTGACAGTTCTAAAAAAGTAGCACCGGTCACAATGTATCCTTCCACCGCAGCTGTTTTGTCACTGAAGGAAAAGACGTTTGTAATCAAATGTTTTGAGTCCAATGCACACTTACATTTTCCTCCTTCCTCGTGTTCCACCTCAATGCAGGCACTGAAAATCTGACGGTAGATAACTTCCGTCCAGTAATTAATGTAGGATATTATAGCTAGATTGACATTTCAACTTGTTTTATTTTTGCATTTACCGAGTTAAATTTGTTGGGGTTCTGTTTATTTATTTCGAGGGGGGAAAAAAACCGTGTTTAGCTAGAGAAGTGTGTTTGAGGGTGGGAGGGGAAGGGGGGGGGGTGCTTTAGTTTAAAGTATTTTCGTGAGACGACATTGCTCTGATGTTCTTACGAGTATGTAGCATTCTGAGTTATATATTGTTTTGATGGAGCAATGGAAGATTTTGCTCGTATGGAGATAATATTTAAATTATTTAACTTCGAGAATTTTAACTTTAATGAAAAATCAAAACGCGATACATACGTTGCTGTTTGTATTCGTACAGATGCAGCAATATATAAGGAAAGTACTGCTTTTTCAGGCCACGTGAATTTAAATAATTGTGTTAACAATTTACAAATACATTTTAAAAACACGCAAAACTCACTGTTTGTAAAATTTGTAGCCTCTTGAACACTTGTTTTTTATGGCAATACTTGCCAAGTTTACTTCACTAAAATCACGTTTGTTCGTCACTTGCATTAAATAATTCATTTGCAGAATCATTCAGAAAAATCAACACTGCGCACTTTTCTTGATATAAACAAACTTAATCTTATACACGTAAATTATATTTGCGTAAATAATATTTGCCGTTGATCGGCCTGGAAACTGGAAACATATATATGGCTAGCCATTGGATGGAAACGTTTACTGTTGTACGTGTCGACATATGCTGTCATAAATGCTAAACATGTGTTTAAAGTCCAGTCAGTAATAGTCATGAAACTGTAATATTGCTTTAAAACACAATTCAAGCCATAAATGTTGTAAGTATAATTAAAAATTTAAATTACAAATTTTAGTTCTGAGTACTACTTTCTTTCAAAGCCATCATAAAAATAGCCAACTTAACAACACAGATCCCACACCAGTTCATCAGTTGATACAATACTGTACGAACGAAAGCATTTACGGTTTACTCAGAGTGTAGGTTGTTCACATTGTCTGTCAGATTTTACCCCACTTTATGAAATGGACAATACATTCAAACATGTACACAGTTCTATCTATTCGGTTCTCAGTCACACACGGTAATTTCATAATTTTTATGTAGGGTATACATCGCGCACGAATATTTATAACATTCTCAGCACCAAAACTAAATTAAATAAAAATAATACGATTTGTGTTGTGCGCGCGAACATGCCCACGCATCGATCTATCGTAGCTTCTATCACAGGTTGACACAGCCATAAGCCCCCGCCCCTCCCCGGGCGGTCTTCCTACCCTCACACCCCTCCGTCGGCTGGGAAACCATTGCGACCGCCTACCTGCTGCAAGCATCCAAACACCTTGGTTTTGCTAGCCAACTAGTTGTTTTCGTATAATGTACAGTATTGTTTCCCGAGTAGAATGTGTACCGCATGAGTGAAAAGTTTCCTTAAAGTAAATATAAGTTAGAATTTAATATTTATTTTTAATATAACATTGTCAGCAAACTGTCTGGGCAAGCACTGTTTGCCTTGCTTGACCTGACGAGACGGCACTGATTACGAGAATACGCACTTTGAAATAAATTGCAAAGCGGTGGATCTGTGCTTTTGTATCTGTGGTGGCAAATTCAAAAATTTTTAATGCAAAGAAAATTTTAGTATATACTATTATTACGTAAAATAATTATATTCCTAAAATGTTTCTGCCTTGAAAATGCATTTCCAACCAAAATATACCTCCAACGGAACAAAGATCGCGAAATTTTGCTGTACGGACGACGGATTGTTGTGAATCGCTTTCAATTGACGGACGAATACTATAGACGGCTGACTGCCGGACGGACGGACGACTGACGGGTGCGATGGACTATTAAGTTCATTCAGTCTTGTGTGTAAAAAATTGATTATTATATCAGTAGTACTACATTATAAATAACAGCAACAGACTATGTAAAAAACCGGAAGATTTCGTTGAAAAATCGGCATTTCCGGCAATCACTTAAAAAAAGGTGGGGGAGGGGTACGTGGCACCCGTTGCGCATATCTGACGAGCAAGAAAACGCCTTGTCTCGTAGCTGCAGAGAATAAATAAGTTACATCAGAAGCGAAGAACGGTGTCGGTATCTTTGATGTGAACGAACTCGAATGCTGATAGGCTAGAGACGATCCGCCATATTGTGACTGCGTTCTGATGTAAACAATACATGCAGGGTAGTGTAGTTTCCCGTAATATTATTGCAATTTTTGTGCCTTGCATCACACTTGAAATAATTAGTTTTGGTATAATAAACACTATTGTACGTATATATGATTCGTTGTAATTTCAATTCCGCGAATGTAATGACAAACGAACTACTTTGTAATTCCTTTTTTTTTGGAGCGTGTAAGACGAATAGTCTTATACAGAAAATAAGACGTATATTGTTTTGTTAGTTTGTGCGATATTGTTGCAATATTTACCGTAATATATTTTATAATAAAATCTCGAACAGTACTGACGATTCTCCAGTCGCGTAAAAAACTGCATTATGTGAGTTTTTAATTCTGCACAAACGTAGAAATTCCGCAAATGGGAAAAAAAAGTAAACTTGTATTTGTAAAATACGGGTGTTTTAAAATACGAGTTTATCTATTCTCATGCTGGAATCACACTAGTGCGACAGATACAACGCGAAGGGTGCGACATAACAAAAATTCGCGTTTAATGTGAACACGATTTTCCCGCTCCGCGATCAACATTAAAAAATATTTTTTATTAATGGTTTCTTGCTACTACATACTAACCTCTTTTACGATGGCCATCAATATTTCCATTAATTTCTTATTTTGCAATCTTTCTAAAAATTCTTTCCCCGTCAGCTGGTACTACTGTGAGCGTGAAAATATGGATGCATATGATAGGCATTAAAATGCGTTGCTTTGCTTATTAATGAGGTATATAATAGTGCACGTAAAACTTTAGCACCAAAAATATGGCGGGCTAAGCCAGTTTTACAGACCTGTCGTGCCAGCGACTCGAATAAATTAGAAATATTTTCTATTCGGAAATCTTGTCGTGCGGGCGATTTTCGTCGCGTTACGTCACAGAAGTCTCGATACTGATTGGATGGAAAATAATGTTATTCGCGTCGCGTCGCGTCTGTCGCGCTATTGTGATTCCAGCGTTAGGTATTGGTGAGGAGGAAGCGATGACGCAAAGCAGGCAGTCAGCGTGGCGCGGGCGAGCAACTGGCGATTGCAGTGCCATCTAGCGGCGGCGCTGCGAACCGGCCACCTTGACCTACTTTCTCCCTGGCACAGCTGAGCGCAGACGCAGACAGCGGCGGGCTGCGGGGCCGAGCGCAGGCGAGATGCGCAGCGCTCGGCAGCTCCGTTAGGAAGGAATTTTCCATTCGGTTTGTGTGAAGGAGCAGTGGCGCGTCCCTTGTCGTTCAGCAAAGTGGCTATCCGCCCTGCGTGCCGGCGACGTGGCTTCGAACCCCGCTGCCAGGACAATTTCACCATCAGTGTTGGGAACTGTACAATCAGTGATTACGTATCTCAGTAAATAAATGTTCTGGGAATACAATTTTTGTTCAGAAAATGTTAAAAAAATTATCTAGTAGCCACTCTTTACATAAATTCAGAGAGAGAGCGAAAGGAAGGGAGGAATGGGTTGATTTGTGGGGGGGGGGGGAAGGTGAGGTTTAAATTGGGGTTGGAGGGGGAGGGAGAGAGAGAGAGAACGAAATAACAATTTTATGGCTTTTCTGAGCAGTTTCTTTCAAGTTAAAATAGAAAAGAACAAAATATTATCTGTAGTTTAAGTTTACACACGTTGAAAATTATTGGGCATGTAATTAAAACTATTATATTTTCTATATTGGGTTCCTATGGCTGAATCGTAGATGGAAAATGGGTCAGGAGACGCCCGCCGCTTGCACAGTAATCACATTCTTTATTCAATAATAGGCCAACTTTCTTGTCAACAGCACACTCGAAACAAACGTGGATAGCATTTGACATAATGACGGTGTCCACCGACAGATTGTCAGGAAAATGTCAGAGAATTTTCACCTGGGTCAGGGAAAATGTAAATAATTGATACTCTGCAAAACTTGTTAGTTGTGTGAATGCAGGATAGCTACGTATTTCACAAATTGCATCCGGTCTCCGCATAAATTTGTAACTCTAGGTAATAATGCATTACGATAAAACTAAAAACGTCGCATGTAACATTTAATTTTAATTTCGGATTTCGTAGGACTAGTGAGGTTATTACTTTTAATTCATATTGATATTTCGCGTCATAATTTCGGATTCATAGCAATTGCTGACAATGCATGATTACAGATAATTTACATTTCTCGAGTTGTTTAATATTTTTGTGAGTTATTTTAATTGTGTGTTTTCTGCTCGTTGTAAAAAGTCAGGAATATGAATATATATTTCACCAACACGTTCCCGTCGTTTTGCAAGCAGCAAACAACACAGAGTGAAAATTAGATACAGAAGTATTAAACAACTAGTGCATTGTACATTTTCTATAATCAGAAATTTTCAATAATACTTCTGAAACTGAAATAATGTCGCTAATACGAAGAATGCTTGCATAATAGACGAGGCCGTGCCTTAATGAATGGCCGCCACTGTATTTTGACAGTTTCTTCATGGGTGGATGAGTCAGTGTTGGGATATGCACGGAAGGCGAGAATTGAGATTATCTGTGAACGGTTCGCTCGCGGACCGCTCCAAACTTAATTGAATGGCGGGTGTTGGTGCCGGGAGGGGGGGGAAGGGGGGGGGGGAGCAGCCTCCGGGTTTTCGCACGTGTGGAATGCGGCGAGCGGTGGTCGGTGGACTTTCCCGCTCACTCCCCCTCCCCATCTCACCAAAAACCACCCTTCGCCACTCCTTCTAATTGCCACGTATTGCTTTCTTTCGTTCCTCCACCCCCACTGTGTGTCACCGCTTTCATTCTTCTTGCGGGCTGCTAAACAAAAGGGGAGGGGGGAGGGGTGAGACCCGCAGGTGTAGCAGATGGAACCCCTATCACCCCGCACCAAACCCACACAACTCTATCTTCGCTAACAACTTACCCTACTTTCTCCAGCCCTAATCCAGTTATAAGCTGTTCACTAAAAAAACACACATACCGGAATTGTAAACATTCCGACTATGGGCACTTTTAAGGATATTTGGGATGTGAATGTTGGTACAAAAATCCGGAATGGTAACCATTCCTACAATAAATACTTTTCAGGATTCAGTAACACAGTGCTTTGGTAATAAAATCGGAACGGTTACCATTCCGGATTTTTCTTCGCAAGTATGGATGCAAAATTTCCGGAATAGTAACTATTCTGAATTGATACTTTTCAGTCGCCCCGTGTATTCTTCCGCCTTATGTAAAATGAACATTGTCATGGGCCTGATCACTTTATTCACGTGTCAGCCAAATGAAACGGTGAAATTATTAAGAAAGTAAATACTTTACAAATTTTGCTCATATTTACACGATGCGTTAAAGAAAACAGAAAACGAAAGAAATTAATTTTAATTTATCACAAATGGTTACCTAACACTTTTTGTTCGACGTTAATATATCTACTATCCATCCATCGTTAGCAACTTTTCTGAGCGAATGTCATTCAGTGCGCCTATTAAAATATATGGTTGCAGGGGCAGTGACTTTCTTAGGTTGATTTCAAAAGTGCTCACTTTATCGTGAACAGCCTTTAAAGGGGCGTATATTTTTATCCTCTGCGACTGTAGCACAGATTTCCCCAACGCCCTCTCCGTTTTGCGCTGGTTTGCTGTGCCCTACCATCTAGACCAGGGGTTCCCAAACTTTAGTTTACTTTAGTTTATCACGCCCTACTTCTGCAAAAAAAAAAAAAAAAACTGCTCTCCCCGTGTCGCAACTTAATTATTATAAGGGTAAAACAAAACGAATAAAAGTCTCAAAGGATTTGTTAAATCAAAATTTTTTAATGCCTATTGAACACACATGGCGGTGAACAAATCAATTAATGAGATGGATGAGCTTGCATATTTTTAACAAGATTCCCAATTATTGGTTGAATAGAAGAATTTGCACAACGTAACTCACTGACACCATCGAATTTGCTTCTTGGCGGGCCGCACCCCCCCCCCCCCTAGCATGTCGTCACGTCTCCCTTGGGGGGTGCCCCCCCCCCCCAATTTTAAAATCAATGATCTAGACCCTTTCTCGTTCTGGGAGTGTCCATGGCCACAATTGCGGCCATGGCAAGAGACAGCCCTGCTATAGCCGCGATGCACGCGCCCATTTTATTAATTAAACCCGACCTAAGGCGTGTAGGGCTGCCCTGAGACTCATCCTATTCTCCAACCGTCGTAACTACTAACATGCATGCCGGAGGGCTCACAGAACTGTGAAGGAACTCACACCGGCGTAGCGGGATTTAGGGGTTCGCCAGAATAAAAATTACGTAAAAAAAAACTGGAGCCCTTTTTACAAGTCAGACTCCTGCTCTCGCATGTCGTCTGCGACCCTACTTTCGAGCGGCAACAGTAACCGGTTATTACCTTACTTGATTAATTTCTTAATTACGTTCAGCATTTATTTCGTTGGCCTAGTTACTCCACAAATCATCAGATTACTCACAAGGAAAACTCTTTGGGTACTGGATACTGGTGCTGTGCAGTGTACAGTACTGGTCGTAAATATTTTTCATATGCAACATGTCCACCATCGCCGACACGGTGGCTGAACAGACGTAAAATAACTTACTTAGCACTTAACTAACATTGAAATTTAAGATATGTGTATGTTGTATGTACCTGAACAGGATTTATTTAGACTATATCATTTAGGATATGACTGGTCATGGGGAAGGGGGGGGGGGGGGAATTAATGTTACTGTTCCGTGTGCCTGGGTGTTGCCAGGTTTGAAAGGCATGGGAATCTTAATAAAATAAAATAATTAAATTCATTAACAAAACGTTACAGCTTCTTCTACCACAGCGTACTATAAATCATTAAATTACAAATTTACAATCCTCTGTGAAACTAACAAACTGCAGTAGAATGATATAGCTAGAGCTGGGACAACTGGTATCCTGGCGGAAAACCGGGAACCATGGCGGCCATTTTTAATGACGTCACATACAAATTTCCTGCTCTGTCATTCCTCATCAGCAACGTCCATTTTGTTTTTCCCTCACAATTTTCCTTTTTACCTCGGAATTTTATTTTTCTATTCCTATTCCCAACCTCCTACTCTATCATCCCGCCTTGTCCATTCATGCTGACATTCCTATTTTTCTCATGCTCTCTCGCTCCTTCCTCTCTCTCTCTCTCTCTTGCATTCTAACCCTTTTTTTTTGCTCATATTTCATCTGGTCTCCTATTTTCGCTCTTGCCTTGATGTTTCCCACCCCTTTCTTCCCCTTCTTGCTTTTGATGTCCTCCATCTTTAATTCCTGCGCCTGCCGCTAGACTTCTGCTGTAGGCGGCCATCTTTAATTCTCGTGCCCGCCGCCAGTGTGTGCTAAGTTCTACAGTTCGCAGCTAGGAGCTCTGGTATCGATGCGGTCATTTTGTGTGTTGATAATCACGTCGCCTGCAGGGGTGCGCTAGCATCGGGGAGTTTAGTTCAAACAGTGATCGTTAGGAGAACTGGAATTCTTTTTTAGTTGGTTATTGTTTCGGAACTCAAAAATACCAGGGGCGTGCGGGATCGTTCCTGTGCTTCTTGGGTCGGCAGTCGAGCGTCTTGACCACAAGACTACTGCGATATTAGGAAAGGAGGATGTTTAATGACGAATACGCATATTTGGACAGGCCCCGAATTAAATATATATATATAATCGCAGTTGCATGGCTCGGAGAAGAAGTAAAGTAATTACTCGCATCGTCCTACGCACTCCCCAGAGAAAATCACAACTTAAAACAGTCATAGCTTAGAATTATTGAAAAAATCCACACAAGTTAAAAGTATCGTAACTTGGAATTTATAACGTAGAAATGTCGTAACTTAGAAAATCACAACTTAGAACAGTTGAAACTTAGAAAGTTATAACTTAGAACTATGATAACTTAGAAACACAACTTAGAACTATCATAATTTAGAAACACGCAATGCAGAACCACATAACTTAGATATCACAACTTAGAAAACTATAACTTATAAGGATCATATCTTAGAAACACACAACTTAGAACTGTCATAAGATAAAAACACATAACTTAGAAAGTTCACAAGTTAGAACCACATAACTTAGAACAGGCATAACTTGGAAAATTCTAACTTATGTTTTTCTAAGTTATGACAGCCCCCGAAAAAAAAAAAAAAACGAAATCTTGTACATGTGTATGTATGTAAGTGTGTGTATATATATATATATATATATATATATATATATATATATATATATATATATATATATATATATATATATATATATATATATAAACACCAGTGGCGTCGCAAGCATAGTGCACAGGTGGCTTACGAGGCTGCAAACGGGAAAACCGACCCACTTAAAAAAAAAAATCAAAGCAAAGAAAAGCGCACAGAAAAATAACAGCTACAAAACAAGTGTCGAATACATAGTGAGATGAAGAGAGGAGATTTACATTGTACTATGGCCGGCGGGTACTGTCCGCGCCAGACGTCGTGGCACTCGAGCTTCCTAGTCCTAGAACAACGAGGCTGGACCACGGCCAGGCGCTGTAGCGGGCGGAATTAGTAACGGCGCGGTTGTCTATACTCGTAACTAAACATATATTCCAAGGTTTTTGTTGGATGGGTTCACAGCAACGCCTGGTTGTAATTTATACTGTAGCGGTCACCAAGGGGCCGCACACGTCAAACTTAAGGTACGACGGGGTATAGCGACAAGAGCGAGGCGCAAATATTATTTTATCAACATTACCTCTTGACCTACTCACCAAGGAGTATAAATTGGATGCGCAATCCCTCTCCAGCCCCAGACGATCAGTGAAGCACTACGTTTAGTTGTCTGAGTCGACGACGAGGCTGAAGCAGAAGACATCACTTTCATCCTGGCTTTGAGGAGCTCATAGCCTACCACGTCTGAGACTTTTATGGTTACCATAATCCGGCTAGGCAGTTAGGCCCAAGGCTACTTATTGAGACCCCGTTGCTCAGAGCTAATCAGTAACTAATTATCCACTGGCAAAGATAGGCAGGTCACTATTAAGAATTACTAACGTGCTAACTTCGTTCACTTCAAGAGTAGAGATCACGCTGAGAATTAGAGTAAATTGTAACTGTTTATATTGTATTAATTCTGTATTGAATCGTGTTAATAAATGTGTTTTGTAGTCAAAGAATTCCCGGTTGCTTGTACTTATTTTTCAGTGAGCTATGCCTCCTATGAGTGCTCTCCCTCCATGCAATATTGACTTAATCAACCTCGAAACCATTAATTACAGAGTGTGGAACAGAGTGAATACAGGAGTGAGTAGATAGGCTGAAGGAGGCGCTACAATACCGACCGACCACGCCGAACAAGGCTGTCCACAAGTTAGCAGACAATAAGCATTACCGCTTTGGTGTATGGTTGAACGCTTCGTTATTGCCACATATGTTTTTTTTTGGCATTTACAACGACGATTCCGATATAAATACACGGCAAGAAACTAGAAGCTATGGATATTTTTACCTTATCTTTGGTAACCACTTTATTAAATGATTTTAAAATGTCACATAGAAGCGAGTTGCTGAAGGAAAGACTGATCTCTAGTTAAGTGACGTGCGTGTAGAGATGAGGCTGTGATGCTCGTGCCTTGGTTAGCTTCAGTGTTCTCGCACTTATGATCTTCGGACACGCAAAATACGTCCTGGTAGGCGGAACGCTTAAGGTGGCCGCCTGGTTGAAGGAATTTGTACGTCTGAAGCCCAAAAGCGTGGGAGCGCTAGGGGCGACCGAGAAATGGACGTTTGGTTTGGTGCACGTTTTCTATTTTGTACCCGGAATGTTCATACCTAAAAATGACAGTAAAAACGTCCTTTTGAGCTATTTTCACTATCACAAAAACATGCCTTAGAGAGAAATGGAGGAACTGAAAAAAGTTTACAGGCGCGTAATGTTTCCTAGATGATTTTCGTAAGCAGATCTCACCCAGACACGTTACCTGCTGGAGCTCTGCACACCTTT
The DNA here is from genome assembly GCA_029891345.1 of Dryococelus australis. NCBI lineage: Eukaryota > Metazoa > Arthropoda > Insecta > Phasmatodea > Phasmatidae > Dryococelus > Dryococelus australis. The sequence goes on from CM056994.1 coordinate 340,210,644, forward strand.
CGGCGGCCTACCATGACGGCCACCTTAAAGGCCAATTTCAGAATATAGGTGATGTGTGCAGTATATGTAACGGCGTTGTAACAGCAAATACTTACACGATGAAACTAAGTATTTATTTACTTGTTTTCGACTGCCCCTGAATAGCGACAAGGGCTTGGTAAAGAAACACTTTATTGAGTAATTGGGAAGGAATCGGCCAGGACCCATACTAAGAAAGCATCCCAGAATTCACCTGGAGTGGTTTCAGGAAAACCCTGCAAAACCGAAATCGGCATGGCAGGACGTTGGAATGTAATTTGAGTGGTTTACCACTGCGCTAGGTTTTTTATCAAACTTAGATTAATATTCTCACTATGTTCTATATGACCCCCCCCCCCCCCCCCCCCCCGAGAATTTCATAGTTTGTTTGGGCGCTGTTTGCACTTTTCCTTATCTTTAGGACAGACCTCTAAGTGATGCCATAGTACGTGTTAACACTATAGTAGCTGCTTTGTTGATCGATATTCTAAACACTTGTTTTTAGCCTCGTGGTTACAACACATTCTCTCACACGTTTTACTACTTCCCGTTCACTGCTATAAATGAGATATTTATATCTTCCTTGACATTCAATGGCATCCATCGTAAACGACTTCTGCAGCTGAACTGCGTGGGATGTGATAATGTTATCAGGTCGGCTCTACAAAGCCAGAGCTGCGCAAGTAGTTGTTTCCCCTCTACCCAGCTCACACACGCACGTCCGCAACCAAGTGCCACTTCTGACGCAGGCAGTATCTGTGCCAGTCTCACAACGTGAATGCGGGGCGAACATCGCGAGGCGGGGAAGATGCGCGCGCAGCGCTGGTCATGCTATCAGCAGTCTCACAAACATTAGGTGGTGCGTCATTGCTGTTACCGAAGACTGAAGGCTGGATGTTTGCGGGACGGCGCATATGCTGCCGGGCCGTTCTGTTGTCGCTCATGTTTAAAGCAGTCCGTGACGGGCTACAGTAGACAAGCGAGCGTGAGGGAACTCGCATGCCCGGAACTGTAATTATAACACAAAGTGAAAGAAAGTTATATTGTAAACTTAGAAATTGTTGCTTTTTTGCCTTGTTTTGTAAGTAAATAAGGAACCCGCAATGAGCTCTTGTATGTAATAAAAAATAAGACCTCCGTTCTATTAAGAACCTGATATAGCTCAAAGATCCGGAAAAAATAAATAAAGAAAAAAGAAAATAAAACCAGGGTCGTGTTGTATAAGCGGGCGCACGCCGCGATCAGGCGTTATGATGATTTTGGCGATCGATTGTCCACTAGTGACTCGTCTCGTAGCAGCTGGCTGCCTCCCATTTGTGCACGCGCAGCAGGAGACTACAGTATGTTCGATGCCAAGTACATAAATAAGAACATATAAAATGTACAACAACCAAAACGTAGCTAGTGAAAAATATCTTTACATAACATATACATTGAATACCACAAGGAAACAGTCCTGCATCGAACCACATATTTGATACTTGTGTACATAGTTTTTGTTTACAATGGCTGATTTTGAGCCAGTTCACTCATCGTTATCGCTATCTGCTGTGTTTAACGTAGGCTACAGAAGAATATCTTCAGAAAATGGCCTATATTCTTTAGGTACATAGTGTGTGTCTTTGGAGAGTCATAATGTTTGTTTTGGATTGATATGAAGTTTCCCAACGTATGTTTCTTCGGACTGTTTTCTGCATTTCCTTTGAATGCAGTTCTTTGTTGACCTTACCTTATTTCCTTTTAGGTTCCCGAACTTCCTCTTCTGAATCGGACATTTTGCGCAATATATACAAAATATTACGAGTTTCACTGTATTAACAATACCGCATTAACAGTAGTAAATCTCTCGAACCCTAACGGTCACGAAATTCTGCTTATACCTCGACACAGAGCAACATAAAACAAAAAAGACAGAAAACGACCATATAATAAGTAATGCAGTAATATGCAATACTGTGTTGAAGACAGTCAACATTCCTGGGATAACAAGTGCAACATTGTGTGGAAGAAGGATAACATTCCTGGTATGTTATATTTCTTCCACCCAACGACTACTTCTAGGCCGATTTCAACAATGCTACGTGACTGGAATATTCGCTTCGTTACAATCAATAGATGGATTATAACAAATACAACAAAATGGCTATGTCAGTTTACTTTCGCCATTTTGTGGAATGTTATCCTTTTTTCCACTCACCCATTCCATGTTCATTTGAACTTTCGGATGTATACATGGATGAAAATTAAATAAAATGATTGCATATTATAATATGTAGACTACACGTACTGACTTTCTGCAAGTTTTATTTAAAATTTGATCTGAGTTAACACTAGCACTAGCAGTCATCGTAAGGCTCTCAACGGACGCGCTGTGATCTCATTGTGCTGTGTATACATATGGGGATCTTAAACGGTGACCCTAATATTTTATTGGTGGAAAGTCTGTAGGAAGGTACAATGCATAGTCCGTGAGTAGTTTTGTATGGGTCTGACGCGTATATTTTGAGATACAGTGATTTTAAAAGTTGTTAGTAGTAGGGGTGTGGAGTTTCAGATACAACGAAATGCCGCCTTTTTTGATTGATATTATTAATTTGATATCAAAAGATAAATCAAATCGATTGAAAGGGTTAACTAAATCGATCGAAAGTGTTCATTAAATTGATTGAAAGGGTTAAGTGGACTGAAAGGGTTGAATTTAATGAATGGGTTGAATGTATTGAAATGGTTAATTTTTTGTGTGTTTGGTGCAAGAGTGTACTAAGAGTCAAATTTATTATTTTCTTTCTTTCTGTTTGGGGTGGGGAGCAGCTGTGGTACGGTCTCATCCTTGGAGCTCTGCAACTCGACTGAGGTGTGACATGTTGGGGACAGGGTATATAAGTGGCGAGTTTTGTTCAAGAGTGGCATAAGTATTTTTTGGAGGGGATATTGCTCGTAGACGGTGTTGATAGATATGCGACTTTGAAAGATGGGATTTACATGTTAGTAATGACAAACAATTAAATAGATGACGACTGTTTCCGAATGCAATCAAACGTTACACGCGAGAGAATTTCAGAGTTTTTAAACGAATTCTACCTATGAATAAATTACACGCATCGAATTGCAAATTTCAAACAATCACAATCATGTGAGTCTCCAGTGTAAAATGAATTAATCAATGATCTACAATGGATAAAAAAAAATTCCCTTATAAATTAAACAGCTAATGAACACACGAACAAGATATATGTAACACTACTTGATGCCTCTCGCACATACCTGACAATATTTTCAAACATGTCCATCTACCTGTGAGACTGGTGAGAAATTTGTGAAATGGAATCCACACGTTAAAAGAAAATAATTGACAAACACCTGTAAAAAAAAGTTTAATAAGGTCCATTCACTTGGGAGGTATCTGCAGCACTGACTTGGATATAGGACTTACGTTAACTTACAAGCTGTGTTGAGAGCAAATGTAACCTAAGTTTGATTATAGATTGGGGTGAAAATACAAAACGGCTATTGAACACAAGTACATGAAAATGACTAAACACATAATGAAATCGCACAAGGAGCTCCCCCAAAACACATCCGTCGAAAATAGATGTGAATACAATTTACGTGACAAATGTATAAAAATTATGTTTACGACGCACATACTAATATATAAATTAGACTAGTTGAATTAACAACGAATAAAAAAAGACATAATGAAATCGTAACTCTCCCAAAAACACATCGTCCGCCTCGGAGGTCAGTCATGAATGAAGCGAGCTTACGCCGAGAGCCTGACTATATATACGTGGAGCGCGGTCGGATGCTGACAGGCAACTGAGTATAAATTTATGAGAAAAACTCTGTATTCGTCCTACAACAGACCACGAAAGTTTCACTATTGTAAGAATAATTCACTTACAAATTATTTCCGTCGAAGTGTAGGGACACTCGGATGACTTAATCCCTCTACACTTTATAGAAACATACTATATATTTAAAAAAATAATGGATGTACTACAAATTTTTTCTGTTATGTCTGTAAAATTCACGGCACTAGTTACCGAAACAATTGCAGAAAATGCTACCAAGTTTCGTTGACCGAACATACAAACGGGTTTTACACGATAAATGCACTATATTAGTTTAACATGCGAAAATTATTTCTTCTCAATTAATTATTTTAAAAAATTATATAATTTTTTAAATATTAAAACGAAAATCATGGTAAACACTCTCCTGCTGGCCGCCGTACACAGTGAAATTCACTGTCGTGTCATGAAGCCTGCTGGCCGCCTACCCCTTGGTCATGGCACCGTACCCCGGCAGCCGCCCGGGGAAGTCGAGACAGTTAGTGGTGCATCTATGCAGGGTGAAGGTTCTCATAAACTAACATGGCGGCAGACAGCTAAAACTCTTCATGTCGCTCCTCACTGCACCCCCTCCCCCACCCCTTGTCCAGAAGATGACTGTGCGAAAAGACAATTCTTTTCCAAGATCACAGAACATCCCTGGGAAGCGCATCTTCGGTGATCTGTCCCCTTCCCCTCCAACATAGAGTTCGTTTTATAGGGATGCTCTGTCCAAGGTGACACACCCTCGCTGTCGATCCGAGACCACACACCCTACCCCCTCCCTTCACCATCAGCCCAGAACGCGTCTTTTGTCATTAACATCTTCAGAGACTCTCCAAATGCCAGACACCCCTCAAGACACCAAGATGGACTCTCCCAAAGCGGAGACCTGTTTGCAAAACTACACTTTACCCATGAATTGTGGACTCTCCCGAAAATCTGCCCTGTCCGGTTCTGTGAGAGGAATAGGTATTCCCCTCCCCTCCCCTTCCCATGACTCACCATACTTGGAGCTCGTCAACAGCTTTGAAACCTTTGTGCACAGGGGATGTATGAAAAAATTCTCGCATTTTGACACTCAAGTGTTTGAATGTTGCTGCAAAAAATATATTTTAACAACTCTCACTATTTAATTATTGCACATAATTTGTGAGAAGATGTATAAATACTAGCTAATCACGATTTTGGCGAATGACTCGGATCAATAATCCATATAAATTTGGCACAAAATGTATAAATGTACGAATACTAACCAAACGACTTGAATGAAACAGTCCACACACTTCGTCATAGAAAAACAATTAAATTAATACCAAATTAACTATCACTAACACAGTTTATCGATCCGAAATAATTTTAACATAAACTCTGTCGAAAACATATCGCAGGGAAGGATAAAAAAAAAATTCTCGTAGCAAACACATGTAGACTAGCTTCGGAAATCCACATTTACGAATAATATCCGAATAATTCATGGATTATGTAAAAAATATATAGACGCCTGCAAACTTCAAAATAACGGAAAAGATTTCTACGCTATAAGCTATTTCAATAAAAGTTTAGCGAATCCCGTACTTAACACTAGTAGAGAAAGTGAATTCAAATGTTAATCAACAATTATTATAAAAGAAATAAATTGAATAACATGCGTAAAAATATTCTAACTCCTATTGTATGTTATGTTACAAAGGTTAAATACGTGAAAAATGGAAATATTTGGAAAAATACTGCTATGAAGACTGTGAGTGAGGTGTGAACCCTGAGCAGATAGATGATGATATCATGTGGGTTGGGGAGCAGCTAGGAGAAGCACGTGGTCGGTACGAATGTGTAAACTAGCTGGCGTGTCTTTGTCCACCTTTTTTCTATCCTGTAACAGACAACTAGCCAATGAGGAACAACCTCGCTCCTTTGTCAAGGGAATGAAAGACCCTGGCGAACTGTCTTCAATCAACCAGCCTGTCTCGCTTGGGACAAGGGCTGCTATCAATGCTTTAGTTTTATTCATGTACTGAACACATCCCAGCTGTGGGAATCCTGCAGGCTTCACACAAAGTATTAAACATAAAATTAACTGATTTACATAAAAGGCAGATATTGAGTAAATGTCATTTCTGTGTTTTTTAAATATCTCGTGAAACTCATTAGTGTTTGTTAATACTCATTAACTGCATTTTACATTTGTATTTAAAACACGTATACTAATTATAAGCACATTATTTATTTCGTCTTGTTTTCTGTTAAGACACAAAATCGTTTACTCAATGTGAATCTCCATAGTCTTTATTGTGTTAAATATCAACTATTTCGCTATTTTTAGGAGCTATTCACACAAACTGATTTCACAGCGAGACAGTATTGTTTGCTGTTATGGAAAGTGCTCAGATAAAGTGATTCGCCAATTGTTGAGAACAAACACACACTCGTTAAACCGAATGAATGGAATATTATGTATTGTGTTCACTGAAAATATATCAATTAACCAGGTAATTTTGGTTTTGTTATGTTGAAATACAGTTTTCAAGATATATATGTAAAAAAGGGTAACACCCACATACAAATAAATGTTCTTCACACCAACAAACTGCAAAGCTACAACCCCTGGTGGATAAAGTATTACATTTTTTTAAATTTTTGTGTTAAAAGTGACTCACTAATTTCTCTAAGATACATGTTTATGCAAGTCTAGATGTACAGTTTGGAGAAAAATGAAGCACACATTCACTTTGAAATACATTTTTAATATATAACACATTTTTCCAACAAACACAATAATTATTTACATATACAAAACACATTCTTCTTAAAAATATTTCTTTATATACATAAAAAAAACACTCAATCTTCTTTTCTGAGAATGAGGTTGGTAATATTTGGTTGATGTTGTAGGAAGTGAACTCGTTACTCTCAAATCTGTGAGAAATTGATATTCACAGCGGAATATAGATGAGGCGTTGGTTATTAGAATTTCGGATTAGTTATTTTAAGATACTATCTGTCAGTTGATTGTTTCACTCTTGATATGGCTGGCAGTTTAATTAACTTGTAGATGCTACTATGTCATTTAACTACACCATTGGCGGTATTGCATACAGCAGAGCTGAAATTATTATGGTATTGAGTGTAGTGTTGCGGAAAAAATGTAGACAGGAATTCTATAATACCACACAGGGGTACACCAACCAACAGAATGAAGCACTGAAATACAAGAAGTGTAACGTATGCAGAGGAAATTTGACATTCACATCGTACTGACAAGAGGCAAGGCTCGCAGTTTACAGGCTCTAGCATAATCTGGTATTCTTGAAACCGGAAAAAATTACGGATTTCCAATTGTATTAAAACTTTGTAGCAACACTTCTTTTATCAGTACATCGGAGTGAGTGAAGAGATTTTAACAGTTCTCGAAACCAGGGTCTTAAGAGCCAATGAGAGTGAAGTGAGGCGAGTAATGAAGCAGAGTAAGATTACAAGCCTTGTTATCACTAATAAACTTCGATTATTTATCACCAGTGGTGAAAGGCCAGCATTGGGAGATATGCACATCCATTTTTGATATCAGTTGTAAAGTCCACCTGCTTCGATGAGCACTAAACACTTCAAGTCAGGTTGTTAATTAAGGCACTATGTGATTGTCATAAAGTACACCAACATCACTTGAGTGTAGGACAGGGAGTGAATTACTTTGAAAATAAAATGTTTCTGTAAACTCTTCCTCTGCCATGAGGGATTTCAAGTACTTACATGTTATGGTAACTGAAACTCTAACTGGTTGGATTGATGTTTTAGTTAAATCTATCAAAGGAATTCTATACCTCTGGAAAAAATGAGAAAAGTCTGCATCTCTGTTAAGCCTGTCGTTAACTATCCGAGCATCAGTTAGCCTGCCGGCGAATGCGCTAGCCAGTATCTCATATTTCAGATTGGATGATGAACTTTTCACTGAGGTGGAGAGTCGGAAATCAAATTACTTTTCATCCCTGAATAAACATATCTACTTTTTGGAGGCAATTAAGTAGGTGGCATTGGAAATTTCAAGTGTTTTGCAGTAGGTGGACTCTGAGGAGCTGTCAGTGGAGCTGTCTACAGAGATAAGTGTGGAGCTGTCTGCAGAGCTGTCTGTGGAGCTAAGGGTGGAGCTAAGTGCGGAGCTAACTGTGGAGCTGTCTGCAGAGCTATCTGCAGCACTAAGTGGGGAGCTAAGTGCAGAGCTAACTGCAGAGCTGTCTGTGGAGCTCTCTGCAGAGCTAAGTGCAGAGCTAACTGTGGAGCTGTCTCTGCAGAGAAGATTTTGGTGCAGATTGTGGAGCGGTCAGCAGAGCTATGTGCAGAGCTAAATGCAGAGCTAACTGAGGATCTGTATCAGGATATACTGCTGTTTGCATAGAATCAATGTTACAACTTCTACCATGTCTCTTCTAAATATCATTCCTGTAAATAGTCTGGCAGAAATCACACTTAAACTGCTTTCTTGAATTTTTCATTCCACAGCTCATTCTTTCATGTCGTCATAAGTTCCAAAGAATTGTAAATTCTTTACTGAAGAAGTGACACAGCAAAGAGTTCATTTCTTCCATACTATTCAAAAATTAGAATGAAACTGCAATGAGTACACCTTTTATAGCTAGTTATAGGCAACTCCAGGGAGCAATTATTTACATTATTCATTTTAAACACAATACAGCTGAATTCTAGAAGGTGTTAAACATACATTTTTTTAACATAAGACATCTGAATCCTAGAATGTATGTTTAAATAGTTTTATGTATTAAATCACTTTCAAATTAATATTGTTTTATTTATTTAATATCCCACACATAACCCTTTGTGTGCAAACACATTAGATTTAATTGTTAAATGCACACAAACTAAGTTTATGTAGCATTTGATTGTCAGAATATGGGAATATTACAATTCATGCATTTGTAAAGTCAGTAAAACAGAAAAATAGTTTCAAAAAAATTTATTTCAATAAATTTTTCTTACATTTGCTTACAGAATACATGTTCTCATCACTTTGTATTAAAAGAAACCGTTTTACATAATATATTTTCCATTATCTCCTTGGCCATACTTATAGTATTTTCATCTGTTAGGTTGTTATAATTTCTTGTGTTATTGGGTGCGTGTAATATTAAATATTCTGCAAAATCAGGAAAAGTTTCATAAAATGCGAATACACTTCTTCGATGCTCACTGGTAAACTTGTATTCGGACACATATGGTATACAGGACATTTTTTCAGACCTGGGCAAGATATTAATCCATTACATTTTTTACCCTCTAAGGGACATTGGATATTTTTGAAATGAAACAAACCCTTGCATATCTCTCCAAAATGATGTATTATTCTGTTAAACAAACAAGAGCAGTTAACACTTAAGTTTCCAGGGTGACAGGCATGTAAATACCAGTTGGGTGGAAGAAAGACATGTTTACCTTAGGAATATCACAAAGATACTAAACTACTTTTTCTGAGACAAAGTCGAAATGGTTTACTCTGTGCTGATAACCTGCTGATATTCAATTTACACTTAGATTTCTGTATGCAAGAACAGTCAATTTCATTGTCTTGTTGATCCATCTTTACGAACTAGTGGATTACTTCGACCAAATACTTTTTATATAAAATTTCACTCATCCTAAATAATGCCATATCACTCGAATAATATCCAAAGGTGATGCAGGAGGAGACTCATCATACTCTGTTTCACCCCAGTCAGATACCATTGCCCAAGTTAGCATTAATTTTGAGTTTTCTTTGGCAGAGAAGAATGTTGAAATAGATCCATATGTTTTACATAATTGTTTGAACAAGGGGGAATTATGTTCTTTTTGAATATCTATTACTTTCCCATTATAGACAATTTCTAAAATGTGTTTTTGCTCAACTCCACCTACATATATTTCACAATTATTTAGGTAATGTTTGCAAATATCTTCAATATTCTCATACTCTATACACCTACTCTCCCATTTTAAACAACAGTGATGGTTAGTAACCCATCTATTAGTTTTCTTGTATTTGGTAGTTAGATATTTCCAGTCAAACGGTGCTTTGAAGCTCAATACAGTTGTATATTGTTCCATTTTAGTAATAGCTAATTCTTTAATGATTTCTTTTCTGCAGATTGAAATCTGTGCACATTGCAAAACATCTCGTCGTAGCCATAGTTTTGTCACCCACTGACTCAATTTATTATTTTCACCAGCTTATCACTTACATTGTAAGTCATTAATCTATCATGAATTATCAGAGCATAATCTGGTGTATTTTCTGGAATTGGTATATTTACAATAAATCAATTTGTGAATCAATCACACTATTCACAATTGTGTCATCTTGTTTGCTTACATCAAACACAAATAGCGCTCCTCTACTTTTAAATGTTTTGATTTCTAGGATTGGTGAACTACTTTTGTTATAATAAAGTTCCTGAAACTTTTTATACATATAATAGGTAATAAGGTATTCACCATTAGTAAAGTTTACATTTAAATCCACATAAGTGTAAGCTTGACTATTTAGATACACATTAATATTTTTCATATCACAATTATTGAATACTGATCTATCAGGTTTAAATTGTTTTGTCGATTTGTTTGAAAACAAATAACAACATATCTCAGTTTTTTTAAACGGAAAACTGAATTCACACTTCACACTATTTTTTGATCTAGTGGTAGAGTTGGAGAAACCTTTAAATCCCTCAATATGAATGCAATGTCTAAATTCTTGCCTTTTTCGATATATTTTAAAAAATTTTACACGTTCACGAGTGTTAATTTCAATATGCAGCATCAACCATTTCACGCTGCTTTATTCAAATGTTTCGCCTTCCACGTTATTAGCTGTATCATACATGGCATTCAAATGTGTATTGCCGAATAGAACAGCTAATTATTGTTTAGCATTAGTATGACATGTTTATAGTCTTCAGCAAAACCCAAAACAATACTTAACAGTATAACAACTCTGTATTTTACACCTGGGTTTATTTGTAGTGAGTAATCACTAGTATTGCTCCACCCTGCCATAAGTTCGGTACAAAGATTGTTTACATTTCCTACGAGTTAGTTCTTTATCATAGAAGTAATTCCAACATCTTGTGTTTGATCGATTTCCACTCCATTAGGAGATATGTTATTCTGTTGATTAAATTAAGCTTTCCATTTCTTAGTATTTTTTTAGTTCCTGGATTACTTGCATTGGCTGTCTTTTTAATTGTTTCTATAAACCTTAAACTTGATTTCAATGGTAGCATGTAATTATTGTGATTTTATATTGAAATCCTTATTTCCGAAGGAAACATGTACGGACCTGCTCGGAATTTTTTGTACACATATATTTCCATATTGGTGATTGCATTTTCATAACTGATCTGTTCCTCAACATTAATTATGTCTTCCATTTCTATTAACTGAATATCCTAATTATTTTTAATGCAATTTGTTACCTTGTGTTAACTTGATGGTAAGTTATTTGAAGTGAGAGTTTTATGTTTTCATTTATGTCTTTTATACTTCTTTTTTTCGAAATACATTCCTTAGTGACATAGTTCTTAAAAGAACTGCCTAATTTACGTCCGAATTTTATATTGTACACAATACCCATTATGATTGTAATGCACAAAATAATGCAACTTTTAATATAGCCTTTTTAAAATGTAAACAGATGGTAATTTCTTCAGTTCTAAAATTAATAAGTTTAACATTTTGACTGACAATTGTAACAACTATTTCATAAACACGATTCACTATTACTGGAAGATATATTAATGTAGTTGGTTTTTCAAATATTTTATATCTTGAAGCCACAGAACACGTGAATTCATGTATTGTATTTGTCGGTATTCTATTCAAATATGAACTGCCTAAAATATTAACATTTACACAACATACATTTACCAATAATATATTAACCTGTTTTGATGGTTTGTGATATTGATTAGCTGGATATACTATCCATTTGTAACCTAATATGTTTGCAATTGAATTTTATTCCGATAAATCGATATCGATGTTACCATACATCGAACTAGTCAACATATTTGGGTTTCCACGTAATCGGAAATGTAGGTTTTTAAACCAATATTAGCACTAAATAATTGGTTATGCATATCAATGTTTGGTATACTGTTGTAAGTAACGAATTCGATTAGACATATTTGCCATTCTCCATTCAACTCCAAAGCTGGGAAATATACAGCATGCAATTGCAATGAATTTTCACTTAATATTAATGTAATTGACATTTTACTAATATGTTTTACTATTACACTTAGTTATCCTATTTATAGTCAAAAAGCACAAACATAAATGTCCCCAATTGATTGTATTTGGTAATTGTTCCGTTTTGTAATTGTACCTTAATTGCATTAAAAAAAATTATTACGTACTTCAATTGGAGGACGTAGTTCGCAGCCCAATGCATTACTTTATTTCTTATCAAATTCAAATTAATAATAATACATTCCCAAAGATTTGGTTTCTTTCATAAATTGTTTCTCATATACACACCTCGAAAATGGGGAATATCCAGTTTGTTTGCAAATACATTAATATCTTTGTTTGTAAGTGCACATTTTGGAAGACTATTTAGGACTCTGTGCATTTGGAGTTTTTTGAACTTGTCCAACATTATAAGGTTTCAAATACATTCCTTTACCTTTTGATTTAACTGCTATACTAATTGCTGAAACCCCTCCAAGAATTAATCCAAGAGCTGTTAATGCTGGAAATAGCAATGGAATGATTCATCCTTTCTTTGTTTTTCTTTTAATTTTCCATTTTAAACCGATGCCTATCTTCACCTTTGCACGCATAACATTATCAACAACCCAAGCTTCAAGATTTTCACCTATAGATGTGGATAGATTCTTCCTTACATTCACAACTTTATTGGCTAGAATTGTATCTTCTTTATGTCTTTATTACAAATCTTTTATTCGATTGTACAGTATAGTGTTCTTTATTGTATTGTATAGTGTTCTTTACAAGCATTATGCAAAGAGTTTATTCCTTGATCGTCCCATGCCAAACGTTTGGCAAGTATAGTACCTGGTCTGAAATAATTGTATTTTGGTAAATGCAATTCTAATGATAATTTATTAATCAATGTATTCAATACACCACATACTTTTTTAATATGTTTAGTACAAGCCATTGTTTTCAACTGAATTAAAACCTATATATAGACTTGCAATTATAGTTTTATGTTAGTATAATACATTTCATTAATACATTACAATATGTTATGTTAGTATGTTATGATACATTATGTTAGTATGTTAGGATACATTACATTACGTTACAATATGTTACATCAATACATTACATTATGTTACATTAGTATGTTATGATATGTTATGTTACATTATAATATGTTACAATATGTTATGTTATGATACATTACATTACTGCATTATAATACATTACAATATGTTATACTGTCTAATTGTGTAGCAATGAAGGTTATAAAACAAAATATGTATATGCCGGTAATTTTAAACATGAGAGAAAACGTAATTGAACAGAAACATGGCATTCTTTTAACATCAAATAAACATTGTATTCTTTGTGTGGAAAAACTTGTGTTATTATGCTGCTGTTGGAACATCCAAATGGACTTAAATTTGAAAACGTATATGTGTTTTCTAAAACAATACAAGAGAAATATTGATGATGAGCAACCTTTTTGTAGTTAATTGAAGGAATGCGATATTTCCCTTTTACAAATAAAAAATATACAGTGCCTCCTAATTAAGCATTACCCAATTCTGTATTAATTTCAACATTCAAACATTGATTGTTTTATCTATTGCAAATTTATGCACATATACCGAAACATAATTGGCGTGATAATGTAAATATGGTAATTGTGTTTAAAATGGATAATATGAATCTGCAACTTATTTACAATCACGTTTTAGGCGATATGACCTTTACAAATTTTAAAGATATGTGTTTTTACTGTTAGAAAAAGAAATATGGTTTTTTTTAGTGATTATACCAATGCTTTTACTATATTAAGGCAGATATAGGTCTGGTTTTGACAGTTTTCCACTTCAAGGCGAAGAACAATGAGTATTTCAAAGTTTGGATATAGCGGTATAAAACCTAATTATTACAATAGCTGTTTAACCAAAAATCGCGATGGGAATTATTATTTGAATGGACATATATTATGAAATATGGGTATGGCTGTGAAAGATAGTGATGTGGTAAATAAACATTACACTGAATGTATTTAAATCGCAATCAAATGATATTCAAGAGAAATTAATAAAGTTAGTTGATTTGAATGATACTCTTTATAAAACATGAGTGTAATTGCAAACATTTTAACCAAAATTATTAATGATGATTTGCAGAGTATTGAATTTAGAATAGAAGAAAGTTTAAATGGATTTAGTAAAGACTTTAATGATATGACAAACATAGTTTTTGCAACACAACTTACAGAAATGCAAGAAAATTTGAGACTTGTAATGAATGAAGTGGAAAGCGATACTATTACAAAAAAATTCGAAACACAAATGGAAGAAATAACACAATATATAAACGATGAATTCATTAATAGAAAATATGGTTTAGTTATGCAAAAAGATTTGAGAAAACAAAATAATGATTTGGAAACAAGAATTAATTATTTCATTAATGCTTTGAAAGTTAAAACTGTAACTAAATTAGATACTGTTTTAAGTAAAATCGATAAGATTGAAAAAAGCACGAACTAATCAATTTAGTGTAACAATTTATCGACCTACTACAGCTATTCGAAAAGCAATGACTTAATCCATATATAAATAGATTGCATTTCATGTAATATAATCAAAAGATGGCTGCCTCTGCTTTAGAATTACATAACGTTATGTCTGCTGCAATGGAAAAATATTTGCAAACAAAACAAGCTCGTATGCAATGGGATGTTTTAAACAAAGAAATATTTAAACCTGTTATGAGTAGAATGGATACATTGCATTATGTGTTGAATAAACCTAATGAAACAGTATTGCAAATTAAATCGGAAGAAGAACTTTTAACAAAGAAAAAGCTAATTCTTTCTCATTTAACACAAAATTATTTATCTTTACAACATTCTTCACATCTATGTGATACAACATTTGGTGTTTATCGACATGACAACATCTGGTTCTTGGGTAATTACATTTTTGCATGACAATAAAATTAAAATTAGTGATAACATAACTGATGCGAGTCAAGGGTTGTTTGAATTATTGTTTAAATACTTTCCAAATGGATATTCTCATGCTTATTTCCGAAATATAAAAAATTTATTCGTCGAACGAATGCTAACATTCGTTCAGGAGATGAAAACCATCTGAAACTACATTTAATAGGAGATATAGTCGGAAGTGGAATATATAAATATGAAGATTGTGATCGTTTTTACCTGTATACTAGAACAATCATAATGAATTGGTCGATAGATTAAAACTTCTCATCACTTCGAGAGGGTCTGGGAATAATTCTCATATGAACGAAATTGTTTCTATTATTGAAGAGTTGAAAGAAGATGGTTATGTTACAAATGAAGTATAGTAATATTTCTGAAGAACTTCACGCTCCTGCAATGATAAGATATCTTGAAGAAGAGTTGTAACTCATGGTTTAAATGATCTTTTTAAAGCAGATTTGTGTGAAATGGGATACAAGTATATATTAACCGTAATAGACGTTTATTCAAAGTATGGTTTGGGGATACCTTTGAAAAACAAAACTGGGTAACAGGTTACCAATGAAATGAAAAACATTTTGAAAGAGAGAGAAAGCCAAATTTGCTCCAAACCGATAGAGGAACCAAATTTTTTGCTACACCTTTCCGGAAACTAATGACTGAATGTGGTATTAATCACAATGAAACATACTCGGAGCTTAAAGCCAGTGTTGTGGAATGTTACAACAAATCGATTAAACAGTTAATATATAAACATTTCACGTCAAAAGGGTTTTACAAATTGGTTGATGTTTTGCCTGATATATTTAAATTTTATAATTCCAGATATCATAGAACTATCAAGATGGCGCCCAAAGAAGTTACGGATAATAGTTTAATGAAAACTATTTATAATAATGTTAAATTCATCGACGAAAGAAAACCAAAGTTTAAAGTTGGCGAATTTAAATGTATCTGGAAGCAGAAAGAAATCTTTGAAAAATTGGACTTATGAAATATTTAAAATTATTTAATTTAGACTAACATATCCCAGAGTGAATTACTTTTTATTTATGATGTAATTCATTGTGTTTAATTCCTTTTAAGAGCGAAGTAATTTTTTGCATTTTTTTGTAATTCAATTGCTATCTGTTATGGATTTGCTTAATTGGTGAATTGCATTTAGGCATTAATTGGGTGTATTTTGTATGTATTGTAATTTATTGTGATTGGGAGGTATTCCATTGCATTTGATTCCTTTTAAATGTGACATAATTGATTGTTTTTGATGTTATGTTTCTTGGAATTGGAATAAAATTTAGTGGAATTTCACAGCTTAAAGAAATTTAGGATGTGATTAGTTTTATTTGTTGTTGTAATTTCCTGGAATTGAAATATTTTTTCGCAGAATTTTTCATGATTCCATTTTAATGTTATTTAGAATGTATTTGTAAAGTGATATATTATATTTCTTGGAATTTGGATAATGTTTTCTGGAATTCATTTCTCAGATCAAACTTCTATGGTATGTTGTATTTTTTATTTAATTGTGATGTAATTGATCGTTTTAATTCATGGATGTTGGAGTGATGGTTAGTTTTATTGGAATACATTTCTGGGTTAATAATTGTTTGTGCTAGGTTATATTTATTTGCTTGTAACAATACAGTTCTTGGAAATTTGTAAGTTTTTTAAGAGAGCAAAATAGTATTCCCCACACTAAAAACTTTTTATATGAAAATCGCTATTAATTTATGAAATCTTTATTAAAAATGTTTTGGTGTTTAAACTATTTTAATGCTGTAAAAAAATCATAAATGTTTTTTACAGTGTAAAAGATTTTTATGGTGTACCCTAAAATGTATTTTTGATGGTGTAAATTTCATAGTTTTTTTAATGGTGTACAGTACTTTGATGGCGTAAGACTCAACATGTTTTCAAAAATGTGCATTTAAAAATTTTTAATTTTTATTACTGGGATTAAAATTATATGCTGTGTTGTAAACACAGTCTGCTTGCTCCAAATGTTTAGCTGGTAAAGATAGACTAAGCGAGGCAAGTCCCTGGCTATGGTGAATTGTATACTGACTAGAACTGTGGGGATGTCAATTCATGCCACAGAGAGAAGTCGCTGGTGAGGCGGGGTGGAGGGATGGGGTGAAGTTGTCCTAATGACACACATGCACGCCCATAGGCTTTGTGCGATGAGCACTAGCATGGGCAGGTGGTTGTAGGGTGGATGTAGGCGGGCGGGTTTCTATAATAGTACGCACTGTGGTCAGCGATCCTTTTTTGAACCATTTTTCATTCTCTCACCCGCTCCGGCTCGTTCACAGCTCCGCAAGAGGCCAAAAACTCCGGCTCGTGCGGTCTTACACTGCTCCTTGTGTGGCTCATCATCAGACCTAAGTTTCGGTCCCCCAAGCCCTTAACCGCCCGCAGTCTGGCTTTGGCCACAAAGCTTTAGACACTCTCGTCCCTCGTATATTTTGTAAAACACGTCACTGTTGAAAACTACATGAGCGCGATGCTTTTTTAACACACAAATTTATTTGTTTATAATAAATTTGGAACTAATCATTACTAATATAGAATATTAAACTTTACAAAGATTATATTATATTTTCCTATACAATAGTACAATTAAGATTTTAGGCTAGGAAACTGCACGTGAAATACGGATCAATGTTTTAAAAACAGATTGAAAGTAAACAATTTTTAGAACAAGTTTGTTTCATGTGAATTTTTAATGGTTGAAAAAAAAGGTTTTTTTTGCTGACATCTAATAATGGTGTTCTAAATTAAATTTGTGTAAGTGAAAATATGCATGGTTTTGATTACTTAAAAAATCTTAGTGAGTTAAAAATATGTCTTAAAGTTGTGTAGGTATGAAAATTAATCATTAAAGTTTAACTAAATTAGTTTGCTGGAAAAAGGGTAAAAGTTTGCTGGATGAAACTTAAAATTTTTTTTTACTAAAATTGTATATATTTTTAAATTTTAATTTATTGTGTATTAAATACATTTGGAACATATTTCTTAGTGATGAGGAAAATAGAGTTTCATCAGTGGGACTTGTAATTTTTTTATTTCTCTGAGAATATGCCAGGCTATTGTATCTCGAAAAATAGGAGGAAGCTTCCGTGTTCCATAAAATATAGCAGTTTTTTGGCAAGAGGGTGGAGGGGTAGCTAGCCCAGGTCAGTTAAAAATCTGCTGCCGCCCCTAGGGATGGAGTCTTCACGACATTTTACACAAAATACATACTTTGGCCTTGAAGCGAAGCTCCATTCATCGCCGAGGCAGCTCTCATATCGCAGAATGCGCGCTAGGAAGTGGGGGGTGAAAGGCCGGGTCTCTGTGGAAGGGTATTTTTCCAGAAACAACGTTCTTGGTTGTTGTAAGGGGATGGGGTCTGCGTGGCCTTGAATCGATAGCGAGGCCTCTGCAGCACCCTCCATGGACAGGCCAGTTACCCGAAAACGAACTTTGGGGTGGGGGAGAAGGATGGTGGTGGTTGCCAGTAAACAGGTTTTGCAGTGTTGGATTGTTGGCAGGGGTCAGTCCTCTGGAAACGAACTATGCGTTGGAGGGGAAGGGGACAGATCACCGAAGATGTGCTCAGGGGTGTTGTTACGTAAGCTTGGAAAATAACTGTCTTTTCGCTTAAAGTCATCTTCTGGACAAGCAGCGGGGAGGGGGTGCGTTGAGGAGCGATGTGAAGAGTTTTAGCTGTCCATCGCCATGTTAGTTTCACAAGAACCTTCACCCTGCACAGACGGGCCACCAACTCTCTCGACTTCCCTGGGCGACTGCTGGGGTACTGTGCCATGACCAAGGGGTAGGCAGCCAGCGGGCTTCGTGACACGAAGTGAACTTCACCAGGCACTGCGCCCAGCAGGTTTCGGAGAGTGTTAACAGCGATTTTTGTATTAATATAAAGAAATTTTTATAACTTTTTAAAAAAATTTATCGAGAAAAAAATATTTTTCGCATGTTTAGTCTATATAGTGCGTTTATCATGTAAACCCCATTTAGGTGTTTGGCCGACGAAACTTGGGAGCATTTTCTACTATCGTTTCAGTAACTAGTGCCGTGAATTTCACAGGCTTAACGGAAAATATTTGTATTACATCCGTTATTTTTTAAAAATATTTAGCATGTTTCTATAAAGTGTAGCGGGATTAAGTCATCCGAGTGTCCCTATGCTTCGACAGAAATAATTTGTAAATGAATTATTCTTACAATAGTGAAACTTTCGTTGTCTGTTGTAGGACGAATACAGAGTTTTTCTCGTAAATTTCAACTCCGTTGCCTATCAGCCTCCGACCGCGCTCCACGTATATATATATAAATAAATAAATAAATATATATATATATATATATATATATATATATATATATATATAGAGTCAGGCTCTCTACGTAAGCTCGCTTCGTTCATTGACTGGCCTCCGAGGCGGACGATGTGTTTTTGGGACAGTTGCGATTTCATTATGTCTTGTTTTTATTCGTTGTTAATTCAACTAGTCTAATTTATATATTAGTATGTTCGTCGTAAACATAATTTTTATACATTTGTCACGTAAATTGTATTCACATCTATTTTCGACGGATGTGTTTTGGGGGAGCTCCTTGTGCGATTTCATTATGTGTTTAGTCATTTTTCATGTACTTGTGATCGTTAGCTGTTTTGTATTTACCCCTCAGTCTATAATCAAACTAAGGTTATGTTTGCTCTCAACACAGCTTATAAGTTAACGTAGGTCCTATATTCAAGTCAGTGCTGCAGATACCTCCCAAGTGAATGGACCTATATTAAACGTTTTATTTGTTACACGTGCTAGTCAATTAATTTCTTTTAAAATGTGGATTCTGTCTCACAAGTTTCACACCAGTCTCGCAGGTAGACGGATGTGTTTGAAAATATTCTGAGATATGTGCGAGAGGCGTCAAGTAGTGTTACATATGTCTTGTTATTGTGTTCTTTAGCCATTTAATTTATATGGATTTTTTTTTATTCGTTGTAGATCATTAATTAATTCATTTTATGCTGGAGACTCAAGTAATTGTGATCGTTTGAAATTTGCGATTCGATGCGTGTAATTTATTTATAGGTACAATTCGTTTAAACACTTTGAAATTCTCTCGTGCATAACGTTTAATTGCATTCGGAAACAGTCGATGTCTATTTAATCGTTTGTTATTACTAACACGTAATTCCCATCTTTCAAAGTCGCCTATCTTCCAACACCGTCTCCAAGCAATATCCCCTCCAAAAAAATACTTATGCCTCTCTTGAACAAAACTCACCACATATATACCCTGTCCCCAACACGTCACACCTCAGTCGAGTTGCAGAGCTCCAAGGATGAGACCGTACCACAGCTGCTCCCCACCCCAAAAAGAAAGAAAGAAAATAATAAATTTGACGCGTAGTACACTCTTGCACCAAACGTACAAAAAATAAACAATTTCTCTACATCCAACCCCTTCATTAAATTTAACCCTTTCAATCCATTAAACCCTTTCAATCAATTTAATGAACCCTTTCAATCAATTTGATTAATTCTTTGATATCAAATTAACTAGGTCAATCAAA
Organism: Dryococelus australis; assembly: GCA_029891345.1. Lineage (NCBI taxonomy): Eukaryota > Metazoa > Arthropoda > Insecta > Phasmatodea > Phasmatidae > Dryococelus > Dryococelus australis. The sequence continues at coordinate 340,231,279 of CM056994.1, forward strand.
AAAGGCGACATTCCTTTGTATCTGAAACCCCTACGTTCCTACTACTGCCTTTTGAGCAATTTTGGAGTACTCTAAAACTCTGTGTCTAATGTGCGTGACATCTTGAAAGCACTCAACAGCCCTCGTCTGAAGTGTGTGTGTTTTTTTTTTTTTTTCGTGGATCAGCACGTTGGACGCGGTTCAAGCGTCAGGTAGGGGCGGGAGCCTTGAGGAGGAGCCGGTTTCGATTCCCGGTCCAGCCATCCTGATTTACGTCTTCCATGGTTCCGGAGATCACTCTGCAGGTGAATGCTGGGTCTGTTCCTTACTCCGGGCCTTGGCGGTCCGTACTTCTCTGAGCAACGTGGTCTGTCTCTAATGACCTCGCCTAATGACTTAGGCAATTTGTTACCATCTGGGCTATTTCAAGGCCAAATTTTGCGACCAAAATATCCGAAAATGCGACTATCGAAATTTTGGTGATTTTTGTAATGAATTTGCAATTTTTGGGCTATTTGGAATTATTTATGCAGTATTTATATATTTTATGATTGTAAGCAAAATATTCGATTCTCGTAAGTAACATTTGTTTTTGGTAACGGTGATCACTGTGGATGCAATCGAAGAGGGACTTATGACGGACTCTGGTTACTCATTGCTGCTAGATGCTGTTAATGTATATATGAATAAAATATCACTAGATTGTTTATGATTCTAACATTTTTATATACATTTGACATTGTGTGTACATTTTTAAAATTTAAAGCAATTAGTATTTAACGCATATAAAATTTTACATGCAAAATATACATTATTTTATAATATGCAATTAGTATAAAGTGTATAAAAATTGGGCGATATTGGACGACAAAATATTGGCTATGTAGGCAACTTCATCAAAAACAGTCTGACAACCCTGAACTCGAGGGCCTCCTGCGGCTTATACACCTACTGTAATTCAGGCGGCACGACTCGGAGGTTCCTCGCTTCCTGAGTCGCGCTGAGGAAGGCGCGGCAATGACCGGAACATTATTGCGACGATAAATACAGACATTTAATGTTCAAGGTTAGGTAAAGATTGTACTGGAAAATTTACCGTATTTCGGGAACCAATGAAATAATTGCAACCAAATTTTGTATACAAGAAATGCTACAGTAAAACATGTGAACGTAAATAATTAGAATGACTCAGACACTTATTTAGAGAATGGCGGCCATATAAATAATTTAGATAAGTCTGTCATATCTATTAAACGATTGAACCAAATTCAACCAAACCTTGTGTTCTGACAAACATAATCTATATATTTACAGATGCTCACTGTAGGCCTCTTTGTATGATATCGCCAAATCAGAAAGTAAAGCATTTATGCCATATATCGAGAACCAATCAACCGATTTGCACCAAATTCCACACACAAATAGTGTTACGGTAGGCCACGTAAAGTAAGATGATTTTAGTGACTCACATGATTGTTTCCAGGTTAGTGAACTTTCTATATCAAAATATTAGAATGAGTACAGCCGAAGTTGATGCTCCGAATACTTACTCAGTAATATAGTATACTCATGGTTTATTTACACTTTTTGAATCAAGCCTTTGAAAAATCATCCCATGTATGACGAGCATGGTTTTTTTCCTAAATATATCAGGTATCATAGCCGTTTTATACTCGTGTTGACATCAAAGTACCCTATTTTTGGTTAAATTTAACTATTTTATCTATACATTATATTTCACTTATAATTCATACAAATAATAAAATAAAATTAGTTTTGGAAAAGTTTCTGGTTTCTTTTCTAACTCTATCGTTGTCTACGAGTCGTTCCTACAAAGTTTTTAAGAATGTCGTAAAAATTATTACAATAAATGTTGAGGAAAGCAGGCTTACTATTTATATCGGTAACTGCTTGTTAATTTTACTTTACGTAATAAACCAGATGTGTACAGCCAACGTAAAAAAAGTCTTGACTTTGTCAGATCCAACCAGATGTAGTGGCGAAACACTGTTAGGCTATTAGTTTTTTACTTACAGATAGAAATCATATTTTCCGCCTACCAGATCCAATAACTTGGACATGTAATGCTATGCTTTAGGAGACATAGTGCAGTAGCTGTCTGTTCTCTCCTGCCCGGCTCCAGACGAGCCTCAGCCATTGTTCGGGATGGCGACGGCTGCGCGGCGGAGTAATAGCGGCCGGGCAACGAGAAAAACGAGCACCAAGGCGAACACGAAAGGACGCGTCCAGTCAACCGGAGTAGTTTCGCCCGCCACTCCGACCTTCCGCAACCCAGCCGCGCCACGACCACAAAGAAATGAGACAGAGAAAGAGAACACGAATAAAAAATAATGAGATGTTTGTTTAACAGGTTATGTCCACGACGCACAGCTCATGGCTCGTAAACTGCCAAGAATAAAAATGATTCGAGGGCATTATTTTTTCTTCTGGACTGCAGACAAAACACTTTTTTTTTTTACACTCGTGTCTTGTAGCATCATGAAGCAGCACTTTAGTCAACGGCAAACTTGTCTCAACACAGACATCGTTATCAGTCGTTTGTTTACTCACAGGACACGATAAAATATCGACATTAATATTTAACGCATTTCTTTCAGTGGCTCAGTATTTGTGGCGGATCTAGAGATCCATTAAGGAGAGGGCTGTTGGTGAGGCACCGTGCTTTACATTCAAACCGCGTATGCTTACGAGTAAACATCAAGTTCCAATGCTACATATGAATATCGGTACTTAATGAGTAAGCCAACTAAAAACGTACATTAAAAAAATTCTTGTCACTGCACACGTTATGCTATTAATACTGCGTTGTTAAACATGTATTTGGTTACGAAAGTAAACAGATTTAATCCAGTGTAAAATATAACACCAAGGGAGGGCCTTAAGATCAAGTCCCTTGAGTTCCTCCTGGTATCCGCCCAAGCAGTATCTGAATTTCATTTAACTTCCACAATTTAATTGTTGTTCCGAGCTCCGTTCCATAGTTGGTTAACACATTAGCTTACGTACGACAGGTACTGGTATTCTAATCCAGGGCAAGAGCAGTAGGATTTGTAATTAGTCTAGAGTCAAAATTTTGCGTATTAGGTGAACAATCAGGGCTGGAGGTGGTGGCGGTTCAGTGCGTGAAAAGTGACGAGCGGTCGGGGGGGGGGGGGGGGTGGAAACGTTTTCTCCAACAGACACATGTATGTGTAAAGGCTGTTCGCGATAAAGTGAGCACTTCAGAAATGAACCTTTTACAAAAGTCACTGCCCCTGCATGCACATATTTCAACGGGCGCACTGAGTGACATTCGCCCAGTACAGTTGGTAACGATGGATGGACAGTAGTTCCTTATCTTCGAATAAAAAGGTATAGGTAACCATTTGTGATTACTTAAAATTAATTTTTTCACTTTCTATTTTTTTAATGCACTAAAGTGTAAAAATTTGCAGATTTGTAAAATATTTACTATCTTAATAATTTCACAGTTTCATTTCGCCGACTCATGAATAAAGTGATGAGGCCCATAGCAATGTTAATTTTACATAAGGTGGAGGAATACACAGCATGCATACAAGTAGATTTTCAGCAGGGGCTTCAAAAGTGCTCATATTACCATGAACAGCCTGTAATGGGACTGCAGGTATTTGACGCTATACGGACAACGTAGCCATTCTGGCGTACGTTCCGTTTGCAGCCACGAGCGGAAGCAGTACAATTTTAGAGAAAATGGCGGAGGTGATGTAAGGAGTTTCCTTAGAGTTGGTTCTCACTTATAATTTCGCTCAATATTCATTTTATCATAAAATTGTTCACATGTTCATCATATTTTGATCCCCTGCTTAAATATCTAAGCTTAATGTATTTTTAATTATTTCCATATAACAGTGTTCGTAAGTTTTACTGTTAATCTGTGCAATTTATATTACATGGAAATCAATATTTATTTTTTGAAGAAGTGCAGATATGGTAAAGGTAACCAGGCAGAGGTTTTTGTTTGCTTGGAATGTTTTTGGGGAACAATTTTTGTAAAGCCACGAAATGGAGAATGTTCTTCTGTAATAAGGCTTGATGAAAAAGTTTTGCAGTTTCTATTAATGCCATGCCGAGCCAAATGTTTTGAGGATGAAGAGGATGTCCTGCAGTCCTGGAGGATACTGTCCACTCCTGATGACGACTAGTTGGACCGATGTTGCTGTCCAATTTTCATAAAGTATGGTTTGGCGAGCCTTTGACCTCGGTGGCAGCCAGGTATTCATGACTTCGTGTCTACGTTTCGTCAAGTAAGGCGTATATTACCATTAAAATTAAACATGGACCGAATTCACGTAATGAACTTGTTTTCAAACTTCTCCAGACAGTGATTTATCTAAAAAGTTAAATCTCAGAGTTCCTGATCATTGTTTGATAGTAGATTCAAAATCACACACCTGAAGAGTTTTGTTGCTCCACAAGACTGTTGCTAGCTGAAAGCAAATATGAATATATTTACCTTCATGGAACATATAATTGAGCTACATATTAATCTACAGATTTCGTTGTTATGATACATATATGCTACTTGGGGAACATCCTTATTTCGTTTTCTAGACAGTCATCGTATTCACATTATCATCTTTTCATATGTTGACAGCAAACAGTATTTCGTTCTTCTTTTGAATTTTAATTGTAAGATTGAAGGGTAGTTGTAACGTTGTCATGTGTAGGGTTAGAATTGTCAATTTATTAAAGATATAAACTTGATTTTACATGTGCTTTCTATAGGTAGAGCCTATCTTATAGTTGTACTACTAGATAATTACTAGTAGAAGTTACTGCTGTTATGATTCTATAAAGCATGATGATTTAAGGTGATAATTCTGAAGACAAATCTGTTTTTCATACTTTTCTTGAATAGAAATACCAAGTAGATGTTCTAAAATATACATGCGAAAAGGCGCCCATATCTCTAAATCCATGAATTATACTCTTAAAAATAATTCTGTACGATACACTACAGTGACAAGGTTTTCCTCCGAGGAGCGTAAGTGCATTTTAAAGTGTTACTGGAAATGTGAGAACATGATTGATGTGCAGAGATGATGAAGTGCGGAATTCGATACTGCACCACCAACGCATGTAACAATGACACGATTACGTGACCAGTTTGAGAAGGACGAAACTCTGTGCGATGTGAAGAAAGGACGGTGCTGCAGGAAGAGAACAACGACATACGAAAGGAGTGTGGGGCTATGTTGCACACATTAGCATATTCCCCTGAGAAGTCGGAAATCCACGCAGTAAGTCACGCGTGAGTCAGGTGTCAGTAAATCAAGTATCCATCACATTTCAAAGTAAGAAAAATGGAAGTTCAATATTTCCACGTTTCTTCACGCATGATAATGAAGACGACCTAGAAAGGAGTGTTGAATTTTGTGAGTGGGTTGTGAACATGTGCAATTACAACGAACATTTTACTGAAATGATTGCTTGGTTCGATGAGGCAATGTTTAATTGGAAAAGGAACTGTCAACTACCACAACTGTGTGTACTGGGCCGATGAAAATCCCCACGTTGTTGAAGAGCAAACAGTTGATCTTCCTTGGTTAACAGTGTGTGCGGTATGTCTACTAGAGCTCTTGTTGGGCATTCTCTGGAACGGTGACAGGCGAAAGTTACAGTACCATGTTGCACAAAACATTGCGCCAGCTATTCAATAACTCTACCCAAATGACAACTGTTATTTTTACAGCAGGATGTTGTACTGCCACATTATCATTGATATATACGGTTGCTCTTGGAAGAAACATTTGATGGGAGGTGGATAGGCCGCTGAGGAAGCGTTGAGTATCCATGCAGCTCTCCAGAACAAATTTCGTTGGGTTTTTATTTGTGGGGAAGTGAGGGAACTTTCAAGAGCACTTTGTATGCCATAAAGCCATGGGCACTGGATGTCATGAGAGACACGATTGTAACAGCCTGTGATCCCATGGAAACCATAGCTACTGCTAGTTTGTTGTTTTGTTATACTGTATTACATTCGATGTCTTGCTGCTGAGGCGAACATTTGTAATTGTTATTAATATTCGCACACAACAATGCTGTCCTTTTAGCGTCAAATACGAGCAGTTATATTACATTACATGTTCAAAGAGTGTAAACATAAATTTAGGGCATCCGGTCCAGAATGTGTTCTGCTAAACCTAATGGAATAATTTATATTTTGATGTATTGTTTTTGTTTAATTAGAGAAAATAATAAAGTTTATTGGAAAGGTTGTTACAATATTAGGTAAGTAGATATAAATATCCGATTTGGGGACAGAGGTGCGAGGTGGGGGAGCCAAGGCGGCCGTCTTGGATGACGTCACGGCCGCTATATTGGTAGCCAGTACCCCACCGTATTGGATGACGTCCTATGACACCACTCCAAATTATGTTATCCTCATGTTCGATTATTCTGGTCGTCCATCTTGTTTCTAGAATGTTTCAGTTCATTGCCCTAACCTTTCATACTGTCATTCTACCTTCATGATCTGTCATTCCATGTCGCATCGGGGTCATCCTCATGCACTTTCATTCCGATCGTCCATATTGTTTCTAGAATGGTCCAGTTCAATGACTTCTTCTTTCATACTCTGTCATTCCACCTTCATACTCTGCCATTCTATGTCGCATGCACATCTCTCGCCTGCGCATCTGTCGCATACTTCACAACAGAGGTGTGGGGCGGGGGAGCCGAGGAGCCGTCCACCTGAGGTGTGAGGTGGAGGATCCAAGGCACCGACTGCCATCTTGTAATGTCGATCTGCGAACAGAGAAGTGAGGTGGGGGAGCCAGGTCACCGACCACTATATTGTAATGTCGATCCGTGAGGCGGGGGAGCTAGGGCATCAACCATAATCTTGGATGTTATCTGTTATAGTTCCTTTGTAGCCTGCTAGAGCACATATCTGTTGCATGTGAAGAGGACAGGGTGTTCGTGGTTTGGAGCCTTGTGTTATGGACTCATTTAGGGAAAGATTGGAAGGGAAAAGGACGGGAAACATGACGTAGTAGAATAAAGAAAGAAGACTAATTAAATTCCGTAAATTAGGTTCCGCCAGGGCCATTTACTATAACATTAAACGACCATCAAAAACAGACAAGATTAATATGAGAACTGGCCAAGAGGAGAGAAGGGATAAGGTAATAAGGCTAAGTTAAAGAGACGGGAGTAGAAACATTGTTAAGGGACTCGCCAGGTTTCACATCCGGACAAGCTGCTGCTGCCTCCGCCTGGCCCTCGTGCCACCGACTGTCTCTTCTCTGGCCCTCGCAGCGCCGTGCACACTTCTCACCCCACCACGTGTGTTTGTTGTCGTAATGGATTCTGATTGGTCCCCGCCTTGCCCTGTGGGCGGAGTCTTGTCGCAGGGATGTTATGCTTACAGGCTAAACTACTGACTTGGCTGGACCCACATATTGTGTTGTGTTCGGCGCATTTCTTTAACTGTTTATAGGTTACACTTTTGGTCGAGTGTTTGGCTTCTATGTTTCCTAAACTAACTTTGTCCTTGTTACTGTTGCTTCCTTATTTGAAACCTTGTGAAACGGGTGCACGGCAGGGCCTTCATAACATCTCCCCAAGAGCCATGAGAAGAACTGTCCTCACCTTTAGAGGGATGCAGGAGAAAAACATTGACAGTAGAGAAAATACAGAAAATCACTGGGGGAGAAAGAGAGGTGTACTGAAGATCAGAAGTAGAACGAAGAGTGGGTTCACACTTTCAAAGGTCCATGCGTGTAGTAGGATAATTGTGTGTTACAGCGGTGAAAATAGTGTGTTGGTGATACCGGCACTTAAGTGTAGGTCACTGAACTGAACACACGGGGGGTTGGCTGTGGAATGTGCTGACCACGGGTGGCGCAAGGATTTGGTGAGCAAGGAGCGGGTAGGTGGGTAGGGGATATTGGCCACGTCTAACCATCACAAGATTTTTAATGAAATAACAATTTGTTATCTGTACATAGTGAGCTGTTCTGTTGGGCGTTGACTGAAGTAGCTAAGTTGTAATATATAGTTGAAACAATTAAGCAAATAAATACATAAAGATAATACTATTTATCACTACTAAACCCCTATGTTGAGTTGATTTGGTAATGGTAGTTGTTTGAAGTTTAAAATGAATATCACTAAAGGCTAAAAAATGTATGAAAGCCACATATGTGAGATAAACAATTGAAAATAATTTACTATATATATATATATATATATATATATATATATATATATATATATATATATATATATATATATATATATATATTTAAAGTCCATAAATCATAGTAAACTGTAAGGCCATTACTATTATGGCCGAATCACATGATACAATTATTCTTATAAGTACTGAATCAATAGACTAAAGTATTTACATACGTAAATGAAATATTTACCTATTGAGTAGTTCGTTTACAATTTTCCCCCAACGTACTGTTGTTGGGTATATTTTTATAATGCATTTTCTAATTTAAAGTTTAGTAAGGTTACGTTACAATAATTTCATTAATTAAAACAGCATGTTGTTGTGTATCTATTATGGTCGGATGCAAATGTGAGAAATAATGTACTGTTTAAAGAAACTGATAATGAAAATATTTTACAAAATTCAAGTTAAAATTTTTATATTGCATTCATAACATACTGTCCTGTCACATTAATTGACGTGTGTATCAATGCATTTGATGAGCAGATCATAAGAAAGATTATTCGTTCTTTTGTTGTGGAAGACTATCGTTCCATGCATGAGTTTGCTTTTGATCGATGTCTCCATTATATATTATAGATCGTTGGCTGTATTGAGTCTGTAGCTGTCCTTCAGCATACTTTGTGTCTACGCTCAGATTAATTTGTATTTCACTAGTGGACATGACCTTTTATGTGACAACTGTCTCATAATATGGATTTGTTTAATTTGAATAATCAAGTTATATACTGTAAGAAATACTGTGTGGGGGAAAACTTGGAGAGAGATATAGTTTACGTATGCCCCACATGAGTATTAGCCCCTGTAAGAAACCGGGTGAACCCTGCTATGGTTTTCTAGTTAAAGATAATGTATACAGGCAGAACTGCATAATTAAAGTGCAATGACCTGGGAGAAATCCATAGCAATAAAATTAACACCAAACATTAGCCAACTGACAGGCATATATTTTGCATACTGCAAACTATCGTCGAAGTTGCTGGTATTCCACACCAACATAATTTCAATTACCTGAATAGCCTTGCTCACAATCAAGTTCTGTGCAGCCCCCTGCATAGCTATACAACACTACACAACACACCGGAAGATATAGGAACAACCAACTATGTATTTATTTAAAGCAATGAAAGGCTTTCAATTTTTGAGCAATAATTTAAAGTTGGAAAATATCATAGAAGTAAATTGCCTGAAAGTTTAATTCCTTGGTAGTGTTAAAAATACAAGGAATATGGATGCAGTAGGGGGACTAGGTGTATAAAGGTATCTCTCATAATGCCTGCTACAAATGCCAATTAAGTGAATAGAGTATTTGAAAGAAAAAAAAATATTATCTAGATATCTTGAATGTTGCACACACTTAAAGTTTGGCAGAGTAGATTTAATTCAGATCAAAATAAAAGTTGCTAATGTTCCCACACTTGGCCGTTACAATAAATTACGTGCAATCAGATACTTACGTAAATCTCAGGTACTTTGTGACCACTGAAAAGTGTCGGGAAATGATGCCGCTTACCATAAAGTTTATTAAACACTCTCAAGTATGTGTAACGGTCACTGTATATTAAGGTGGGATCATACCTTATGTAATTGTAGAGTTTCTCACACTTATTTTATATGTAGACGTGTTCAGACGGTATTACCGTGTACCGTTGGCTTATCACTCAAATTGTAGTATACTTATTTGGGTCTAATTAACCTTAAAACATTTAATTTATACTTTTAACATAGCATTAATGTCTCACTGGCCTGCTGCCGTTGTGGCCCACTTAATTCAAGATGCAGTATGGAACATTCCGTCACCTTCCATTATCGGCAGCGTTTAAATATTCAAATTAATACAGAGTCACGGTAATAAAGATAGGTCTGGACACTTGCCGTCGTTTTGCGTACGCTTAGTGAAGCTCGAGTAGAAATAGTAATAGTAGAAGCGTGACCCAAAACAATCGGGTTCCTCCCATAAGAAGACATGTACAGCAAGTGTCATGCGTATAAAATTATTGTAAATTCATGTTTTATATTTCTTAAATTGTAATTATTTTTGCGTGACAATTTAAAGAAGTTTAAATTTGTGTAATGCAATGATTTTTGTATTCCGATTTAATGAAAACAATTGTGTTTATTCCGAGTGAATACATGCCGGCTAGCAAGTGACAAACGAGTTGTAATAGTATTTAGCGGAATTTCGCGTTACCAACATTAATGGGTGCATGTCACTCAGTGCTCACGTTAAAAGTCTACGCAGGCAGGGCCAGTGACTTTTTTCTAAGGTTGATTTCAAAAGTGCTCACTTTATCGTGAACAGCCTTTAACAGTGTGTGTGCGCGCGCGCGCGCGCGCGTGTGTGTGAATTAGAACACAGCTCTAGAGTAGTGGGGGAACAAATGTTCAAACTTACGTACTGTAGAAATACGCCAAAATAAAAACCGCTCTTAAGTAAAATTTCTGTAACATGGCATTTACATAACCGGTAACGTTCAAAAAACTTTTAAAATGCAAATATAATTCCATGCTAGCGCTTTGCCTAACATAAAAGACAAGATGATATGATATAGCAATAAAAACTATTATGCATTTAACAAGTTAATGGAACAGCAACTCATAGGCTATTGTAATATGAAATCAACAAAAAAATAGAAAACAATGGCAGATTTTACTGAATTAATGTTTTTTTTCCATTAAATACAACAATCCGAAAGAGGAAAGAAAAATCATTCGCCAAAGTCCCATAATGACTACTTTTTTGCGGAAAAAAAATGTTGAGAATGATTTTGGTTTAACATGTTACGTACCATAAAAGTGTTTTCAGATTTTAACAGTTACATTGGTCTACATTTTGATAGTAGGGCAGCTATAGGTTGTTCACGATAAAATGAGCACTTTTGAGAGCCCTGCTCAAGATCTACTTGTGTGCGCGTTACATATTCTTCCGCGTTATGTAAAATTGACATTGCCACATGCCTGATCACTTTATTTATGCGTCGGTCAAGTGAAACTGTGAAATTGTTAGAAAAGTAAATATTTACCACATCTGCTCGTTTTTACACTTCGATGCATTAAAAAAACAGAAAGCGAAATAAATAGGCCTAATTTACGTTATCACAAATAGCTACCTTAACACTTTTTATTCAATGTGAAAATATGGAATTACTTTCCATCTATTAGTACCATCTTTACTGGGTGCATATAACTCAATGTGTCCGTTATAATATGCAGGCAGGAGCAGTGACTTTTTTCTGAAGTCGATTTCAAAAGTGCTCACTTTATCGTGAACAGTCTTACACTAAAACTGTTTTTTAATTTACGTGGCTGGTTGTATATACAGTACATATTTGACCCCATGTTTACTCATGTTGTGTGTGATGTATGGCGACCTACATACACACATCTCCAAGAAAATACTATACACCATAGGATGCGAGCTGATTGTTATCCAAGTCTAATACATTGATTGTTAATGTGAATGGCTCTCCTCCATGTCCTCACTTGGCAGTCGAAGTCCTTCCAAATGCCAGTATTTCATGAACCACAATTGACTGTTGTACATACAGTATCTGGGGCAATCCAGATGGTCAGTAGGTTTCCAACCACCTATTGAAAGTCTACGATCTCACACTTGCCAAGGTGAGACGCATCCAATCACAGTTGCTGACGCTGCTTTTCAACATGTGGTGCGTTTCTGTTTACAGCAATGCCTCAAGACACTCAGTACTGACCTTGAGTTACAATTGATGCACACCAGAACTGGCAAGTTCTTCATTGCAACTAAATTGTTTTCCGAAATGAAGATACTCAAAATAATACAGAAAAATTAGGGCAAGAAGAAATTATTATTATTATTTTTTTGTAATTTTATTTTCCAACCTTGAATAATAATGGAACTTTTAAAATGTTCAGAAACCCATATAAAAACTACTGGTGCTACACAAAAAAAATTGTTATTTATTCTAAAATCCAAGATACTTGATCTTCCTAAAACAAAATTTCATGCACTGTAGTAGAGAGATTAGGGCAGCCCTTAACATTGTGGTATTGAGAGCCAATGAGAATGGAGCAGTGCTAGAATGCAAGGGCAGGGGGAATAAGAAATCCTGAAGAAAACCTGCCGATCAGCACAGTTCCCACGTGTAAAAATTCTGGAGTGACCCCGCCAGGAATCGAGCCAGGTTCATCTCAGGGGAGGCAAGTAGCCTGACCACTACACCACCGGATGGTTTTTTTACATACATTAAAGTAAATATCCGCGTGTTGTGTACATGTACATTACACCTGTACAAGTATTTTTTGTTTAACAAAATTATTTTTGTGTAAAAGTTTCATTTTTATTTGAGAAAGTAATACGACCCTTAGGCACGCTATTTATTTATTCACTGCAAAATCCACCGCAATTTTATATATAATATAATGCAAATTCTGAGATGTATAAACATTCCTGCATTAGAGACAAAATGCAACTTTCACATGTCGTGATTGGCCAGGCAAATGTTTGTTCCACAGCGTAAATAGTTTTGATTATGTAAACATGGACAACATTATAACACAATTAAATATTGCTACGTTAAAATGATCTATGTTATACTATTACTGAATCCAAATCAGGTAAGAAGTTACCAATTTATGTACTGATTGTATGGCAGCGTCCAGTGAGCATACTTTATGTCCCACACATCGCAGTCACGTGACTCTGGCGTCAGGAGGGGGGACCTCTCGTCAGCCTTTCGCAAAGTCCAAGATGCCATGGTTAAATATTGCAACCATAAATATAATTCTTAAAACTTGAGATGTGGATTTTCAACAAATTATATTCTTTAGTCCCCATAATGGGGAAGAAGAAAAAAAAGGCAAGCAAATACTATGTAAACATTGCACCAACAGGTTTCTTATCTGATGCATAATTTGCATGTTATTTTCCATTAATGTCTCGAAATTGCTAGTAGAATTTACTAATCTTAAGTAAAACACATTAAAAAAAATTGTATTATAAAAGTGAATGTGAAATTTGGATCATCACTTAAGTTCAAGATTTTACAGTGTGTATGACCAGTGGTAAGACCTACGATGGGTATGGAAAATGGTTTCCAGTAGGCATTGTGGACTGCAAATTATGACTACCACTTTTGATGGAAATTCACTTTTATCTCCCAAACACGGAAAAAATAGACAAAAATTTAGCAAATGTGCAGAACGGGAAGGGTATTTCTCAACAATTTGTAAAAGTTGAATCTACAGCATCGAAGTAGCTTAAAAAAATAATATAAAGAACACAAAAAAAAAAAGAACTTGCGATATTGGCTTATTACAAATTTTTAATTAAGAACTGATATTCCACTATCATTTAGATCATACAGATAAGTGCTAGTCTCACACCAACAATTCTAAACAAAATTCTGGTTCTGGACTGACTATTCAGTTCATAAAATTGTATTTTATCCAAATCTTGATCCAGAACATACAAAAGTGGAGATTTCATAAGCTATAATTTTTCAAAGTTAAATACGCTAAGAATTGAAAGGTTCCGGTCGTCAACACTGTTGTAGTTTGAAGACAACCATAACTTATCATCATTAAGACCTGAATCATGTTATATACAAGTACACCAAACTTGCTTTTTAATTATTAAATACTCTAATAAAGTATACCCCCTCAGTGAACATCAGCTGTACTGATGCTGTTTGCACCAAATAATGAAATTACTCGACAGTATTACATAATGGCATGTTTGTAGAACTGTCCAGGATAACAAGCGATTTTATTGTGTAATAATACTTTCAGCACAGTATCAAAACACTGTGGCCAGTACGTTGTTACATGTTTTAAATAAATGTTTGTTTTGTCAAGTTGATAATGACTGAACAGTATATGTATTCTGAAAGTATGGAACAGAACTTAACAGTTCGAGAACAGTCTGAAATCATTATGGATACTATTCAGACAGACACAAACTCATATCTAACAGTTAAGAAACAATTAAAAACAGAATACAAAACTGTTATCACACCATTTTCATAGTGTTTTTTCAGTAGGGGTGGCACAGGCTACTACATCCTTATACGGGTGACACAGTATTCACCAACGAGACATCATTCTTGTACTTTGATATTTGTTGTTGTAGTCCGACTATTTCTCTATCACAGTTCTGTAACTATTTACAGTAAAAAAATTTGAGAGATTCGTGTATTCTGATATTGTGTCATTCAACTTGCGGAGACTCAGATCACAGTAATCGTATGTCTAGTGCCAGTATTCCCGTGTCCTATATTCATGCATTAACAGGTCCTGTGACCCATTCACTAACGGAATGCGCTAGTCAGTGCAATGCATCTTTGTCACGTAGAGAAAATTCAGTAATTATTGTCATTTTTTTTTTTTTTTAATCATACGTAGTTTAAAGCCTACGGGAAAATGTTAGAATCAGCATATGAGGCACCACGTATTTGAGTAGACTGCCTGTTGTACAATGTGCTATAGCAATTAACAAGTGTTAACGGATGTAGCAAGTCAGTGCATTATGTGGGATTATTTTCAGTGTTTGTTTTAACTGGATTGTTCCAGTCAGAGTGTGGCCCAGTTGGTCGGATCCAGCTGGCCGTATGTGTTGCACACGAATCGCGTCACGGAGGGTGATCTACTTTTGTTCTGATAATTTTTGTGTGCCATAGTCGTTTAAAGTTAGTAACCTGAACTTTGTTTTTGTGTAACCTTCAGTGTTCACAGCATCCCTCCGTCGACTCTCAGGCTTTTTATTTTTAATTTTGTGTCAAGTGATCTTGTTTGCGCCATTTTGGCTTTTTTTTTTCTCGCAGCTATGGCCACTTGCAGGTCATATGAGCCAGATCAGTTTTCGTTCACCTGTACATGTGTGTTTATATATATATATATATATTTATTCAATAAACTATTTACTGTACTTCAAAACATGTTATACTCAAACAATACATGTCAAATGCAATATCACAATTGATGCAGACAAGAAGCCAATTATAACACTATATTTATGTTCCCCACCACAGATCAAGAAATTATCCACATGGACGGTATGTCGTGGTCTCAGGAGCGGGGAGGAGGGAGGTTTGACTTACGATACCAGGTTTTAGAATACAGTCGAAAGTTGATTATCCAGACATGTTTGAAAAATAAAGAGAATAGTAAAAACACGAAAGTCTCTTTTGTCACAGAGTTTCCCTTACCCATGGGGACGAGACAAGCACTTGTGTGTGCTCTTGTGATGTGCGCTTTCACGTGTTGTTCACAGTGAACATGTCTGGGAGGAGGGTGGTTATTGTTAACTGATTTATTATTTTATTTTTTGTACAGTTTCTGTTTTGGATAAGTTAGTGTTCTATGCATTTCTAATAAATTTTACGCTGTGTGAAAATGTTTTTTTTTTTTTTAATCTTCATTTTCAACATATTTCCAAGATCCAAATTTTCCATTACCTATCAGAATTACCTTTGGTCACTATTAGTCGGGATAATCTACTTTCTACTGTATTCGTAGAGATGCGAAGGGTGCCAGAGCATGAGAGACTCATCCAGGGTGTGGGCCGTTCGCCCACGTGACTCTCCTCAGTTCACCCCGCGATGACGTAACGTCGTCGTAATGATGCAATAAACCTGTTATGCCTATCTAACGAGAGTGTTGGCCCTCTCGTATGCCACTAAATGTTGAGTGAAACTGTTGAATGGCCATCTCACCTGCCAGATACACACAATAAGTTAAGATGCTGTCAGGAGATTGCAGTGATGCAGCGGGTAGAAGATCCAAAACAGTTATACGGCTATAAAGTGACCTGCAGTGAAATAAAAAGAACCACTTTCCACTGAATTGATCTTTACTCATTGAATTCTCTCCAAGGAGGCACGTTATTTATCATGGTTTACATCTTATTAGTCTCATAGATATCAGCAAGTTGCAATAAATTCAGATGGCATAAATAAAAGTCTAAAAAAAGGGTAAGGTAATTAAACATTGTTCCCAAAGGTCACGTCCTTTGCCCTCTATTATATTTATTTATTTTTAATATACTAGATATAAATTATATAGATATATAATTATTCCAACATTCTACTCATTGTGGATGATACCTACTAAATTTGTATTTAAAGATGAGAATCTGATAGCACTTATGGTGTCATTAAATGAGACTATTCCTAACTAGATAAAATAGTTTACAGCAAATAATATTTCTTCAAACTAGGATCAAATAGTTTTAATGGAATTCTCCACATAAAAACAACAGGATATAACTTTTTAGTAAAATATAGAAACTATGTTTAAAGAAAGCCATCCTACGATATTTTAGGCTTACATATTGTCAGTCATCTTTATGGGAATCCTCATATTGATAACATAGTCCCGAAACTAACCGCAACGTGTTACATTTTACATAATTTATCATATCGTCTAAAGACATCCTCCCTTAAACAAATTTATTTTTCATATTTTCATGCTGTTATGTTATATTGTATCATTCAGTGGGCACCTTCTTCTCAAACGATCTAAAGTTCTCAGATTCCGAAAAGAGCCATAGGAAATATTTACAAATATTTTGTGTAGTTATATGTTTGTTTTGTAACATTTTTGACTAATGTTATATTCCAGAGCTCCTGGAGAGATTTGATAGTAAATAAATAAATAAATTAATTTTAGCAACAAAAATTCTGTGTATGCAGTTACACGATTTCCTAGGTTTACACAGTTCCCTGCTGTGAAAATTGTTAGTTTTTTTGACTTCAAGAAATTACCATACATACTGGGTCGTATCTGTCTGTGTTTGACAATGTTTGTGATTTTCCCTGTGTTGTGGACTAATGAGCAACGATTAGCTGAAACACAGTTTTCAGTACAAAGAATTAACAGTTAATGTGTTGATATTTGCGAATATAGAATGGACACTACAAGTTCAAGAGCTTCACCAGTTGTGTATCAACTATGCATTTATGAATTTGGTGGTGCGATCCTGGCCAGATATTTTTGAATATTTGTTGTATTACAGGTTTTTTTTTTCATGTAAGATGAAGTGTGACTCGTATGAGAGCTGTTGAATTGGCCAACGACAGAGAATGTTTTCGTCATGTGTCTGTTAGAAACATGTAATAGTGTGCAATGTAAATGTGCACATTTATTCTATTGAACCAAACGTTACTAATTAACTGTATGGCGAATCACTTGGTTTGCTT
The DNA here is from genome assembly GCA_029891345.1 of Dryococelus australis. Classification (NCBI taxonomy): domain Eukaryota; kingdom Metazoa; phylum Arthropoda; class Insecta; order Phasmatodea; family Phasmatidae; genus Dryococelus; species Dryococelus australis. The sequence goes on from CM056994.1 coordinate 340,248,661, forward strand.
TATCATTGTGCATTGGTAGGTTTTGTACATGTCCCATTCTTTGCATACCCGTGAAAAATTATGCTACATTCAATACTATTATACGTACGTTTATTTATATATGTAGCTCCTGGAAACAGTTTACATACAAATATACATCACTCTGATTCCCCGAGCTCTAGTGAAGAGAGCATAGCGAGCGCACATATGAAGCACATAATGGCCCATTCCTCCCCCCCCCCCCAGCATACACTATGCTGTACTCAGCAAGCTAATTGGTGCAGATTTGAATGCCATCAGTTTTCTGGAGCTTGACTTTGGTTTTCAGGTTTTTCTTTGGCCATAACTGCTCCGCTGCTATCTTTAAATAGATACCTTTTTACATAATATTTTCTGGTACGAAGAGATTTTCACATAGCCCTACTGCTTGTACCAATTTCAACTCGGAATTATTTTGCGGTATCGCAGATTGCCACTTTGCTCTTTAAGTGGATCGTTTGGAAAAAAAAAAAAAAAAAAAACCGAAAATATTGAAGGTTCAGTACAGCGGAAATATGAAAATACAGATATTTCGAAACAATAAAATTATATCGGGACCACAATATGCTGCTAATGAATTTAATAACTATTTTGTAAGTATTGTCATCACCCTAAATATGGTAAATAATAATAATCATCCAAATAAAATGGTTATGCATCACACATACTAGTAGAAGTATTAAAACCCCAATACCTTAAACCAGCGTATCGTGGCTTGAGCAATGCATTATCATAATACGGTATATTATTTTGGGGATCTACAACTATGCTAACAAATATTTGTAGCTAGAAAAAGGGTAATCAGAATAACCTCAAAAGTAAATAGGTATAATACAAGTTGCAGGCCTTTATTAAAAAATTACAATTATCATTCTCATCAATCTACATTTTTGAACTTATTAATTTATTCACTGAAACAAAAACGAATATCTTAAAAAAATTTGATTTTCGTCACTATTTCACAAGGAATATAAATAAGTACCCATAGAGTATATTATCACCGGACAAACTTGTACAAGAGAAGAACCTATCGAGTTGAAAGGAATACATATACACAATAAGCTACCAGACTCGATAACCTCAATAAACATATATAACTTAAAGAAATATATTAAATATCTTCTGCTGAGTGTCTTCTATTGAACAGTTGTTAATCACAATTAAAACACATTTTTGTCATATGTGCGTATGTGATGATAATGCAGTAGTATATGTTTGTATTAGGTACATAATTTTATTTTTACTATATAATGAAAAATATTTTTATACAATATTTATTGACATGTCCTATAATGTTGCGCTCCTAGGCACTATGTACGATATTATTGAACAAAATAAACTTGAACTTGTCGAACCATAACCTTCATTACAATAAACATGGCGCAAGAAAAAAAATGCGATGCAGAGGTTTTTACGAACTCGCTCCAGCAAAACACTATCGTAAACGAAACCAACTCCAAACGCTCCTAAATATATCACAATTCTTTATGCCGAACGGACATATGAAAATTAAAAGGCTTTATTTAATATTATTAAAAAATCTCCGAAACTCCCATATAGCGCAATGTTAAAAGCGGGTCAGCATGCACTAGCGCTATTAGTTCGCAAGCCGCCGCGAGCTCCACTAAGCGCACGCGTTACATCAAGGCAAAAGGATAGCAGTTGCCAGACCTATCTTTATGACCGTGTACAGAGTACATAGGGCTTAACCCAGGGTGCTTTCCAATACCGTGACGATTCAAAAAGGTGCGCCTAAATGTTGCCAACTTGTACACAATTAACAAGTTACTTGAAACCTGATAAAACAAAATAAAATTATAACAATTCACATATGGAAAATTTACATATGAAATGCTGCGTGTACATTAATATTACGTAGAATTAAGAAAATAAAATTATGATATAACAATATTACATGTGAAACATATGACATTCATAATATTTGTTTACAAAATAAACGTGCGTGTGCTCTTATGATAGATTTGCCTGCTAACTTGTGTGTTGAAAAGCAAATCGCACGTATAAAATAATCAGACGTTACATATGCCTCCCTACACTTTATTCCCGGCGAACACAGATTTAGGTGAGCAAGTGAGTACAAGTTTCTTTAATCTCTAAGTAACGTCACCAAGAATAAAATCTGTTCTAAATACACATAAGCTTTAGGTGCTAACAATAGCAATGGCAACATATGCTAATCAGTAGAATTATTCATTATACATTTCTGTTCATCAATCATAATAAAAGCATTCAGTTAAAAGAACAATATTGTACATTGAGACAGTGTGAAATACTAGTACTTAGTTTCAGTTTCAACAATCGAGATAAACTCTTAGCAGCTTGGCTGGTAAAAGAATAACACAGCAAAGTTTATTGTTATTTTTTTCCCTTAAAATCGCCGCTGCTATCTTACCCTCTTCTTAAAAAAAAATACCTCGTACAGTTGTTTCAAATATCATGTTTTTTTTATCCTCTTTCTGCCTCCTCCCTGCGGTCACGTGTCATATTTCGCCAGAAACAGCGATGGCCGCCGGCTTCTCCTCCAATCAGGGTGAAGACACACAGCCGTCTTGTCCAAGCAGTCTTTACAGGCGGGAAAGACAAATGTCTGCCTAGTTCCGTGCTCAGGGCGGGACTCTCGGTCGCTGTCGCGCCGAGTCGGGGATTCTTACGTCTTGTCATTGAACTTCACTGAGCGTCCAAAACCACACGCTCGGTTAGGGTTAATTCGAAACGTGGCGGTGACGCGCTCGTATTACGTCATCTGTATAGAATGTAAACAATGCAATTATTTTCGTTTTAGTGTGTGAGAAATTACGTGCTGTGACACTTAAATCCTCCGTAGCACAGTTCGTAGTTAACCCGGCATAAGTCCCTCGGGTATAATGCACCGGTTTACTTAGCGGTGGTGTCATTATGTCACTCACTACACATGTCTAAATAAATACACTAAACACAGTCTTTCTTCATTCGTCGGCGCCTCTTCTGCGGCGTTACCTCAAACACTTACTACTCAGTTGCATTCATAACAGGACATAATGACTATGAATCCTACGTAGACCGACGTAGATTATGCACCTGCAGAACTCTCAGAAGAAAAATGAATGGATCAGAACAGCCTTTCACCAGATACCTGATGAATGTATAACCAATGCATAAGAAGAATATTGCGACATCTCGCAAGACGACTTTAAAATCAATAATTAAATACAGGAAGACTCAGAACTGCACACTTGAAGAAGAAAATAAAAAAAAAAAATACAAAATTATTTACAACACTAAACAATCAACATTAACTAACCACACTATACTAGGAACAAACACGAAGCAACTATATACAAACATCCGTCAACCAACTAGGATTACGCAGAAGTTTATTATTTATTTCAACCAGGATTAATTCTCAAGAGGGCTCTGGACTTCTGGGCTAGAAACTGCTATCCAATGTGTTTACTTTCCTCTCTAACTGTTTAGGTGCTTCTCTTAGTACAAGACAACGTAGACTTATCATCCTCATATTACATTACTGTGAACGGACTTATTTCACTTGCCGTATTTCCTGGCGGCAGACTACTGCGGTTGCTTAGTGGAGACCAAGGGCTTATCTTATAGGCGCGTAAATACATAATATTTGATGCGATATTAATTCTTTGCATTCGCATAGACAGTACAGGCGGGCTCTCAGGCTCCGTACAATTACAAACATCGTCCTTTTACATTTTCCCTTCTTCAGTCCAGGCAAAATATACTGTCGTCCGCTGTCTGGAAATTCCAGTGTACTGATACCAACTCGTTCTAGATATTCATAGTGGAATGTCATACTCAGGTTTCCGTCCTAATTAGTACATTGTACGGCTTCAGCTGACTTAAATTGTAGCTTCCCAACATTTCTCCGGTTACAGGGTTAGCTAACACATAGCAATTCTCGTTCTTCTTTCCCGTCACGAGATAGGGGCCAGAATAAATCGGTAAACGTTTGGCGCACACAAAATCCTACAACTTGCTTATAATGGCGGCACGAACTAAAACTAAAGTTCCAATTTCAAACTCAGCTTAGAGGTTTTGTAATAGCGTCTGCGCCTTTCCGCCGAAATTTTTAATCGCTGGGCCACCAGATTCTGTAGTTCATTTCTTACTTTCTGTTCACTCAGTTGCGTAATTCCAATCGTCTCGGGAGGTAATGGTAGGTGTTGCGGGCTAAACAAACATGATCGCTGACAAGTCAAAATTTCTGATTCCATGAGGCTCCTGCATGTGTGGGCACAGACGCAGGTATCCTATGGTCCAGCGGCTCCTGATTGTAAAAATACCCTCCTCCCTGTTGCGTAGATCCGCATGTAATATTGATATTTCCCCGCGATGGCTGCACTGTGTCCTTAAAACAGTAGCAACGAAAGAATCATATATCCTGAGTCTGTTTTTCCTCCATGCCAATAGCTGTTTGCAGTCGTCGCTTACTTTTTTAGCTGCTCGACCTGCGTGACAAAACTTTACGCCTTGCAAACTGGGCAAACTGGTATTTTAGCTCGTAGCTTTCGCTCACGACTGTGCGAAAATCTTGGCAAAATTCTCTCTTTCTTTTATGCCATTCATAATGCAATTTGTCAACGACGTATTTTTTTCTTCTCTTGTGTTTTGCTGCTTCTTTCTTACAACGGTTTCCCTTTCTCCTTGTTCTGTTTTGCTCCCATCTTCGCCCAAACAAACTGTTCCTTTTCCTACTTCTGCTCTCGCTTTTACTTGTTTTGTTTTGCTTCCGTCTTCGCCCAAACAAACTTTTCCTTCTCCTAATTATGCTCTCTCTTTTGCTTGTTTCTTGTGCGGACTGTGACGTAAGCTCTGGCACAGCTGACATTTGTACAGTGCCAGATTCCTGGAATTCATTCACATTTTCGTCTCTCTTTTTTAGGTTACGACATATTCACAACCCGTTTCAGGCAACAAAATTTTATTTAGTGGTGGCTCAGTTACTTCTGACGTAGTACTCGCCAATTGCGGCACAGGGAAATCATCATCTTCAATAGTTATTACAGCATAATCAGGTCGGGTTTCCTGACAGAAATTTTCCTTTTCCAACACGTTCACTAGTTCAGAAACAGGAATATTGTCGGCTTCTTGTGCAAGGTTTCTGTTTTGAGAAATGCAGTTGGACCCAGAAATTGTGTTCTGGTTTTGCTGTTCCACAATGCAGACTCTCTCCATACGTAACTCGGGATTTCTCCTTTTTCTTGATTCGGTGCGGAAATCAGATAACCAGCTTTGAAATACATTTGTGTCTTCCACTCTAATCTTCTTGTAGCCATTTGAAATTACTTCCTCAAGACTGTCGAACTCAAATCGGGTTTGCTCCGAGGCAGCTTTAGTCTGTTGTAACCCCTCCTTAAACTCCGTACTGACGTGTTGTTCGGCAATATCAGCCTTCTGTTCCGCCTTATCTGCTTGAATTCGTGGTATTACATCCTATCTTTGTTTGGCCATACGAGCTTCTATTTCTGCCGTACGAGATTTTATTTCGGCCGTATTAGTTTTAATTTGTTCGACCAGGCCATCTTTTTGTTCAGCCAAGCTAGCCTGGTGTTGTAGCAGTAGTGTCGTAATACGGTAAGATTGGCTATCGGTATTATGTACAGCTGCGGATGCTGCTTGAAACTCCTCCGCACTAAGATACTGAGCTGGTCTCGTCATTCCTTTCGCGCACGAACTCTGTCAATACACTTTCTCCTGTCCCTTGTAGTGCAGTTGTATCTCTTACGTTACTGGTATCCATTATGGTAACGTTGTACTAGTTTTTTCGATGGTCAATGGGCGCAGTGTTCCAGTAGACCTACTCATATGGTGTGTGGTTTCTCCTTTCTTTTGAAAGCAAAGCACCTTTCAAACCCAGATACTCTTTCCAGTATTCTCGCCCGCCCCACATATGAGTATTGGCCCATGTAAGAAAACGGGTGAACCCTGCTATGGTTTCCTAATCAAAGATAATGTATACAGGCAGAACTGCATAATTAAAATGCAATGACCTGGGAGAAATCCATAGCAATAAAATTAACACCAAACATTAGCCAACTGACAGGCAGTTATTTTGCTTACTGCAAACCATCGTCGAAGTTGCTGGTATTCCACACCAACAGAACTTCAATTACCTGGATAGCCTTGCTCACAATCAGGTTCTGTGCAGCCCCCTGCATAGCTATACAACACTACAAAACACACCGGAAGACATAGGAACAGACTATGTATTTATTTAAAGCAATGAAAGGCTTTCAATTTTTGAGCAATAATTTAAAGTTGGAAAATATCATAGAAGTAAATTGCCTGAAAGTTTAATTCCTTGGTAGTGTTAAAAATACAAGAGATATGGACGCAGTAGGGGGACTAGGTGTATAAAGATATCTGTCATTATGCCTGCTACAAATATCAATTAAGTGAATAGAGTATTCGAAAGTAAAAAAAAAAAAAAATATTATCTAGATATCTTGAATGTTGCACACACTTAAAGTTTAGCAGAGTAGATTTAATTCAGATCAAAATAAAAGTTGCTAATGTTCCCACACTTGGCCGTTACAATAAATTACGTGCCTGTATAATTACATATTTAAAATGCTCCTGGCTAGCACAGTTTATGTTGGTAGAGCAATCAGACACTTACTTAAATCTCAGGCACTTTGTGACCACTGAAAAGTGTCGGAAAATGATGCCGCTTACCATAAAGTTTATTAAACACTCTCAAGTATGTGTAACGGTCACTGTATATTAAGGTGGGATCATACCTTATATAATTGTAGAGTTTCTCACACTTATTTTATATGTAGACGTGTTCAGACGGTAGTACCATGTACCGTTGGCTTATCACTCAAATTGTAATATACTTTTTGGGGGTCTAATTAACCTTAAAACATTTAATTTATAGTTTTAACATAGCATTAATGTCTCACTGGCCTACTGCCGTTGTGGCCCACTTAATTCAAGATGCAGTATGGAACATTCCGTCACCTTCCATTATCTGCAGTGTTTTTAATATTCAAATTAATACAGAGTACATAGGGCTTAACCCAGGGTGCTTTCCAATACCGTAACGATTCAAAAAGGTGCGCCTAAATGTTGCCAACTTGCACACAATTAACAAATTACTTGAAACCTGATAAAACAAAATAAAATTTCAACAATTCATGGAAAATTAACATATCAGCTGCGGCGTTACATTAATATTAGATAGAATTAAGAAAATAAAATTATGATACAACAATATTACATGTGAAACATATGACATTCATAATATTTGTTTACGAAATAAACGTGCGTGTGCTCTTATGATAGATTTGCATGCTAACTTAAGTGTGTTGAAATGCAATTTTCGCGCGTATAAAATAATCAGACATTCAATATGATATATTTCAAATTAAATTTACATTAACCAATGCTGATGTAATCAGCCTACGATTAATATGTACACATATATACATTATAACAAACAATTGCTAGTTATGGTAATATACAAAATAAATTAAAACATTTAGGATACAGTAATATTTCCATTTCTGTCTTAATTCTTAACATTAATTAATTATGTGTGTGTGCATATATATGTATGTGTGTGTGTGTGTGTGTGTGTATATATATATATATGAATTTGGCCTTCTATGGATCGCAATGAACTCAAGACTTCTGGTTCGTCTTCTTTCTTCCTTCCCAGAACTTCCTCATTATTTTTTCTCCAACTGCTCGTCTCTGTTCTTCAGTCCACACTCCCTTGGGTCTTGGTTTCCGTCTGTCTTCCAGAAATCTTGTGTTGTCGATCAGTCGCTCCTAATGTTCTCTCTGTTGTTGTTGAATAATTCTTCCATTATTCCAACTTTTCCTGCATCTTTCCTGTTGCGCATTTCAAATCTGAGATGTAGTTGAATATTTTCTTGGTGAGTCAATTCTCATTCATTCTTTTTAGGTGTCCATAAAATTTCAGTCTCCTTTTTCTCATCGTGTCTGTAATTTTTTCGGTATTTCTGTATAGGTCTTCATTTTTCCTCTTGATCCACGAGTTGTCTGTGTTTCTGAGTGGTCCCAAAATTCCTCTCAGGATTTTCTTCTCTTTTACTTCCAATTCTCGCAGTTTTTCTTTCTTGTTCTGATTCATATGTTGCGTCTGGTTTTATGACTGTATTATAGTGTCTAATTTTGGCTTGGATGTATATTGCGTTCTTATTGTAGTGGTTTTGTGTTATTCTGTATGCCAATTCCAATTTCTTGACTCTTTCTTTGTTTATTGTATTGTCCAGTCCATTTGGTGGGATCCATTCTCCTAGATATTTAAATTTATCGACCCTCTTTATTTGTACATATTCTGTTTCCATGTATCTCTCCCTGTTGTGCCTGTATTCTATATATTCTTTCTTTTCGTAGGAGATATCCAGTTTTTTTTTTTTTTTTTTTTTTTTTTTCGTATAATGTTTCCACCATGGTTTGTGCATCTTTTCTGTTTTGTGTTATTAATGCTACGTCGTCGGCAAATGCTAGACATTTCACCTCAAATCTTCCTTTTCCTTGTCCTATACTGACTCACTCTTTTTTCTTCCAAGGCCGTTTCTCATGCCGTCATGATTTTGTCTAGTACAAAGTTGAAGAGAATTAGTGAGAGTCCGTCCCTTTGTCGAAGTCCTGTTTTGATTTTGAATGCCTCGGAAATTTCCCTTAAGAATTTTATTTTGTATGTAGTATCGGTGAGTGTCTGTTCTATTAGTCTTCTGGTATTTTGGTCTATCCCTAACTCGTTTAGTGTTAAGAATACTCTTTGGCTGTCTATTGAGTCATGTGCTTTCTTAAACGAAGGCGACTACAGTGTTCTTATTCTGGAGTGTTATTATCGTTTTCAAGTTGAAGATCTGTTCTGCGCATGATCTTCCTTTCCTAAATCCTGCTTGATGTTCTACTCTGTTTAATAGTTCCTTAGATAGTAACTTGTATGTCACTGAGAGTAAGGTAATACCCCTGTAGTTATTTACGTCAGTTTTGTCTTCTTTTTTGTGGAGTGGGTGAATTAGTGCTTGGTTCCAATCATCTGGAATTTTTCCTATTGACCAAATTCCTAGAATGACTCGATGTATTTTCTCCACTGCCAGTTTTCGTCCAAATTTCCACATTTCTGCTGTTATCTTGTCTTCTCCTGGTGCCTTATTGTTCTTTAGTGCTTTAATTATGTGTTCTATTTCTTCTAGTGTTGGTGATTCTGATGGTGGATTTTCTTGTTGTGGTTCTCGAAATTCTAAACTTTTCTGTTGGTTCTTTGCTATTTAGTAATTTCTCAAAATATTCTGCTAGTAGTTGGGGCAGTTTTCTTTGTTATATATATATATATATATATATATATATATATATATATATATATATATATATATATATATATATATATATAATGAACTTGGTGCACCAAATATGTGTAAATATAAAGAAGATTCTGTTAAAAGAGCCTAGTGTAGAAAATGCAATTATTTTGAAATTAATATTATCATTAAGTATTATTATAGTCTGCCGGCAGTACTTAAGCCCTTTTAACGCAAGGAAATGGCTGTTAGGTTAGGGGTAAATGGACGTGCACGTAATTTTGTACATACTGAACAGTTTACCAAGTGAATATTCTGATTAGAAATTTCCCCTTAATGGCCATTCTGACTGCAGTCAAGATAGAAAGTAAGGCGTCTGAAATGTAAACTATACTTTGTTACCATGCGTCCCGCGCAAGCGAGAAGTGATACTATGCAGTTGGTAGCCCTGGACTTTAATACTGCGCACGCATCTTTGCTAGTGCTGAGTGCGAATCTTCCGGTGTCATCTTGCAAGTACCAGTCCACGTCGTGGGCTCCTGGTTACTCGAGTTCACGCAGTGTTCTGACCTGGACGTGCGGCCTCTCGTGAGTGTACCCGTTCTTAAGGCGCGTCGCGGAACGGGCGGCTATTTCGACGCCTGGGCTCGATGCTCGCCGGTATGACTGTAGACGACGCCTGCCGTGGACTGCTGTGCGTTGCGTAGCCAAGAGGATAGGACAACAGGTTTGTAAGGGTGGTTGTTTGGTGGAGCGTATTTTATGCTTGTGCTGATTGGCGGAGAATTTGAGCCTGTCGCAAATACGGACATACAAGAATATGCATACGCCAGTTAAGAGTGCTATGACTGGTGTAATGAAGTATGAATAATCAGGTAGTGAAATCATTGGTGTGAGGACATAATTCCCATCGTGTGGCAGTTGGGTGAAGTGATCGGTGATTTGAGTATGTATGTGTTGAAACTCAGTTTGCGTGTGCCAGTTTTTGTGGAGTAGTTCGGAGATATTGGAGACATGAATACCTGTATTTATTTGTTTTGTTTTATTGCGTCCGTAAGATAATTTTTCAATACATGGCTGTACAAATATATTGGACAAGTCAAATTACAATATAAAAAGTTTATACACTGGCCATAGTAAATACACACATATATATATGTCAGACTACACGTTCACGCATCACATCTTTTCCTCATAATTTGACCAATCCCCCTCCGACATACTGTGGGGCGTCGTCGTTTTGCTGAAACAGAAGAAAATGGGAACGAGAAAAACTGGAACAAGAAATGTGTACAAATACATGTTATGCAATAATTTCTTAATTTTTGTAGTTTAGATATTCATCTACACTATAAAATGTTAGTTTAGAAAAAATTCTTTCATCTGTTTTTTAAAGAGTTTTTGGTTAGAGAAGCAAATTTCTTGAAGGTGTTGTGGTAACTTATTGAAAAGTTGGCTACCAAGGTAGGATGGCCCTTTCTGGACAAGTTTTAAGTTAACTGAAGCCACGTGTGTTTTTTTTTTATTCTAGTGTCATGCTAATGAAAGGACTCATTTTTCTGAAATAAATGACTGTTTTTGGACAGTACTGAAAACATGTACTCACATGCAAATGTTAAAATCTCTGAGCTCTTGAAAATAGGTCTACATGAGTCTGACTTTCTTTTGCCATTGATTATTCTTACAACTCTCTTTTGCATGTGAAACACTTTTTTGCTGTAAGTGGAATCACTCCAAAAAGTTATACCATAACACATGATGGAATGAAAATATGCTAAATACACCATTTTTGCTGTATTTTCGTTCAAGACCTTTGCAACACTCCGCAGGGTGAAACATGCTGAACTTAGTTTAGGTAAAATATACGCAGTGTGAGATTTCCAGTTAAGTAAATTGTCTAATTTTAAGCCAAGAAACCTAAATCACTCCAGTTTCATTAATTTTGTCTCTGTTACTGCTAACATATGAATTAATGTTTTTCTGTTCTTTGTGAGGAAATTCATAAGATATGTTTTATCTAGGTTGAGAATTAATTTGTTTGCAGTAAACCATGCATTTAGCTCTGTAAATGTTCTGTCCGTTTTTTTGTGTAAGATCATTTACTGAGTTTCCTGAGACTAAGATGTTAGTATCATCTGCAAATAAAATTGGAGTAGATTCTGGGGTTAAGGCACATGGAAGGTCATTTATATAAACTAGTTGTTCTGACTGAAAGTACGTGTTTCGTAAACAATTGAACTGGAATACCGATATTTACTTGTGTGGTGTTTGGTGTGCGGCCATCGCAAAGGATTCTACTATGTATGAGGATCATGTTCTGTGTGCGGAATTCGCAGCGACAGGATAGATTTCATTCCATGGTCCCGATGGGTTCGTGTCGAATTTTCTGAATGCTGCCATTTTTACAATCTATATATGCTGGTGACAGGACATTTGAAATAAAAAATTTTTGTGGCAGCATCTCTATTATTTTCACATGCGTGTCATACTGGCATTAAAAATTACATACAGTAAGATTAGGTTGTCTGTGCTGGGTAAAGAATATTTCTTGTATACAACGTATAAAAGTGTTTAATGATTTCGCTCGCGGGATATGATAAAGATTCTTCGCGTGTTCTGTGTTTGACGTAAGCTCTACTGTCTGTTGTGTCTGAAAATCTAACGCTATCTCCTTGTCCAAATGTAAGTAGCGCGACCTGTTATGTAACTGAAAGGGTGTAGGGATAAGATTATAGATTTTCCAGTCCGTGCTTTTATGTACAAATGGTATCTGTATTTTTACAATGAATCTGGATGGACTGACGGTGCACACTTTGAGTGGAAGTTTGTAATACGTGAAATGCAGTTTCGGTGGGATGGAGAGTTTCAATGCTGTGTAATACAAATTATTATTCAAATCATTGATGTCCTTAATAAATGTGGCGTCAGGATGAGTTTTAGTGGAAAATTATTTGTTCTGCATAGCGTGAGGTGGATTAAATTTTATTTTATTTTTTTTGCATGTTGAAAATGTGGAGACTAGTGGTATATAGTTCCTCCGAGGGCATCAGGCTTCAGGCAGAGGCTCGAGGTTCTGACCTTGGATGATGTCACGCCAAGGTCACGAGGCCTCCATGTTGGTTATGGACTTCCTGCTCTATCAATCTGGCCACGCGCCCACCATCTTGGACCGACATCTTTGTAGCCAGTAGGCCATCATCTTGGACCGACATATTGGTAAATCAGTTAGTCATTTTTTATGCTCTTGCATTCCGAGGGTATTCTCCGAGTGCTTTCTTTTCTCTTTCTTCCATCGTGGTTTACATTTAAATGGAGGCTGCCATATTGGTTTACATTTAAATGGAGGCTGTAATCTTGGTTTTTGTTTGTCATTTGTTTACCCCATTAGTTCTGGCTTTGGCCACTATAGGCGCCGCCAAATTGGTTCTTGCATTGGCTGCTAGGAGCGCTAGTGTCGCTCTCAATCGATAAGTCGATGAGAATAACTAAGTTAAAAATACTCTGTGTCCTACACAATATGAAAATTCATTCTAAGTTCTTACGTACATGACTAAATGTGCTGGTAGTCAGGTTAAGTGGATGTCGAGAGAAATAAAATATATTCAATTTCCTGAAATGAGGTGGAATGCATAAAAGTATGAATTGGTTGTACAGTTAGTTTGCTTGTATGATTGATTGGTATGACCTGATTACATGTTCTGTTATTTTGGCAGTATGAAAAAAAGTATAGCTTAGATGGTGTGGGGAGAATGGTTTAGTTGTACGATTCGTTTTTTGTTTAGCTAGTTAAATGGGAGGGGCAGAATACTTAGCTGGTATGGTTGGTTAGTATGAGCGGAATGGTTTGATGGGAATTAAGACGATATGGGTGTCGTAGATGGTTAAATTAATATTATTGATCTTATGATAGCATGGATGAAATATTTGATTGGTTGGGCAGCTGGTATGGCTTGTTTATATGTGTAACTGGCAAAGTTAGAATGGCTGAAATGGTAGTCAATATAGTTGACTTATTATTGATCAGTAAGTCTGAGGTATGGTGGTGGATATGGTCCATATTGTTAATAGCATGTATGAGGCAAGCTAATGTCATGGTGAAAGGTACTATAATTGTTTTGGTACTCAGTACAATTCGATATGGCTGTTAAGTAAAGCTTGTAGGAGTGGGGGTGAAGAGGGGTCTGGCGATGACTAGAGTCAGTGGCGTAGCGTGGGTCTCAGCCGCCCGGGGCGGAAGAAAATTTTGCTGCCCTCTTATTTAGGTATTTCAATTTAAAAGACTATAATATACAGTAATTCTAAAGAACTTTTCGGCAAGAACAGTCATCATTATTGTGTATTGTACAGGTTACAAATAAAAAGTCATATATATGTTTTACAATATAATAATCACATTTATTACAAAAATGCTTACACATATGCCACTTACATTGATATAACAGGTATATAACACTTATGATTATACCTTGACGATCGACAAGATTAAGTCATTAGCGAATTGAATATAAAACGCAAATCGACTTCCAATTAGAACTAGAACGATACTGTTAATATTTATATTTTTATTGAAAAATAATATACTTGTTAGAATTAAAAACAAAACTTCTATCTTTAACTAAAACTTTATTCGTCTACTTTTTTTGAGAGCTAAGTCTTTTATTGCACTATCAATGTCTATAGCATCACACACCTCTTGCTCAATAGACAAGATAGCCAGATTGGTTAGCCTTAAAGTACTCATTGCTGATCTTAAATAATTTTTGATCAATTTCAATTTTGAAAAACTTCTCTCACAGCTGGCATTGCTTATGGCAATTGTGAAGAATATTCGGAGCATTATTATAATATTGGGCAGAGTATCTTCCAGCTTGGATTTCACAATAAATTTTAATAATTCAAGTGAGTCCGCATTAATTAATTTATTTTCGTTGCCTGTGGCAGCAATGAAAGTCCGCAGTCGAAGTCGTTCCAGCTTGAAGTCCTGCTCGTCAATTTCGGCAGATGCGTAGTCTTGATTACATTTAGTGTCGTCCGAATCTAGTAATATAGCCGGCGTTAGATAAGCAAACTTATCCGCCAAATTCTGTAGCTGCTGAAAACGCTCACGAATTTCTACAATGAATCTATCTAACGAAGAAAAAAGCTTATTTTATTATTTATTGTGAAATTTTGCCGCCCCCTAAAAGTGCCGCCCCTGCCGCCCCCACTGCGCTACGCCACTGACTGGAGTATGATGGTTGAATATCAAGAGAAATAAAAAAAAAAAATATTCAGAGTTCTTACATGATGATTGGGTTAGGTTATCTTAGGTTAGTTTGAGTGGATACTAAACAGTTTGATTATGGGATGGTGTGAAACTTACAAGCATTACATTACATAGGAGTAGGAAATATTTTTCTAAGTTCAACATAGAAGTCCTTACATACTTAAGTCTGGAATATTAAAAAATAAAATATTATATGTAAATAAAAATCGAAAAGCACGAATAATCAATCTTCATAATATAAAACATTAGTCATATATTTACTTAAATAGTTTTTTAAATATGCTTTAAAAATCCAATATGGCGCTTGTCATAGTCCCGTAATCATATATTCCGATTACATATTCTTATCTGTCTGAAAAATCCAAATCATTAGATACCTTACTCGATATGCTTTAAAGTTTAATAAAAAAATATTATATACAAAATAAAATACTTAAAAATAAAAATATAAAAGTTAAATGGCATGTTAAACCATAATAATAAAAAATAATAAAAAAAAAAAAAAAAATTAAAACAAACTTAAGACACTAAAAAAAATATTGATTAAAAACACTTAAAATAAATCTAAGATACTTAAAAAAATTATATAAGAAATTAAAATTATATAGTAAAAATGTATAGTTAAAGAATTATTGATTTGTATATAAACTGAAAAAAATTATTGATATGTCAATGAAATACTTAAAAATTGTATAATAAAAATGTAATGACTTAAACGAGAGGAGATATACTATTTATTTGGCTATAAGCTAAATACAACTTATAAACATTTGTCACAGTGCATGTCGCGATAGCCGAATGGTCTAAAGCGTGAGTCTGGCGACCCAAGATCCGGCAGTTCGGTCCCGTATTATTCCAATTTGAGTATTTTGAGTTCTAAAAAAGCGTAACCAATATGGTAGTGGAGCGTATGCGACAGCTGCGAGATCGACTAATCGAATGAGAGCGACACAGCGCTCCTAGCGCTGTGTCGCTATGGTGCTATGGCGGTGCCCATAGTGGCCAAAGCCAGAACTAATGGGAGGGGGGAAACAAATGACAAACGAAAAACCAAGATGGCGGCACCATGTAAATGTAATTAAAGATGGCGGCCTCCAGGAACAGACAATGTAAACAAATGATGAATGAATGGAGAAAGGATAGAAGAAAAGGAAGAAGAAGAAAGAATGCAAAAGATAAAAAAAAAAGGCTCTCGGAGAAAACCCTTGGAACACAAGAGCATGAAAAATGACTTACTGGTTACCAAGATGGCAGTCCATGATGGCGGTGAACAGGCTACAAATATGGTGGCATACTGGCTAGCAACATGGTAGAATCCAGATGACCAGAATGAAAGAGTAGGAAGACCGGAATCCAACATGGCGGCCACGTGACCTTGGCGTAATGTCATCCAAGGCCAGAGCGTCTCTGATGTCCTTGGAGGGCCTATATACCACTACTGTGGAGTATGATGGAGAACATTAATTGTTGAGTAATTGCCAATAATTCGGTGTGGTATTTTTAATAGTTGCTGATATCGGGTTTAATCTATTTTCAAACTGCGGTGTTGTGTTTTAAATGTTATTAATAATACCTTTAATAGCCCCATTATTGGTAGGGACTGAATTGAGCAAGGTGTTTAGGTTGGTAATGAGAATTTCTTCATTAGCGACAAGCTTGTCAAAGGGGCGGTTTGACAATGTGTTACACCACCACGTGAAAATGTCGCCTATAAGTTGTATCACTCTCTTATAGCACACTTTTCGTTCCGTTTCAGCTTCATATTCGGTGGTGATGTGTTTGTGTAACTCGTCAATATTATGAGATATGATCTTGGCGTTGTTGCATATTGATGTTATGTTGAATTTACGCACGTGGTCCACCCGTATGCGTGTGAGGAAAATTGGTTCTCGTGTCTGCAATGGTACATTAGAAATAAGTGGAAGCGATTCATCATAAACAATGGCTTTCGAATTCTCCGTCCCATACAGCCCAGCATGTATACGAAACAAGGGAGTGTGAATGGGGTTGTTGGTATAGGTATGGCAGATAAAAACAGAAGTATGAATCGCAAAGTTGGGATTCGCATGGTGGCACCTGAAAACAACATTATAAGTAAAAGTCCATAGTATTGTTTTGATATTTATAATTTAGTTTTAATTGGTATGGTTGGTGTGTGAATGGGTTGTGTAGTGGGGGTATGTGGTGGATAGTTGCCTTTTTGTGTCGGGCAGGCGGCGGCGTAAGTGACAATGTGTATATTCACATGTGTGTATGTGCGTTTGATTTATTTACCTTTGTATTTACGGGCTTTGTTGTGGGGGGGGGGGGGGATTTTAATCCTATATTATTGAATTGGGTACTGTTGGTATGCCTTATAGGTTGCTTCCTTAACCATGAGGTTGTTAAGTGGCTGATGCTAACGATATCCGTGACCGTCGAATTGTATGTGCGTAACTGTAAGGTAACAGTATTAGGAGATAATACTTTGAGTATACAATATGACCCTTTAAATTTAAATTGTAACCCCTTTTTCCGGCTTCTGTTTCGCAGCCAGACATATTGTCCTTCCATATAAGTTGTGAGCTGTTATTTTGTGTTTAAATATTTCTGTTGTCTCCCTTGACTTTTTAAAACATTTAGTTTGGCTGTTTGCCGAGCAACCGCTAGTGTCTGTTGCCAGTCCGGGGTTCGTATTGGCGGTTTGGATAGTACCACATGGGAGGGTTGCATAGCATTTAACCCATGCACCAAGAAAAATGGAGTGAAGCGTGTGGATGTGTTAATACTGCAGTCGTAATGAAATGTTATGTAGCGTATGAATTTATCCCATTTTCGTGGGTCAGAATTAGCATATATGATTAAATGTTCCCTAATCGTCTTGTTCACCGCTTTGGTCAAACCATTTGTTTGTGCAATATACGCGGTAGTATGTAGTTCTTGTATTTTTAATTCAGCCAGTAACTTGGATATTAATTCATTTTTAAAGGAAGTTCCCCTATCAGATAAGAGGTATTTTGGGCAGTCAAAATAGAGTATCATGGTTTTAACAAATTGTGTGCACACTTCCGCATCTATTGTCGCTACTGGTTGTGCCATAAAGTATCTATTTGCGTGTTCTGTTAGTGCTAGTACGTAATTGTTTTCCGACTTAGTGACAGGTAGTGGCCCTTTCGCATCAATAGACCACATACTAAAATTCGGTGGCGGGTCGATTGACAATTGTCCTTGGGGGGGGGCTGATGTGATCATTTGGCTCGTTGGCATATGTCACAAGGTTTTTTTAATGTATTGTTCGACCTCTTTGTGTAATGTAAGCCATATGTATGTTTCTTTAATTTTTTCAACGGTTTTGAGAACTCCGAAATGGCGGCCCCCTAACAGTGCATTGTGATGAGCCATAATTATTTATTTTATGTAATGCTGTGGGACGACTGTTAGATGGCGTTTCCCCGAAGGCATGAGAATTTTGTAATAAATTTCACCATTAGTTATGCCGTATCTGTGCGCTAGGCGGCCTGTTGACGCCGGAGCATTGTAAGGGTCTGTAAGGGCCTGTTTAATTTTTGATATAATGGGATCATTAGCATACTCGCCTTGAAAAGGTGATGTGTCTGATGGCAGATGCTGTAAGTGGAAAATAAATAATTCTTGCTCCAGGTCGACGCTATGCTGTTCTTCTAAATGGTCAATGATGGCGAAGAAGATATTGGAACTATGTTTCGTGCATGAAACTATTGCGAAAGAGGCAACTGGGTCTTCTACTGTAAATGTCTGTCTCTGTGTTTGTGTGTGTGAGACTATCTCTATATTTATTTTGTAATACTCTGTTACGGCATGTAATATGACATAAGGTAAATTATCAGTTTTTGGGGGGTGTCTGGTTGTTTTTGTTTCATTTGTGGGATCATTAGGGTAGCAAAATTTTTGATGTTCACTCCAATTGTTTGTGATATACTGTGTTACCACAAATTTGATTTCTTCACTTTTGTGCGTATTGTAGAAAATTAAAATTGATAATGCTTCATATAAGCTGTCTGGAGTATCTTTAACCTTATATAAGGTATAATTTTTATTATTTATGACCTGTGTGAATGTGTTTTCTGCATCATTATTTGGCAAGCGAGATAGACTGTCTGCAATGAGATGACTTTTTCCTTTTATAATTTTTGTTTCAAAATAAAAATCTGTCAAGATGGTTGCAAATTTTTGAATTAGCATGTTATGTTATGTTCTGCCATAGACCATAAGTATTTAAGGGAGGCGTTATCTGTTTCAATTGTGATCTGCCTGCCGTATAAATATTGCCGAAAATGAGTTGCAAAATATTTTATTGAACATAGTTCTCGTTCTGACGTTGACCAAATTATTTGATTTTGTGCTAGAGATTTAAAACCATATGCTATAACATGTTTCCATATTCTTCCTTTTGTAATAATGCGCCCCCTTTTGCAACTTTAGATGCATCACAGACTAGGGTGGTCTTCCTATCGTCTTTAAATGGAGCTAAAATCGGGGCAGATGTAATGGCTTCTTTAATTTGTAAAAACGCGGATTGTTGTGGGACTCCCCAGTAAAATTTTGCATTTTTCTTTGTGAGTTCCGTCAAGGTTTGAACTATTTGTGAATAGTTTTTAATAAATTTCGTTAAATATGACATCATGTCTAGGAACAAGCGTAGTTGTTTTAAATTTACTGGTGGAACCATGTTCACTATAACTTTGGGTTTTTTCAGGGTCTGGATTTAAACAGTGGGGAGTGAGTTTACGCCCTAATATAGTTAGTTCTTGGAATGCAAATTAGCATTTCCTGGGATTTAAATTTACCTGAAATTCCTGCAGTCTTTGTAACAATTTTTGGCCTAATTGGTCAATTGTGAAAAATGACTTATGCCTATCTTCTCTCCTAATTAGTATTGCATAAAACCCAGAAAACATACCA
This sequence comes from Dryococelus australis, assembly GCA_029891345.1. Lineage (NCBI taxonomy): Eukaryota > Metazoa > Arthropoda > Insecta > Phasmatodea > Phasmatidae > Dryococelus > Dryococelus australis. The sequence continues at coordinate 340,268,176 of CM056994.1, forward strand.
AAAGTCGTTACAAATTTGGTGTTCTGCAATATTTGCAAACTACGGTCCGTGTGCGGTAATGGGTAATGTAGATCTTCTATAAATTTACTAAGTCGTCGAAAATCTGGAAGAAAACGTAATGACCCATCCTTTTTCGGAACAACTAAGCATGGCGCAGCATAAGGACTGGTGGATTTTTCAATAATTTTTGCTTGGGGCATGTCTTGAATTTGTGTCTTAATTGCGTCGCGTTGTGCTGGCGCAATACGATATAGTTTAGCATGAACAGGTTTGTCAGTTGTGAGTTCTAGTTTAATTTTATACCTTTTTGTTTCTGTTAAATCAGTCATTTTATAGGCAAAACAGTATTTGTACTTTCATATTATTTCCTTTACTTTATTTTTCTGTTCTATAGTGAGATTAGGGCTGACGTTTGTTAAGGGAAGCTCCTGTTTGTCTGGTTCTAAATTTTGTATCTTTTGGATGCAATTTAAGAGAAAATTATTTTCACTCTCTCTGTGGTCAACTAAAGGTATTGTAATAATTTTGTCATGATTGTGCCTAAGTGTGGCAATATGTGCGCATAGATCCGGAATTAACCGGTGTTTCCGAATAAAATCGCACCCGATTGTCATCTCTGATAGTAAGTTTTGAATGACCAAGAAATCAGGTTTGTACAGCTGACCATCAATTTGGAATGCCAAGGTGACATAATGTTGCGATGTCAATAGTTGTCCTGTTGCATCCATTTGGAATGCCAAGGTGACATAATGTTGCGATGTCAGTAGTTGTCCTGTTGCATCCATTTGGAATGCCAAGGTGACATAATGTTGCGATGTCAGTAGTTGTCCTGTTGCATCCATTTGGAATGCCAAGGTGACATAATGTTGCGATGTCAGTAGTTGTCCTGTTGCGGCCATTAGTTTTAATGGCTGAGGGATGGTTTCTAATTTATTGTTGTCAATAATTGTTTCAGCTAGACAGGATTTCGAACATACTGTATCATGTAAAGCCAGATATGTTGTGGAGGGGGTTTGAATAATAATTTTTGGTGTTGCTAAAATTGTTTCAGTTACTGTCTTAATTTTAACGTGTGTTCCATTTACTTTGCTGCCTTTTTGTGTTTCCCTGTTTTCTAAGTGACCTACTGTTTGGCGCACATTTTGTGTGTAATTTTAATGTTTTCTGTGGTTGCTTGTTCCTGTTTTTGAATATGTCTTGATGGCTGGTTTTTATTAATTGTGTGTTTTATTTTAAATTTGTTAAACCTCTCGGCAATATTTGAATGCCAGCTAATGTTTTTGTTTGGGAACATAGGACAGGAGTCCGCATGGTGTCCTTTATACACGCATAAAGCACACATGCTCGCAAATTCTTTTTGTGGGCCCATTTTCGGTATTTTGTTGTTGTCACTTTGAATAACTTTTCTACCCATAGGCTGTATTTCTGGCTGGTTAGTAGGTCGTTTTATGTGGCTTCGAGGTCTGCTTATATTATTTAGTTTTGGTGTGGCTCGTATTTTCTCGTCTTTGTTTTGATTATTGCTTGAATTATGTACTTGATTATTTCTGTTTTTATTGTACTGTATTTTGTGGTTTGATTGATGTGGGTGTTCATTCTTTTGGAACTTTGTTTTTTGTGTTTGTCGTGGTCGATGATTGAACCTGTTGGAATGTGGTTTGTTTTGTTGTGATGTCCCTGTGACATTTGTTTGTATTGGCATGAGTGAGTAACAATTGACATCTGGAATACAGTATTTCCTCGTAATTTGTGCATTTGTTGGCACATGTTGTCCCCCTTTATATTGGTTTACTGTAGTATGACAAGGCGACCGGAGGACATTTACGTCCTGTAAAAGGAGTTTTTTGTTTTCCTGTTGTTTGTGTGTTGGCAGTTTGGGAGGTATCCATAAGGGGGTTGTTGCTGTGCTGTGGAACTGGGGGAAAAGTGGAATATGGTAGTGTCGGGGTTTGTGTAAGGGAAGGGTGGAATTTGTACTATATGGTGTGTCCTTGTTGTGGTGTATTTGTGTATGGTATATATGTCTGTCTAAATGAGTTACGCCTAAAATGTTGTTATTGGTGTGATTTCTGTGTCACTTGATTGGATTGTTTTTGTTTCCTATAGTTTTGTTCAATATCCTGGGATAAGGGTTTTGGTGTATGGCTCTGTTGTAGTGTGAGCTTATTAATTTCCTAATTTTTTGTTCTCTGATTTGATTATGTAAGACGGTGTTTGATGTTCCCGGTGTATTTTCAATGTTATATTTATATTTGATAGAGCCTGCTTCAATTTGTTTAATATTCTTTTTCATTTCTTCAAGAGTGCCATATTTCAAGTTTATCTACTACTGATGGTGATCATGAATTCCACAAAATGTCCTTAATTTTATTTTCCGGCATATCCGGTTTCACCTTGTTAGCTAGATAAAGAATTTATTTTATATGAACCACTGGTGATTCTTGTGGGCCCTGTCGTTTCGCATATAACTGCCTTGTATATTTAGTGATATATCCGTCAGTTGCAAATATGTTAGTGAGTTCCTGTTCAACATGTTGCCATGCAAGGAGTTGTGGTTGTATTCTTTTTATGAGATTTTCATAGACGTGTTTTGCAGCTCCTGACAAGTGTAATGCTAATCTCTTGATTTTTGTGTTGTCAGTCCATTCATTTATTTGCGCACGTGTGTTGTAATGCTGTAGAAATTCTAATATATCTTATTCTGTTTTTCCGTTGTATTTTTCTATTGCTGCAGGTTGTTGTACAACTATGTTAAATTGTGGCGGTGGGTCCATGGTTATGTTTTCATAAGTATGGTTTTATATAGATTTTCTAGTGTTTGTTGTGTTTTCTGTATTTTGTGCGTCTTCAGTTAAAGTACAAACGTTCTGATACAAAATACTAAAAAAAGGCTGAATTGGTACTTCGTTTATGTGTGTTCTTTATACTCGTTTTCTGCTCGACATGCAATGCTTGTAGACTGTAATGTTTGCAAATAATGTCTGGCGAGTGGTCGCTGTATTTCTTGAGTACTATTATTCCCCGGTTCCAAAAACTTGGAATAGTCTCTAATTTATTTGATGTGTTTGATGGAATAGGGTTCGTTGTAATGCGGTCAAATAATCGCCTCAAAATTATGGGTTTGTTAGGCGTATTTTCCATTTAAGTGGTGCATATTGTGCTGTTTTTACGGTGTTTCACTTTGTGTTGTTCTGGTTGCTAGACATTCTTTTCAAAAACGTATACACTGTGTTTGAACATTAGAAAATTTGTTATCATGCAAACCCCATAGAAAGAAAATTTGTTATTAGTCATACACTAAAATATTATATAATTATAATAGAGCGATTTTTAAATTAGTTCAAATAATGGGAGATTAGAATTACTACAGGATGCAAAATTTGTTTTTAAATAAGGATGTAGTAGGGTTGTGGAATTATACTAAGTGTGGGCGGGTGGGGTAAGAGATGTGGGGTGGTTGGTAGAGTAACTCACTTGTTAGCAAGAGGTAGGAGCGTTAAGCGCCTCCACAAGATGTTATAGACTCATTTAGAGAAAGACTGGCAGGAAGAAGGACGGGAAACATGACGTAGTAGAATAAAGAAAGAAGACTAATTAAATTAAGGTTCCGCCAGGGCCATTTACTATAACATTAAACGACCATCAAAAACAGACAAGATTAATATGAGAACTGGCCAAGAAGAGAGAAGGGATAAGGTAATAAGGCTAAGTTAAAGAGACGGGAGTAGAAACATTGTTAAGGGACTCGCCAGGTCTCACACCCGGACAAGCTGCTGCTGCCTCCGCCTGGCCCTCGTGTCACCGACTGTCTCTTCTCTGGCCCTCGCAGATCCGTGCACACTTCTCACCCCACCACGTGTGTTTGTTGTCGTAATGGATTCTGATTGGTCCCCGCCGTGCTCTGTGGGCGGAGTCTTGTCGCAGGGATGTTATGCTTACCAGCTAAACTACTGACTTGGCTGGACCCACATATTGTGTTGTGTTCGGCGCATTTCTTTAACTGTTTATAGGTTACACTTTTGGTCGAGTGTTTGGCTTCTACGTTTCCTAAACTAACTTTGTCCTTGTTACTGTTACTACCTTATTTGAAACCCTGTGAAACGGGTGCACGGCGTAGCCTTCATAACACTAGCATTCATTTACCATATTTTTTTCTTTAGTTTAAATTTTATTATGAGTACCTATAGATGGACAAGTCTCGACGAGATGGTCATGTAACTGACATCGCAGTTGTTCTTATTAAATGTTTGTATTTTAATTTCAAGAAATAATTTTCATGTCTACCGAATTGTGTATAAAATTTGTTTTCAAGTGTAATGCATATCTGGGGAGGAGATGGATATGTGTATAAGATTATTAGCATAGAATAGCCTGTGATTAAAACATTTTCTGCATGGAAAGAAATATTTTGCATGTGCATACCCCCACATAGACCATCAAAGGTATACAAGTGCAAAATGAAAAAAAAAAAACACTAAGCATATAATGAGTATATACGAACATTGTAACATACAACTTGAATCATCATAACCCTTATATTTGTAATATTTTCATATTTATTTTGTAATATAAAAAAGGTTACCTTTAGGGCCTGTATAAGTTTTAACCATCAAGTAATTTGTACTACCAATACGAGGTCGCATGCGCCCCACTTTTTTGTTACATATTAAAATTAATATTTTGCATGTGCATACCCCACATAGCCCATCAAAGGTATACAAGTGTAAAATGAAAACATGAGTGCAGATCAAATACTTTGGCACCGCCTGTTACACACTACGCTGTAGGGTGACACAAGGGTTCTTTCCCAAAACACAAACAACCTGAAAATTAGAGAAAAAAATCTATCTCGTTTAGAGACCACAGAGACAACAGAAAAGCAGAACTGATAAAAATGCACATCTGAAAAGTAACCCACAAGTTTTCTAGAAAAAATTTACCATATATTTTAAACCGAAACTACATTTAATAAGTTACATGTGGCAAATACAAAAACACTGTGCATATTATACATATAACCCACACCATTCAAATGGTGATACTTTGATTCAACATTGCTAGATTTCCTAAAACACATTAACTGGATTAAGGATACTTTAATTAATACTGATATTCCCATAACAGTATCTAAATACAATAATATTTATAATCCTTTAAAAAAAGATAGCTGGTATTAAAATTGACTACAATTTACAGCCTTCAAATTTGTAACCTCTCGATATTTTTCAGTGACCTTGACTTGATAAATATCTGAAAAACGAAATTTGCTAGAATTGACGTATTGCAAAGAAATTATGTTCTTAAAACTAAACTTCTGCAATCGAGAAAACTTAAAAAAATGCAGACTTTTATGACATTTCTAGATAGTCACATGTCTTTTGATAGCTGACGTAATGATAAAATCGACTATCAGTTTTTTAATAATTTTCATAGACAACATATTGATAAAACCTTTCTTCTCAGCCTCAATTAATTTTTAAAATATTGTTACATGCTGCAGTTGGCACCGACTCAGCTGCCCCACGCCGTAATCGGAGACCCACCTCGCCCTCCCCTCTTCCTGGAACGATGCGCTCGCGGCCTCCTGATCTCCCCTTTTTAGAATCCCGTGAATGCCGACAGCGGCGAGACTTGCTGGCGTTATAGACCTCCTCTCGCCTGCTAGAGTTTCCGATATGTTTAGCGATGACGCAAGAATGTTCTGGTGAGACTGGCTGGCGCCTCAGCCCTCCGCGACGCATCACGGGTGTTGGATAAGATTCTAGGTGGCGGCCTAAGACACTACTATATATACTGCCGCAATCCAGCGGCCGGCAGTCTTTGACGGAGGCCGCCTGGCGAGTGTGCGCGAGCAAAGTAAAGTGTGGACGACGACAGGAGATTGCGGGACGACGGCGAGTGAGGTGTTCGTGGCTTGAATGGACGAGAGTGTGTGAAACCGACGAGTGAGGTCTACTGTGCGTGAGGGCGCTTGGAGGACTCTAGAACATTGCGACTAGCGTGACATGGACTGAACTGAGGTGGGACTGAATGTAAATGTAATACTGATTTTATTGTAAATATTCGAACTGTCAATTTTGGCACATATTTTATATAATATTTGAATGGGTTGATACACTGTCAATTGGGACAGATATTTAATTATTTAATTTAATTTATTTCTCTGTCGTAATTATAAATTTTATTAATTGGTGTCGGTTGCGAACATTAAGTGATTTCAATTTATTGTGAGAATTTGAGTTCAGAGAATTTTGGTGTAGTTATTGCAAATAAAATAAGGAAATTATAATTAATTCGTTTATTTGATTAAGACCTCCATCCCTTAACGAACTTGGTATAGACCACTTAATTTCTAGAGAGTAATTGTAACAATATGATACGGACAACATTCCTGCATCATTTACTGAGGCCTTCCACACACAGTAAAACTTTCAGAATTAGGCCTATATGTCATTTTTCGTTTCTGCAAAAATTTGATCACGGAATTCTAAATTTTACGTTACTTTCTGCCATTGTAAATTCTGTCTGATTTTCCGTCAAAAATCAACACAACTACAGCAAATCAGGACGACTACTTTATACAGCCTGAAGGGCTCTACATATTGAGTTGAAACACTTAGGCCATGACCGAGCTGAAAAAATTTCGTTATTTTGTAAATTCGTGATTTGGTAGGTATCAATTCGGACGTTGTCGATAGTCACTTGTTCAGCACTCGCAGCAACACTAACAGTGCAAAATATTTTTATCTAAATGTAATGCTTAAAACACGCGTAATATTTCTGCAACAATCAGTGGAATACTACGAATACGTTATTAAATAAGAAAATAATAAATTATGCAATAAACACTTTTAAAAATGTTTATTTCTTTTGCGGCATACACACACGCGCGCGCGCATACACACACACATATATATATATAACACTGACTTGATTTTTAAAAAATTTCTACATGTCTAGTGTATTATACGTACAGTATTTGTTTTAAAAGTCATTTTATTTACGCATTCGCGCATGTGTTTTTAAAGTAAAAACAATATGGCACTGATTTTGTCATTTTGTATTTTAGATAACATCCGATAGATACAAAATACGAAATACAAAATACGTCACCCTTTTTGCATACAAAATCGGGTCATATGATAATTTTGTCTAAAAAAGCTGCCAATTCGGACACGGCATTAGTTTATTTCCATGGCAGTCCGCAGCACTTACACGTGACTTCAGTTAACTTAAAACTTGCCCAGAAAGGGCCATCCTACCTTGGTAGCCAACTTTTCAATAAGTTACCACAACACCTTCAAGAAATTCGCTTCTCTAACCAAAAACTTTTTGAAAAACAGCGGGAAGATTTTTTTTTCTAAACTAACATTTTATAGTATAGACGAATATCTGAACTACAAAAATTAAGAAATCATTGCATAACATGTCTTTGTACGCATATCTTGTTCCAGTTTTCCTCGTTTCCTTTTTCTTCTGTTTCAGCAAAACGACGCCCCACAGCATGTTGGAGGAGGATTCGTCAAATTATGAGGAAAAGATGTGATGCGTGAACGTGTAGTCTGACATATATATGTGTTTGTTTACTATGTACAGTGTATAAACTTTGTATACTGTAATTTGACTTGTTCAATATCTTTGTACAGCTATGTATTGAAAAAAAAGATCTTACGGATGCAATAAAACAAAACCTAAAAGAAAAGAAAACGAAGTCTCTGACGACTAAGGCTGCTGCTGGGGCATATATACTTAAATCTAGGTAGGGTCACATTTTCAACCAATAACATATAATGGCATGTTTTGGACACATTTATGCCTTGTAATTAAGCGCTCTGGACGCGTTATTTTTGTCGCGGGCCACCTATGCGCGTAGCGACCCCAGCGCTCCACTGCGAGCCGGGCGGGGACTACAGACCGCCATGCTGCTAGACTAGCACGAGCTACCTTACAGTCCGGTCACCCGCGATCGCCTTGCTGACGAACTTTTCGTGACATCCCGCGTTCGTTCATGTTCGTCGATATCACACTGCAAGTCTACGTAAGGTAAGAAAAACACTCCTTCTTTATTAAATTTTAAAGTCCAGTAGATGTGATTTTAGGTAAAAATGCAGTGAAATATTTCTTGCGTCGCACACACATAGCGGTGGTCAGGTCTTCAGCTAGCGTGGTGTCGAACATTTCGAGCGAGGCCAGTCAAACAGGGGCGCGTGGGAGAATTGCGTTGTACACGAGACATTCACGGTCTCAACTTTGTTTGCCAATATACACCCAACAAAATTAAAAATAAAAATAAAATATTGTTCAACATATTTTTTTTACTCATGGTTTATCGAAGCACAGATGACGGTGATGAAATGATGTCTCTCAAACACACAAATTTAAAAATAATAGCAAATGAATTAATTTACATATTTATAATAAAAAACTCGATTGGGGAGTGAACCCAGGGCGAGGCAACACACTTAGAGTGACAGGCTTTCTAGTTGGGACCCGTAGGTGCCCGTCATCCCCAGACATGACATGAAATGAGACCCTAGGATGGAGCGGCGTCGGAATGCAAGGGCGGTGGGAAACGGGAGTACCCCGAGAAAATCCACCGGCAAGCGGCATTGTCCAGCACTATTCCCACATGCGAAAATCCGGGAGTGAACCCGCTGGGGTGAGGGCGAGTGCCCTAGCCACTGCGCCACCGCTGCCCCCATATTTACATTAATGAAAACATAATCTATCACTCTATAGATGGGATAATGACATCGCACAGACACCGCAATACTCGCACCTCCTCCAGAAGGAGAGCATAGTTCCTGTAACACTGAAGACGATTCACGCTCACACAATTAATTCATTTATTAACCCAACGTCATGGTATTTTGCGATCTTATGTTGAAGGCTATTCACGATAAAGTGAGCGCTTTTGAAATCAACCCTAGAAAAATGTCACCGCTCCTACCTGCATGTATTTCAACGGATGCACTGAGTGACACTCGTCCAGTAAAGTTGCTAACGATAGATGGGAAGTAGTTCCATGTCTTACCGTCGAATGAAATGTGTTGGGTAACTATTTGTGATAATTTAAATTATTTCTTTGGATTTCTTTTTTCTTTAATGCATCGACGTGCATAAAGGGAAGATTAGTAAACTATTTACTTTTACCGATAATTTCACATTTTAACATTATCGACGCACGAACAAAGTGATGAGGCCCATGACAACGTTAATTTTACATAAGGTGGAATAATACACAACGTGCATACAAGTAGATCTTAAGCAGGGCTTACAAAAGTGCTCATTTTACAGTGAATAGTCTATAGCATGGTATGCCATGCGACTTCCGATCATCTAAGGTGAAATGCGTGTTGCCTACATACCTGGCCATGGTATTTCGTGACTGTGTACTTTTTGCATTTATCCACCGGAAACGGCTGGGATTAGGGCAATGATTATTCAGGCCCTTTTAGATTATTTTAACGTGTTACTCCATAATATGCCACGTAAAGTGTAATGAACCACTGGTAACAATTACTTTTTTATAGCAAAATAAGGGCTGCAACCCCTTATTTTGTCACGAATAAATTTCTCGATGGTGTTAAACATCACATTGATAGTAGAACTTTGCCCATTTAATCGTTTTACAGAGTCTTACGGTTAGATTCTAAATACCGTACTTTTTGTAGAAAGTTCAATTACCTGGTCTTATTGCTCCTACTTCAAAGGGGCGTACCGCCCTTGGGATGCACTTTCGACGGTAAGTGGTATGTACGTTTTCGGTCGGATTCAGCCCCATGAGAGACACACACACACACACACACACACACACACACACACACACACACACACACACACACACACACACACACACACACACACACACATATAATTTTTTATGCAGAACATTATTTTACCCAGTTCAGATGTCCATATAATATTGCCAAACTAAAAGGCTCACTTAAACTCGAAAACACGTCGGTTATGTGCATGGCTTACTGTCACTAGCCCCGGTACGAAGTTGTAAAATGTATGGTCGCCTTAAAAGGAAGCTTGTGTGTGTGTGATGCAATGGGTTCAAGTCGTAGAAGAAAAACGGGGTTAAGTGCGCACCATAGGTGCACACTCTTCATGTTCCAACATTGGACACGTCGCGTCGAGCATCAGCCAATCAGAGCCTTGACGCTAGCGTTGAGAGTCGAGAATTTTGCACGAGCGACGAACATTGGTTTTGACGCTCGTCGCCATCTCGGGGAGTAAGAAGAATAACGTTTATGTACTTCATACTGAGATAAAGAACTGAAAACATACATAAACTGTTTGCTGAGATACTAATTGGAGTCCAAATTTATATCAATTTTACCTACCATTAGGACAACAAAAAAAGTTTTCCGATGCCTGAAGAGTCGTTCATATTCTGCAACATCATTTTGAATTTTAATGTAACACTTTTATTAAAGAAAAGTATATATCACTAAAAAATAACAATTTTGCCAACTAAATGGCAAGAAACGTCACTACATTTCGTTCGTTTTTAGCATTTCATTGCGAGCTTCCTTGCAGGATAGATGGCAGCACGGTGTATGTGTCGCCGGCGTCAGAACATCGCTCTATTGTATTGTGAAAACCGCTTATTATAAACGACGTGAATAGGATTTGAGGTTAGAATACTGGTTACGTGAACAACTACTTTGACATGTCTGTATACTTCCTCTAGCCAATTTTTATTGCAATTAAATGAATTTAAATTGCTAAAGTATTTTATTCATATAAAAGTGCTAATTTTTTGAAAATTAACGCATAAGCTAATAAGTTCATCAATGTTGATCGTGCGACTTTTATAGTGATTGGGTACATGAGCAGAATATGAAAAATCTGTGTACCTCATCTCTAGTCCATGGTTCAAATACATACTCGCTGTGGTATACGCTGTGCTTGGTTATCCGAGTACATTTGTGTTCCAAACAGCCAGCACTCACAATCGCACTCGCATTTACACTCCCTCCTTATGGAACTATTGTCACTCGCACCTTTCAAAATAATCGATATGGTCTGCAATCGATTGTTATTTTACACAAAGAGAATAATATTTACTTAAAAAAAATGTATTCATTAATATTTACATTTCAATTAATAATGGATTGATTGGTAGGGATGATGATGGGTATGATAGTAATGTATGAAGAGTCAGGTATATATTTTATCTAAAATCAACAGTTCGAGTTTGGAATTTTAGCACCGTTTATTCTAAAATTTTGAATTAATAATTTCGTAATTTATACATATATGAAATATTTACTGAAAATAATTTACAGTGAAAGAATACTTGTCCCTGTGCCATTCCACTGTTTTCAGTAATGTAGCTTAGTATTACTTCATAAATTCGTAAATTGTAAAGTGTAGCCCAAAATAGGCCTATAATATAGTTACAATTTCTCTCTCTAGAAATTAAGTGGGCTGTACCAAGTTCGTTAAGGGATGGAGGTCTTAATAAAATTAATGAACTAATTATAATTTCCTTCTTATTTCATTTACAATAACTACACCAAAATTCTCTGAACTCGAAATCTCACAATAAATTGATATCACTTACTGTTCACAACTAATTCATCCAATTAATACAATTGATAACTACCACAAAGAAATCAATTACATTAAATAATTAAAGATCAGCCCCAATATACAGTGTATCAATCCATTCAAATATTATATAAAATATGTGTCCAAATTGACAGTTCGAAAATTTATAATAAAACCCGTATTACACTTCCATTCAGTCTCATCTCAGTTCAGTCCATGTCCCGCCAGTCGCAATGTTCTAGAGTTCTCCAAGCGCCCTCACGCGCGGTAGGCTTCACTCGTCCATTCAAGCCACGAACACCTCGCCCGCCATCGTCCCGCAATCTCCTGTCGTCGTCCACACTGCACTTCGCTCGCTTACACTCGCCAGACGGCCTCCGTCAAAGACTGCCAGCCGCTGGAGTGCAGTAGTATATATAGTAGTGTCTTAGGCCGCCACCTATAATCTTCCCCAACACCCGCGATGCGTCGCGGAGGGCTGAGGCGCTAGCCAGTCCCTTCAGAACGATTTTGCGTCGTCGCCAGACCCGTCGGAACCTCCAGCAGGGGAGATGGATCGTGACGCAAGCAAGGCGCCGAGCAACGCGACAGCCCACTGTCCATTATTCACGGGTTTCCCAGAAAGGGGTGTCAGGAGGCAACCCAGCAGAGGGGGAGGAGTGAGGTGGGTCCTCCGCAACAGCGCCGGGCAGCAGCGCATAACAATACGAAAGTCACGTGAAGGAAAATGAAATTAAGGCAGTTTAATAATTTTTCCTGATGTTAGAAAACAAACAAAAGATTGGCGGTTGTTGCGAGCACGAATAGAACATGCAGGTGCACACACTCGTAAACAAACACTCACTCTAGAAGAACATTTGGAACAGCACTCTCTAACGTCATTGCCTAGTGCGAGTGCATGAGAGTGCGCGTTTCTGGCTATTTGGAACACGGCCAGCCCTGCTTAAGATATTTCTCTCTTCTTTTGTATTCTTCAGCCGTATGTAATATTTACTTTCTCATTGGCCTGATCATTTTATTCATGCGCAAGTCAAGTGAAAACATGATACTGCATGGAGCCAGTGAGGCACGTACAACGCGACCCGAGCTCGACTCGAGCCTACAACGATTCAAGTCTCGATTTGTTTGAACAAGGTAAAACGTGACAGTTGTTTGCGATGATGGACCAGTCTTTTCGATGCTCTAGTTCTTTCCTAAACGAGGCCGTGACAAAACAATCAGCTGTGAATAAGGCGATTAATGCCGATTCGGGGATATGGCCAAAAGCGTTTATTGAAACTCTTCACATTAAGGACAATCAAGAAGAGAAAATTATTTCCGTAATTTTTAGTAAGTATATTACATTTTTATTGAGTTGTGATATGAAACAAAAGCCTTATAAAAGTATCAGAACTGTGGTAAACTATTTCTTTTAAAAATAAGTTTGTTTCTTTCTTTCGTACAACTGTATCTCAAAACCGAACAGAGTTGTTACTCTAGGCTACACCTCAAAATAATTTGTTGACCGTGTTGTCAGAATTTAATGAATATTGTTTTCGAAATTTGTCCCGTATTTTAATGTCAAATAGTACCGCAGGCGAACGAAGAGTCGGATTTTAAAGAAATTGGAACACGATGTTTCCGTGTTTTCAAGAAACTGTTTTTAATTGGAACCAAACTCAGCATTAAAATGACTTTTTCCCGTTTAGTACGAATTAAACTTTTAGGTTAAAATCCTCTGACGCAAAAAAAAAATCATTAATACAATTTTTAAATAATTAGGTAATTTGTAAAGTTATTATTGATATGTAACGAAATCATTTATATATATATATATATATATATATATATATATATATATATATATATATATATATATATATATATATATATATATATATATATATATATATATATATAGAGAGAGAGAGAGAGAGAGAGAGAGAGAGAGAGAGAGAGAACAATGTGACTTCACAGCCCCCGATGTATTCAGCATTTGACTTAAGTCGTCGCCTGTGCCCTTGGCTTGCGAATTCCAACTCAGCCCATGTTTTTCGTCTCTTTTTCTCGAAGAGAGCGTAGGGGCGGTTTGGCGGTCGCCAGCGCAGACAGTGGCGTGGTGCGGCGGTAGCTCCACGAAGCTCGGCGCGAAGACTTAAGATTGGCGGGAGGGGAAGAGCAGTAACCCGGCCCTGGCGTTGGTGCTGAGGAAGGGAGGGGAAGCGGACCTCTTGCCTGTCCCGAATCCCAAGGCAGACCCACTGACCTCTATTCCTGCCGCGCGACGCCGACTGTTTGCACGAATAGGGATTCTTCGGCAATAGCAGACTCGTTGCGCCCGTAAACATGAGGTGGACCGAATTCTGCGTAAGTCACCAACACTGGTTCGCCCATGGCTAATGTAAGTGACAGTCACATGGTCAACAGTGACGGACAACACGCCCGACATTCGAATTTCCAACAGACTTACCATCTTATACGAGAAAAAAAACATTTAACTAATTTTCATATACATAGTGTTTCTAAAACATGGGGACTAACTTCGGCAGTGAATTCCTTACAAAAATATAAGACTAAAATGTAAGTACCACTTTGCTATCAAGTGATTATTAGAGAAGTTACGCGCACCTGAAAAATCGTCATTTAAGGCCGATCAGGCGTCGCCATATTTACCGTAGAATTAGACAACTATCGATCCTGGCAGAAACGGCATGGTTAGGATTTTAGGTTAGAAAACTGATCTGTAAAAAAAATGTTCTGAGATGTATCTAAGCTTCCTCTGACCAATTTGTAATGCAGTATGATTAAACTAAAATTGGTTAAAGTACTTTATTCATATAACAGTGCTTGTCATTTAAGAATAAACAATCACTTTCATCACTGTTGACCATGTGACTTTGACAGTTCGTGTTCTTTTGGGGCAGGTCAATGTTGGGTACATGCGCAGAAGCGGTTTACCTCATCTGTAGTCTACGGGCGTGATGGCCCGTCCCGTTAGTTGAATGGCGCGAGGTTGTCAAATGTACTGCAAGCCACAGCGGAGAATTATATTTGCAAAATGCAGAAAAGACAGAAAGATGTGATGATAGGGCGAAAACGTACCAAGAAATCCCGTGTAATGCGTATGTTACAAAAGGCTAGAAAAGGAAACAACAAAATTAATTTTGGCAGAGGCATGAGAAGAATGTACTGCAATTTTAGATAGTGATAAAGAGTAAGTGTTTTTTAAAATGTTAATTCAGGCTAAAATTGTTCATTAATTACTAGTGCTTTACTAACTCAACGTATAATGGATCTAATCTAATCACTGAATGAGACCTAAATAAAATTTCTTGAAAACAAGTTATTTAGTTTGTGGTTTGCCTACCTGGTATGTAACTCACGTTCTGTTTTGAATGTTCAAAATTAATTGTCTAACAAACGGTTCACCTGAGTGTGTTCCGACAAGACGTCTTTTTTTTTTTTTTTTTGTTAATTTAGACGCGCTGATTCTCAGGTTATATTTAAAATTTGCGTAGAAATGTAGTATTGGTGCCAAAAGCCATTTCCAAAAGGAAGGAGGTGCTCATAGCTTCCTTCATATTCACTTTAGGGAATACGTTTTATATACAATTTCGTCTTATATTTTCGTAAGGAATTGCCTGTCGAAGTTTTTACCCATGTTTTAGAAACACGTGGTATGTATGTACGTATCACATTCAGTAGCATTAAGTTCATGGACGCCGTACTGCAAGGTTGCCTACACTCGCGGAGCCAGTCCACTCCATCATAACGTCGTAGCTCCCTTAACCTCTCTTAAAAAAGTACCCGGATCGGATATTGCTCTATATAATAAGGCGTTCTAAGTTCTGGGAGAAAAAAAAATTCGTATTACTTATCTTGAAGAGGAGGGATTTGATTTGTTACAACGCAAAATTACGACACAAATGTGTCCGAAAATTCTACGTATGGTCGCCACCAATGCATACGAATTCCAGGGAAATTTTGAGCACTGTGAAAGTAGGTTCATCCCTCATGAGTATTTCTTTAATTTTTGAGACATAGGTTTATTTGAAGTAGTGAGGAGTTTTCATTAAATAAACAATCCCTTGCAAGAATAATTCTGTATATTATTTACAGTTTTGACAATTGCTTTAAAAATCAATACAAATGCTGAATGGCGCTGAACCTAAAGACTCTAGAAGGCTGTGGACTTCGAGAGGATGGAAATAGGATGTTACGTTGCTGTCGTAACAAAAAGGATTGCACGTCAGTGTACAAGGGAGTGCAAACATTTTAAAACAAGAGATGTAGGAGTTCGGAGGTACGCTTGTCGCTTGTTCGAAGTAAAGTCTGACAAAAACTATAAAAACAGAGAATATATTTTTTCAAGTTCTGCAATGTTGAAAATCAGGACATACAAATACACACAAAAATATTGAAAAGCTAATTTGTAATTTTCAAAACACACACTTATCTTCCAGTTAAGGCACTGTCGTTTAGTCTGAAGCGATGGACGATGATAACATTACGTTTGAAAAAGTAGGAAATACTCGCAGTGGCGTAGCTTATTGTTTTCAAACGGGAACGCCTGACAGTGTAGGTACTCTTTTAATTAGTCAGAAGTGGATCCGATGGTTTCTCCCCTCGGGAAATTAGAAATTTTTGTTTACAAAATTTAACTTATTTAAGCATTTTTTTCATGTATTCTCGATGTTTAAGCTTAGCCTGGTTTTCAATCAGCGACGAAACGTCATCCAACTTGAGAGGGGGCACGTCTTTCGGCGTCCCTTTAAAGATATTCTTGTTTCTCATATAAATGAAATTTTGGGCCGATTAAAAACTATATTACACGTGCGTAAAAGATGGAGAACATTATCTAACCCAGAAGCAAAGTGTGTCCATGTTGATCTCGAACCCGCCCGCTCCCACTATACTCCCATGTACGACCACAAGACAAGAAACGAATAAAATAAAATACAGACTTCCAACAAACAGCACAGACATGTCCCGAGTCCTTGGCACAAACAACAAACAAAATGCCACAAAACCATAGCACACAAAGTGGCACAAAGAAATGCAATTACCCGAAAGGACCCGAGCACAAACAAAGATAAAAGGAAGCGATATACACAATAAAATATCCTCATAAAATGTAAAAGGAAGCGCTAATACATCCATGCTGGGTGGACGTACATGGCACAAAAGAGAGAGAGAGAGAGAGAGAGAGAGAATAAATAAAAATTATGTATAAATGGAAAAGTTTCTTGTACGATTAAACAACATATAGGCCCAGAGGAAACCTTAATAATTCTATAAAATTAAAATACGTGACTTGTGGTTGTGTGGTAATGAAATAT
The DNA here is from genome assembly GCA_029891345.1 of Dryococelus australis. Classification (NCBI taxonomy): domain Eukaryota; kingdom Metazoa; phylum Arthropoda; class Insecta; order Phasmatodea; family Phasmatidae; genus Dryococelus; species Dryococelus australis. The sequence goes on from CM056994.1 coordinate 340,285,059, forward strand.
TTTCCGTTGATTTATTCATTATTTCTCTCAAAACAAAGAGATAAACAAAAAACTGTCATCTGAGCAAATAATTACCTTTCTTTCAACATAAATTACAGACAGTCTAAATAACCATAAAGAGAAAACGCAACACAACATTAACAGTCCTCAATGAAACACGACCATAATACGTATTGGTACAGTCTGGGTAGGAGACGTGGACAAGACTGTTATAATTGTTTACATACGTTCATCTGTCTCACTCAGTACATACAAAACTTCTTGCCATCAAACTTAAAAACACGACCACAGGATACGTAAAATAATTATTGCCATTCCGGTTCTCTATAAAAAAAAGTTTCTCACTTCTCAAAAATATAAATAATTTCCTGATTTCACATTTTTCTGATGACCATTCGTGTCGAGATTACAAATATCATGAGGCAGCGTGCAAGGCATTGGAGTTATTTTCAACTGAAGGAGAAAGCTATCTGTCACTCTAAACCTGACTACTAGTTCTTGCTAACAGTTATAAAACACCTTCCCAGTGAAGCACTGCACTGCCATGAGAAAGAAAGAAAAGGGGCAAACACTATAGCAGGCATTGAAACCACTCAAATTCTGCGTGGACTGGTACTGCGGACGGAAAAAAAAACAAAGAAATTAATTTAAATTGTTTGCACAAATAACAGTACTTCACGAGTAAGGAATTTTCTGCACCAATCTGAAATTCGCTTTTGTAATTTTAATTTTAGTATTTGCAAAAAAAAAAAAAAAAATGGCAAAGGCAAACATTTCATTTCTTGTTAAACAACCACAAATAAATTAGTGGAGATAATACTTATCAGTTTAAACATAAACTCTTGTAAGCAAAAATAATATAGTACTTAATTCGACCAGTTAACTGGCTAAACATTCTAAAATACCTATCTAATTTGGCCAACACTGCGAGGAATAACAAATATGTGTAATTGAGCTGCGAATCTTTATCGGTCTTTATTTGTGCATTGACTAGTACTTTAAGGAAGTAAATAGGATCAGAGGAGTGTGGTCATTGATGTATCTCCCTGCTTGTATGCTGAGCGAAGAAAGCTATCGCTTACGACGGTTGCCTCTCGTCCCTTGAACGCACCATTTGTCGCTCGTTCAAAGACGTACCCACCGTCTCACAGAGGCGGCGTCCGGCTCCGTAAAGACGTGATGAGCCGGGAAACAGGAAGGCGGGAACGCGACTGGTGCCGAAGCACAAGGATCCAGGAGTAAGTTAATCATTAACAATATAGTCGATCAATCTATCGACACTCCCTTCCTCCCCAAAACAAATTATTGGCTTTTCGCAGCACACTCCCTCTCTCCCTTCTACCTTTAACCACACAACCATCTTGCTACTCGAGTCTCTTAACTCCCTTACCATTTACTTGATGCAGCTCGACCCCCTCACCATCCAACTATGCCACCAATCGACCACTCGACTCTCCATCCCCCTCAACATTTACTCACCATAGCTCGATCCCTGTAGCTCGAACCCCCTCACAGTGTACCCTCGTCATCGACCCACGACACGACTCGACTCTCCACTCCCTCACTGCTCACTGTCCTACCCCGACCCCCCACTCTCTCTCCAGCTAGTTTCTTCCATCCCCATTAATCATTTGCCATACTTCATCTGATCACTCGCTCAAGTTCGACTCCCCCTCCACCAACTACCATCATACTACGACCCGCCTTACACTATCAATTCAACCAGCTCCATTTACTCACTATAGTTTTACACCCACTTCCCCACCACTATATTTCATTGGATATATCGTCGTCCCCACTAACTTCTCTCCAGCGCTTGTGATTGGCTGTTGGTCACGAAACATCGCGACCTCTGCAGGTAAATGATGTGGCCAAAGTCGCACCACATCATAGTTCTTCGTCTGATGCGTCAGATGAGAGATCTTCTTCTCTCTTCTGACCTTCGTAACCATTCTACGAACAAACCATACCAGGCAATCAGACGATCCACCCATACGAGCCAAACATATAAGCCAACAATATCAGCTGACCATACCAAAAAACTACACGAACCAGCCATATCAACCCACTAAACGAACCATCCATACCAGCCAGCCATATGAACCGACCATACCAACCAACTATACCCAGCCATACGAAATGATCATATAAACCATCCTTATGAACCAACCATATTTGTCAAACAATATACGAACGGACTATATCAACGAACATACTGTTACGAGTCACCAGTCGGCCCCACGCGGGCAGGCGAGATAAAGAGGCAGGCGGCCGAGTGGCGGCGGCATGTCAGTTTCAAAGCAAGGCCAACAAAATAATATTCTGCGGCACGACACTGCGTGACCCTGGTTGTGGTGTTTTCCCTCGTTTATTGAAGAATGCTCTCGATTACTGACCTAGGCTCTCAGCACAGCGCGGAGTAATGGTCGCCCTGAATGTATTTAAGTGTGGCGGGCCTCATGGCCGAGTTCTTTTTGAGCTGGGAGTGGCTGAATGGATGACTGGCGGGATTCCGAGCGAGCGGCGTGGTCAGCTGTGAAGAAGGGAAGGCGAAGACTGCGCGTGTCAATGTTTTGAATGACGTGGCTGGAGCCTGGACTATTGGATCAAGTGCGTGAGTGAAAGACATTATAACTGGTGGAAACAGACTGAACATATGCTAATAATATTGGTATGCTTTAATTGACTGCAATCAGGAGAGACATTGAGAAGGACATTAACTAAAGCTGAAATAAACATTAAATAGTGCGCTCACTAGAAAGAGTAAAATTTGAGACAGCTAATTGATGTTGTACATAGATGCGAAGTGAATAAATTAGAGATCAAATTTAGTTTATTTTATTTATATTTTTAAGACCTCCATCCCTTACGAACTCAGATACGCCCCTCAGGCGTCATCCTTCACATGTAACAATACGAACCGAACATACATACCATACGAACTGGCTACATTCCTAACATCTGGAGGATGAAAAAATGTTATAAAAACATAGGTATGCAAACGCTTAGTTTCTTTACTACAGCCCGTAATTCATAATGTACAGTGTATGGCCCGCAAGCTGGATCATGTTACTGTGGAATGCCATCACAGCTTTCTTTTGCACGGTACACGACACCTCACACTACGACACTACACCTAGAACAGTAGGAACTGCACAGGAAGTAGTTACACATGTGTGAAGGCTTATCGTCGGCACTAAAGGAAATGTTCAAAATGCCCTCCATCAGCACAAACACATGCATCAATCCGCCATTGCATGGACACCCGGATGCGTCGATGAATCCCTGGAAAATTCCTGATTGTTTCGCAACCCGCCACAATACGGTTATTGAGGGTGCCCATATCGTCCGCTGGGGTTAAATGTCCCCACAAATAAAAGTCTAGTGGCTTCAAATCAGAGCTCTTCGGGGGCTGGTATGGGGCTGCCAATTACAGCTGCGATCGTTCCGAGGTAACATGCTCCAGCCCTCGGGCTATACACTATATGTTATGTATTACAGGCTGTAAGTAGTTGTAAAATGACAGTTGTTGAACAAATGGAGCCTGGAGCCGGACTGGCGGCGGCCATCTTGGAGGACGTGCGTAACTTCTTGCTCTATAATTCTGCTTGGGGTGGCCATTTTCGCAGTCAGTATGCCAGAATTTCCCCCCTAGGAATGTTCCTTTTTCCCTAGGAATTTCTCTTTTTCCCCCTCGGAATTTCCCTTTTCTCCCCTCCTACTGCCGGCGGCAATCTTGGATTCCCAACTTTACGCACTTACATTCAACCCTTACTCAGTTCACCCACATTTTGCTCATTTCGGCTGAATCGAGCGGGAGTGGAGCAAAGTCCAGCCACATTGTGCAATAATTAAGCAAACACTACTGGAGGCCATACTGGTAGCCAGTACACCATGGAAATTCATATCTCTCTTCTTCTCTCAGGGGTTTTCTCATATTCCTCCCACCCCTCCGACATCGTCTGCTGAAGTCGTCCATCTTGTTTATCGTCTGGCGTTCATTTTGTTTGATCACATCTGTTGGAGGTCGCTATATTGTTTTGTCGTCTGCTGGAGGCGGCCATCTTATTTGTCGTTTATTTTTGATTCCCCCATCAGCCGCCAGTGTGTGCTGATTCCTGCGGCCATCTTTGATTCTTTCCTGCGGCCATCTTTGATTCTTGCCCTCGCCGCCAGTGTGTGTTTTGAAGTTCCACTGGTGGTGGCTAGGAGTGCTGGCAGCCATCTTGTGTTGATTCGCCGCCCTTCAGGAGCGCTGGTAATTTATTATAAGCGTAAACTCAAAAAATGCTGGAGTCGTGCAGTTTCGTTCTGTGGGTCGTCAGTCCGGTGTGCTAACCACAAGACCACCATTGAGTGCTGACTGATAGGAGTTGAAATAAGGAATATACGTGCGTCGCATCAGACAATAAACTTGTAATCATGAAAAAAGATTAACAATGTAGCCCACATATAGGTAAGCATAGTTGTCTACAATTTTCGAACAGTTTAAGATACAGTTGCCAAATTCATAACATAGGCAGCACCCCAAATGAAAAGAAGGGTCATAGGGTCGAGTTATTCTATGTCTACATATAAGCATGGTTGGTCGTAATTTCCGAATCATGTAAGATATAGTTGTAAAATTAATATCATAGACATCACCCAATATGGCGAGAAGAGTCGTAGGGCCAAGTATGACATGTCTACTTATAAGCATAGTTGGCTGCAATTTCCAAACCATTTAAGATATAGACCAAATTCATGACTTACACATTGCCTGAGATGGCGAGAACGGTCGTAGAGTCAAGTATGTCCTATGTCTAAGACAGCACTTGGCTAGACCATTGGGGGAGAAAGGTACTGGATAGGTACAATGAAGAATACTATGAGATTTTCCGGGTAGGGGACCAGCCCAGGGAGAGCACGATGGTGCAGGGGTCGTGCGGCCGACAGCCTGCGGCTTGTCCCCCAGTGTCCTTCACCTTCGGAAGTATTGCTGCTGTAGATCTTGTTGCTCTAAATCCTGTGTAAAATACCTGTTATAGTGGGGCTGTCGGCCTCCCCAACGCCACTCACTCCCGAAGGGATGTAGGCCTCCCCACATCATTAATAAATAAGTACTTTGGTACATCTTGCAGGTTAAATGGTCGAGACACGGCCAGAGATAAATAAGAACCCAGCTTTTAACACACATTGATTTATTTACCTTGAATACCTTTACTAGGCAGTGAAGTTTACAATTCGCCGTTCAAGTGGGCAATCACTGATACAGAACTAATAGGCACATGGTCTGCGTGAAATTACGAGTGCATAGTTAAGCTCTGGCCATGAACAAACAGACCAAAGATGTGGGGTGGTGCTCTTTCTGGGCTAGAAAAACAAAGGTTCCAGTACTTAAAGTTAATTAATGAGCATTATATGATTAATGATGAATCAAAACGGCGCAGGCCCGGGTGGCACGGCGATGCGATCACCCTACGACAAAGATCGGATGCTACTACTATGGCCGTTGGCGCAGACCCCACAGGTTGGCTGGTACTCCCGCCTCGAATCACGTGACTGTGATCGGCACATGATATTATAAATAATAAATTGAAATGGCTCGTGGCCATGCAAGTGAAATGAACACTCAGAATGTTGCTTTGAAAAAACACAAAAACCATTAAGTAAAAAAATATATAAAAAATTATGTTCGTGGTGTGCAAAATTGCCACGCAAAATTTAACCACTTATTGGCGAACACCTTTTAAGTGAGACAGGAACTACAGCGATAGTTTCCGAGTACAACTTAATATTTAAACAAACATTTAACCCTGATAAACTATGTGGGATATAATAAAACACTTGGAATAATTATAAATTAAAATACAACTAGGGTTAGGAAAATAATTGCCATGTGATTTACACTGTTGCCATTTTGTAGTGTCACAACATATCTGTGGAATCCCTTGGAAAGATTCGGGACCCCCATCTTTCCCAACTACACGTGAAGTCAGGTGATGAAAATGTAGCCACCTTGTTTTATTCTATGGTGCTAGCCTGACTCTCGGTTTCCGTGCATCACCGCAAACACGTGAGTGCTCTGTGTGACTTCAACACACCAACGTGAGCACACAGACTCTTTTAATAATAAATACATAAAACAATATACTTTGGACGGGCTGTGGGTGGAAAGGGGGGAGGAATGTTCCCCATACCCCAGCTCGTCACTGCTGCTGCTCTTCTCTCGCTGATGACGATGGTGGCGTCGCATTGTGCATAATTCAGAATGGTCACACGGATCCTGCGAGGCCAACTTAGAAGCTGATGAACTCGCTGGGAGAACATGAGAGACAGGGAATCTGGGAAGCATCATGGTGCTAACAGGAGGGAGCATCATCTGGTGGCTATTACTAGATGGAAATGGCTCGGCTGTCATGCTGTCAGTGGCATCTCTAGTGACAGCTTTCACTGGCGAGAAAATGTTTGGTAGGCTGAAGTCTACTGTAGTGTGGCTTTCAAATGAGTCCCCATTGGACGCGGGAGTGTCGGGCGATCCTTCTGTTTGTGCATGTGCCAGCACATTTGCTTGTTGTGCGGTGTATTCCCCCTCTTCTGATGGGGGCGGCTCGGCATCGGGCGTAGCGGCGCTGGCGCAGACTAGATGCACCATGTCACAATGTAAGTTGCGGTTTTTCTGCTACTCAAGCGTTCTTTGGAACATGCATCTCCTATTTGTTGAACAATCGTGTGTGGCCCGCTCCATTTTGTGACAAAACCAGCACAGTATTGTTTGTGCCTGGGAGACTGGGGTGTTGGCGGACTGAGGGTGTGTCTGTACGCACATCTGTTGTCTCGCTCTCAGGGGTGGTGGGTGACGAGACGTGAGGGGAAGCCATTGTGCAGTGTAGCAGCACTGTTGCTCTCTTGCTTCCTTCCGCGTGCTCTATCTCTCCTCTTCCCGGTCTTCTCCTGCAACCAGAGGGGCCGCGTGCTCACCTACCCCGCTTCTGAACTCTCCCAGGAGGGGAAGTTCTCCACCCTGGAGCAGCTGTGCTGGTGATTTCCACGTGGCCTGGTCAGCACAATTTCGCAACATGAAGAGTGCTGCTGGCAAATTCTCTGCCCAGGATACATGGTTTTCTCCCACACGAAGACGAAGTTGCATTTTGAGCTCCTGATTACGTCTCTCAATAGGATTGCCACCGTTTATGTACTCTTAAATTAAACAAACACTCTTACAAACTAACATCACACTTGCAAGGCGAACTGTGTGGACTAGGTTACATAACAGGTAAATGAAACACACATACGACATGACATACAAAACTGAATATACGGGTATCTAGTCGCCCATGCATGCTGTTGAGTCAGGGGCGAGACGATGTGTTGCCCGGCGGCAGCTCGATTGAGCAAATGTTAGGGTCGTGGGCCGCTGGCCACGGGGATTCCTGGAGGTTGCCATCATGCTGGATGAGGTGTTCGTCATACACTTACCGGCCCTGATGTTAAAATAGTGGTTTCTACCACTATACAAGCACAAGGGTAAAGGCCCCCTTACACAGCCTTTGACAAACACTGACTCTACTCTGCCTACAGAGGGCATGACACATAATACAAAAAACCCACAGCACTGAGGTTAAACTTCGGCCTTAAGGGAGCACTGAGCTTGTACTCTACAAAACACTATTATGCGAGCTTCGCACTGTGGCCTGCCACTAGCAGATGCTGCTTTCGAAACATGCATACTGCGCACTAAGTTCTTATGGTAAAATTAGCTGTCGGTCGGCACTTTGTATTAGAAAAATCAAAGAGTTTCCAAAAGTTACACTATTGATAAATTAATGATTAACGCCCAAAAGTTGCTATACCGAGGAGATGCACTGAAGAGCACAGTTCCCAAGCAGCGTGCTGGCTGATAGCGGAGGTGAGATTCCGAACGACACTCATTTTCGCACGGGCGAAAGCTGAGGGTATGTTCAGATTCGTGCTAGCTCATTATGCATTTTGCTCTTACTCTACACAAAGGTTATATAACACATATATGCCCTCGTAATTTCTGTTAATAACATTACACATATTGGCGACATTCCCATGGCTCTAAATGCTAAATTAATAGGTTTTGCGATGACGTCATAAAAATGCCACCATCCTTACGAATGTTTTATATAAACATGAATATGCGGGATGAATACTGTATGAAAAATGTGACATAATGATGAATTAACAGCCTGTACATTTATTATCTTAAAAACTCCGCCTAAATCTGGTACTGGCGAGAGTACTGCAATTTGTCTTCACAGGGCGACAGTTGCATAAAATAACGTCATGTGAACACGAATGTTCCTTGACATTACATTTATGGTATAGATCTATGAGATACAGCTGACTGCTAGAGCGAGCTAAGTGCAGCTTCATTCTGCACGCCTACAAAGGAATTCATATTGACACTTGTGACCAAATTCATATTGACACTTGTGACCACATGAATGGCGTCTTGACAGAAAGAATGGGGTATATAAAATAGCCTTTTGAAATGCTTCACATCATCGCTATTCTTATACTTCGGCCCACAGGCCCGCCGACACACTCCAACTAGACACGCGTTATGCTGTTGAACATGCAGTCCCCACGCTCCCTCCAATGGTACTATCGTCTGACGGCCTTGGCTTTACAGGGACGCAACACCAGACTGCTAACTTATTGCCAGCAAGAGTTCCCTCTTGTGAGAAATAAGTTAAACTGCCGATTTGGAGTTACGCGATTTGGGTCACCGGGAAAGTTACTCGCTGTTCCCAGCAGCCTGCATCAACATAGTCTGGACTGTTCGACTCGCCTCTGGCGTTCACTAATACGATAGCTGACTGTGGTCGCATAAATGGTCATAAGAGTTCACGGGAGCGCTCGGTTCATGCCAACGTCACAAGTACAGCCCCCAGAGGGTGGAGCCAGCTTCCCCATCACCCATCTGAGTGCCAACAAGCTGGAGAGATTAGTATAAAAGGACCTTCAGAACATGTCCCCAGGGCAGTCTGCTGCACTTCCACCGCTGTAATGGCCACTGTACGATGTCAGCCCATCAAGAGTAAGCTCTAGCCCCAGTGTCTCATGCTGTAACGGCCACAAGATAGTCTAACAGGGTTAGCTAGCAGCTAGAACTCTTCACACCGCTTACCACCAAGTCTCCAGAAGGTCCTCGACATTAGATGTCCACCGCCAGCTTTGGAGATTCCACCAGCAGTAAAGAGGGTCTTCCACCTCTTTGACGACCTCCAGCTTCAGCCTTCCAAATACCGAAGCCATCAGAGGGTCATGCCAATGCCGTCAACCACCTACCCTCTTTTGGTAACCTTTTTCTAGGTCTTCCTTGGTCTCCTCCAACAACGTTCCCTCTTGGTACCAGCCACACCATTATTCAGCACCCTTCTGGTGCTGTTTGCATTGTTTAATTAGGTTCCTTATGAACACTTCCTCTTTAGAATTAAATTTAATAATTTAACATTTTATTGTAGCTTCTAACATTCACACAATACTCATAATAATTGCACACACGTCTACCAATTGCCTCAGTATGCATTCACCTGAGTAAGAATAAAACTTCCTTTTTAATTGTTATTTAATTATATTATTATTATTATTTCTAGGAGAGTGTGGCCTCAATTGTCTTTTAACGCTTTTAATAAAAGCTAATGTAATTTTACTCTTACTCCTATTCATCAAAGTGTATCTTATTTGCAAAACACCCTTAAGGCATTTTTATAATATTACATATTATTTATTACAAGCCCTTAAGGCCATATTTAACTCTTTTGTTCAAGGAACAGAAGATGCCTTACGTACGAGCCCTCAAGGCAGGCAAATACTTATCACAAGTGGTTTTTAGTGACCAGAGTTCCTCCCTACCCTGCCTCACCGCTGTAAATGCCGAAGGAAAGGAGAGAGGAGGACACTGACCACAGAACCCATGGTGAAAACTCACCTGTTCACTGCTATACCAAGGTGCTGCTTAGATCCTGTACGTCCCACCCACCACTGTAAAGGCCGGGCAGGATTATATGAGTGTACAAATCCTGTGGGAAGTACTTTTTATATCTGGCATACTTATGCACTACATCAGAAAAGGTGTCAAATACCTCTGGAAGTATGACATCCAAAACTTAGTAAATGAATTATTAGAAAAAGTAGCAGCTCAAGTTGACACTCCTCCTTTGAACCATCCACTAGATTGTAGGAAGGATCACACGAGATACACTTGCTTACATCAAGACCCTTTATTTGGATTCAATCCAGTACTGGTTACTTATCCTCCAAACCTAATACCTTTCCTACAGCCTTGAATACTACCTAGGTACAACTTCACCACTGCCAGCATCGGCCGCTGTTCGGCCGACTTCACCACAGAGCGCTACACGATCAGGCATGACAAAGGTAAGGTGTCAGCCATGCATAGTTTTAGGGTGGTTCCGATACCATGTTTTCCGATACCAATACCACGATACCACTGCCAATATCCTGATACCAAAAACCGATACCAATACTTTTCACGCAGAATTTTGGAAAAAATATTACTCTTAATAATACATTAAAAACATTTTTCCTAGACTCATTTAAATAAATAAATAATGTCTTAAAATACTGTATATAATTTATTGTAATCCGACACAAAATTGAAGCCGACCTAAAACTTTCAAACCCTATGAAAATGAAAATAATATGGCATGGAGAAGTTATCGATCTCGCAGTGTCATGCCGGTTGGTTTACTAGCGATGAGAAAAAAGGGGTGGGGAAGCCGGTGGCAGGATGACCTCTCCACACCGTTACCTTTTGGCTATACCTTGCACGCAGAGCAACTGTCTGTCTTTTTAAATAATTTATCACATTTTACTGCAAAGAAAACTTTAATTTTGAGACACATGAGGCTGCACTGATAATTCAGCATGTTAAATACAAATGACAACAACCTTTTATGAAAACTGCAATATATTTCAATATCCATCTCAGTAAATATTAAGTTGTTTTTAAAATCAATTGACAACATAGCAAAAATAGAAACATGAATGTCACGTAGTTTCTATAATACTGACAAAGGTTTTAACAGTCACAAGCTTACAACTATTAATACTGAATGGTAAGAAATCATGAGTATACTCACTCGGAGCATCAAAATCATTACATAAAAATATATTGCCCCGACAATACGCCACATTTACTAGATGGCATAATATCTCAATGACAGATTAAATACAAGTTCCTTAATATTACCAGGCAGTGGACACAAAGGACTATAGCCAATCCAGATTGCTCAAAGCAATTTTAAACAAATATACCCTTTATTTCCCAGGAAGATTTTCCGGTCACAATTTATTCTGATTAGACTTCTGTAATTTAAATGTAGTTGGCCACCACATGAAATTTAATCAATCTGCCAATACTACATTTTGATAAGCACGAACTCACGTGCAAAAAAAAATTGCATTTAACTGTTACTAAGTACTCCTAGTTACTCACGAGTCACATTGAATGACTCTTGAAGTGGTAAATAGTATTCTCACCAGCTTGCCTTTACGTTTAAAATATTCCTCGAACCAATTCGTCGACAGGAGAGGACGAAAAATATTGACTCACTTATAGGATGATCACAACTCCTATAAGGTGCCAACACTCTTGATTATTCAAATATGTCCTTACGGTTTACTGCTCGTATTTTCGTGCATACCATGAACACGCACGTGAGATAGCAGTTTAGTAACGGAGCATACACATGATTGTTAAATATTACTTGGCTCCAAATATAAGTTATATTTTAAAACATGGCAAACACTGCAGGCAAAACGACCCATCAAAGGGCATTTACCATAAAAGCTACATGTTAAAATTTATCACATTAAAAGAATCTGACAGGCTTAATTTACACGACGGCACCCAATATGAGTTTACGGGCCTCCAAAACGTCGTGAAGCTGAATATTAAAATTGATAGAAAAGACAATTACAAAGTTTCTGCTTCAGGCAAAATGTGGACAGTTCGCCTATAGAAACATAATTGAGCCGGGCCGGACAAATGGGGCAGCGGCTAGCAAACTAGACTACGCGTCTGCAATACAAAAGGTGAGATTCAAAATTAATTACACACATGATAACCATTTAAAATTTAGAACGTGCAAGCCAAAAATATACAAATATGCTTCTCTAGAAATTAAGGCCGTTCGCCACCAAAATTAAGCACTCTCAATAGTTACTGGAAAATTACAAAACTTGACCCATTATCTTTCTCAAACTGTCCAGAACTCACCGATACTGTTCGTTCCCATCGAGGGAGACCATCTTACACAGTTAAAATTAAAGCCTTTGCAAACAAACGATGTCAAGCTGAAATGGATTTTACAATTTAAATCACGTCATATTCATTATGACTGTCGATGATGCCCTCTTCCAATATGCAGGTTGTCTCGATGTGGTGATTGGCAGCAGAATAAATTTGAGAGAGGTCAGCACTCCTACCCTCCAGTAGTCGCGTGACCCCCTCAAAATGAAATTTATGTGCTGGGATGGGAAAGGGGAAGGGAGAGTCAATCAGCTGGCCATGGAGAACGTCCTGGTAGCAGTGGCGACGGTGCGAAATAATCAAAAGAGCGCAGGACGGCTGCAAGGCGATTATAATTGATTTATTCCCTGTCTTTAATAATTAATCATTCAAAACCACGTCCTCTGATTTTGCCTGTCATGAGTTACGCTACACTCGGTGCTTACCTACCCATTATTAGATGGCAAAAGGTGTCGAATAGGCACTTACATGTTATCAGTTAATTCAAAGACACATGTCTATTGAAATAAATTAATATAAATCCTCCGATTTCCCCGCAAGAAGTTACTGAAAATGAACACTTATAATACAAGTCGTTCAATGTTCAAACAATTTTTTTCTGACAAGTGTAAGAGTATATGCTTTTGAATATATAATTTTATTCGCGAAGATGCTGCCCTTTTGAGTTAAATAAATATTAAGTTTAAAAGTCATGTTAATTTTATGCCATATAAAATGAAACACAAACCTTACTGGATAAAACAACCTTTAAAGACAAAAGAAAACATCTTTACAAATAATAATTCCTCGTTAAAATGTTTTGCATAAAATTTGCAAGTGAAACCATTTGCTTTGAAATACAAGTGATATTAGGTACAACTATTTCGAACGATACATACCGTATTTACTCATGTATAGTGCGCACTCGCGTATAGTGAGCAACATAATTTTTGCAACAAGTTGCAGGGATTAAAAAAAATAAAATAAAATTACACCAAAAATTTGTGGCATCATATTAGTAAGTATGGAACAAATAATTATTTTTTACATAATGTGTGGTTATTGTATTATGTTAAGAAAATACTTTAATTAATAGATTTGGGTGCAAAAGGCAAAAATAAAAAAATCCCAGAAACCTTATGTTCCTCCTACTCAACATTTCCAGCTTCGTTTTTTTTTTTCTCCTTTCTCATTTCTCCTTTTAGCAGTGACCAGCGCTCTTTTTTTTTTGAATTTGGCTCAGTAGCCTCTGGCATGGAATCACAGGGATGACGGAATTATCGACTGCAACTATCAGGGGGATTGGGGGGGGGCGGGGGGGTAAACACTGGGCAGCTCTGGTTTTGTGGCGTGACAGGATGCCATTAGTTGGGTTGAGGAGGGGAAATATGGTAATTTTTATGCCTAAACAAAGTAATAACCTGACTTCATTGTCTACAACCGATACTAAAGTATCGGCCTGATACCATACCCGATACAGATACATAGGGAAAAGGTGAAGATTCGGCCGATCCTGATACTTAGTATTGGTATCAGAATAACTCAACATAGTTCTTTACACACCAGATTTCATTCCAACATAGTTCTTTACACATCAGATTTCATTCCAACATGAAAACCAACTACACCACGATTGTTCACAGGTAAAACACCCCAATGTGACAATCCCCAATAAATAGTTTGACATTTCATAAATGTCCTTAGTGACGCTGACATCACAATAGTCTGCGTACTTCCCCTTGCCTAAAAGGCAATCCACACATAAGTATATCTCACGTTACCAATTAGTTCCGACATTAAGAGTCCAGGGTTCTAATCCCCAAGCAGACGTTAGGAAGCCCCTACACCGTAGTAACAGTCCAACGTGGCAGAGTCCACTCCCAGCCAGGTAATCAAACCACACACACACAGAGTGATCCAAGGGCTTGTGACTCAGCTCCGACCTATGTCAAATCTAGGTATTTTTCTGTGTAGAATTTGTGCAGTGCTTAATATAATATTCCTCCAGCCAAGAGGCAGTCAGCATGCAACACTATATTCGAAAGCACAGCTGGATGTTTTCAACAAAAATACTCTTTGCTGTTTACATTGAACAGGAACAGCAGACTGTGGTGAATTCATAGTTGAGTTGTGGAAGTTGAATTGAGTTTGGCCTGAAAACCCAACTTACAATTTCATATATGTAGTGGATGTGGCAAATGCATCTTCACACAACAGGAAAGGAAACATAGTTTTACACCTTAATCTGTGGTTCATACTGGACCAGAACTGGTTAATGTAATAAAATTGCACTTCCTCAAAAGTTGGCCCAACAATGATTCTGGGTATTCCCATTGTCAGTGCTGCAACAACACAGGCCATTATTCTGTTATTCCGTTGATCACATGATACAATACACTAACAGAATTAATATTTCCGAAATATGTAGGCTAGGCATCTTAAGAGAGTACATCCCACTTTTGTAGTAAAAGGTAAGGGTGATTCTACATTCCAGAATTATGTTCTGCATGACACTTCAGATGATACTAGTCATTTGAAACAGCTCTCTTCTCCGTTTTAATTATTATACATACATGCTAGATAGCCTGACCATTTTTCCTTGGGACAAAAATGGGATACAGTTGGCATCCATAAATTATGCCGCCAGTTTTACTACATACACATAATATTAACCTAACCTTTATTCTTCAGTGGGTAGACATAAAGGGTGATTGTATTTCAACATACTGTACCATGAATATTTCTCGGATGGATGAAGTAATCTTTTGCATCCAACTTTGGTCTTTCAACATCATATAATAAAACTACTCACAATTTAATCTACAGTAGACCTCACTGTCTTAACACAAATTTAGATTTCTCCTTTGACTATTGCTTTTCATAATAGAAAATACTCATAGTAAGTACTGTCCTCCCTGGAAGACAAAGAATATTATCTACAAGTTTACAAAAATCTTGAAAGTCTAGGTGGTTTTCACTCATTTCAGGAAATATTGGTACCTATACTTCAAATACGGGAACTGATGTGAACCACTTCGGTGTGCCTGTTCACCACGCCTCCCTTCCTGCAGCATCATCATGCACCATGCCATGCTAGTGCGTACCAGCGCACCACGGGTGCAGAAGTATATTGTAACTGTGTTTTTCTAAGGTCTTTTTAATATTAAGTGTTAAGTGTGTGTAGCCAAGTGCTCAGTGTTTACGAGTGTCCAACGTCGTGACTTGTAAGTTTAGGCAGGGCTGTTTTCTGTATTGTATTTTTAAAGGGTAATAGTGTAATTGTTTCTGTTATTTGGGCAGTGTTAGTGTCATGTGTGTACATGTAACTAATGTCAATATTCCTATTGACTGTCGAGTGGTCAGAGTGCCATACTGAAAGGTGATATCTTGTGTTGTGTATTTGTTATATATTTATTCATGTTCCTGTAATTATTATAACACGTAAGTAACACTGCAAATGCCGTTTTGTTTACTTGATGCTCATTTGTTTCACAGACACGTGCTAGCCATGACAGAGGCCACCGCGCCCAGCCCATAGATGTGACATACCCTAGATATGGCAGCAATAAGGCCAACCACATGGCGAGAAGCCACGAATTTCTCACCAAAATTATTTCTATTGTTTTTATTTTGTGATTGTTTATTTAATATTGTTTTGCCACAAGAATTAAGTGTTTTAGAATATTAAGTTGTCGTTGGGAACGTCACCATGAGCCGTGCGCCCACCGGTACAAAGCGGAACATTGTAGGTTAGAAGGCTGATATGGAAACCCCGCACCACAGGGGCCAAAACGACTGATGTTTATTTTATAAGAGTGTAATTTGTACTTGCTGATTGCCCAAACTATTTTAGTATTTAATATTAAGCTGTGTCACATCACTTCATCACATATTTTATCACAAATATAATATTCACGTAAGTCACATGATATCTGGCCGCAGCAGCGGCCAATCACAGGGTCTCGCGCCCATCACCATGTTAGTAGACTAATGAACATCTAACGAGACAGCCGCGTGCCCGCGCTGCTCCGGGTCTTCATCATTTTTTAACCTTATCATTTTGTAATTCTGTTTATGTCAGTGTAGTATACCAGAACCTCGTTTCTGCTCGCCTGGAGCGAGCGCTGTCTCGTACCCTGGTCCATTTGCTTCACGGCCAGCTGGCTTAAATTCATCTGTAAAACCATGTAAGCTTCACGCTTGTTAACAGTTTGTGGTCGCTCACTACAACAGTGACCAATTCATGTATATGCCCTGTGAGGGATCCAGAGTGTAATAAAATGACGTGACGTGTATTCTCCAGCTATTATTCTCTCTCAGTCGCATCTCGACTGTTTAACCCGCAATCTTTATAAAAGTAACGTAACTTACAATTGGCGTGAGGAAGCCAAAATATCCTCCCAGGAGTGAGATGGCGTACAAGGGTGGTAGACAACTCTCGCTAGACCAGGCATCCAGGAATATATTTCTGTAAGTTATCAGTACTTAACCTACAAGATGTGGACCACTGGGGGAAGAGCCAACAGGCCGGCGGCCGAATGACCCTGAGAACTTCCATCAATTCGTGCTCTCCTACTGCTGAGGACTGGCGACCACCAGAGAACTGCAACTTCTAAGTATTGCCTATCCATATTACCTCCATACCCCCATGGTCCAGCTCCGGCTATTGGCCACCATGTCAAATGGCTATTCCCAACGAGGGGCTAGTCAAGGCGAATCACCGGTGCCACGTCAGAGCATTTTCTTTATTCCATGTATCACTACAGAGCTTGTCTAGTTTAATAAATTTGAATTTGTTCTGGAGATTGCCATTAAAAGGGCAGTTTTGCATCTTAGACATAGCAAGGACAGACTTAAAGGTTTAAAAATAAGACACAATACTTTAAAAATATGAAATTAAAACAACAGCACTGAATAGCAAAATTAGCACACATGGAATAAAAAAATCTAACACTACCTCAAAACAGACTACTGGAACTATAGTCATACCAACACTTGTTTGCAAAGTTTACATAGTTCATGTAATGAAATGTTTGTTTAATCAACAGGATGGTATTTAAAAATGTTGTTGAGACACAAATATTAGATTGAATTTGACTACAACCATGAGTTTAACAAGAATAATATAAAATACAAAAACCCACATTAAAATGTAGAGATGATCCTCTGGTACTGGTGGTACCAGCGGCCATTTCAATTAAATCAAGTCTATAAGGGGATCGAGTTACAAATGTGCAGGCATGTTATTTTATGGCCGTGATGACAACATGCTAAACACCCAGTCCAATACGTGTTAATAACGGGACAAACTGAAATGTTACTATAATGGCATGATAGCTGTGGATTATTAAAAAATGGCACTGTCCCGTTCAAAACAGTAGGTATAGTCAACATAACGCTAGGCCAAAGTATGTCTTATCTGTAACAATACATAGTGTTCAGCTGGATAATGGCACAAATAGTATGGCTACCACATCATTCTGAGAGAACCTACAGAAATAAGTTTCCACATACCAGGGGAATGAGGTTGGCGAAATTACATAAAAAGGCAAATTATGTTAATGAACCAAAGACTTCCCAAATGGGGAGAATACTTCACCTGATTCTGGGGATAGCTAAATTTAGATTATCTGAATTGAAGAGGGTAGACGGGATGAAATATGTTTTACGTAAAAAAAATAGCAGTTATTTTCTACTATGTGATATTTGTATTACATGTGTGTTTTAATGGCTAACAAAATTTATTTAAGCCTTAATGTTTCAGGTGGCGTATACTTATTATCGCGTATTTGAAGGGAAGGAATGAAGCATCTTGTAATCACTAGACTAGCTGCCCTGTGGCCAGACAGAACAGTATATTTTACACGTTTGTCATGTATGTACTATATGTTGTTTAACAATAAAATAAATAGCAAAACAATATAACACTGTAATAATTTGTTTATCTGAAATTTTGTAATTAGAAAAGTTATATGGCGTAATTTAAATTTTACTTTTAAATATAAATTTGAAACCAAACTTTAAACAATAGCACAATTTTTTTTTTCATACCAAGTACCATTTATTACAACTTTTAACTACATTCTTGTGGTTTCCTGTTGTGTATGGTGTTCGTCTAGAATTAGGTTATAGTATGTTGATTAGGTTGGCGACAACTGCAACCAAACTAAACACCAGCCAGCAAGTAGCAAGACGGAGTCAAGGGGGCATGCACACATTGTGATATATAATAGTTGCGTGTGGTCCATGGTCCATAAAAAATCAATTGGAGAGTTTGCTCCACAGGAGTCAAACTCTTATCGCGAATGTCTGCAGTTCTATTGCATTGCGAACAACATCAAGGATGATGAAGCTAAGCGGGCAGTGTTTTATACAGTATGTGGACCAGAGTTGTGCGGTCTGGTGACTTCATTATTGTCACCGAAATCTACCGATGCGGTACTTCTGGCGGAAGTGTTCACAAGGTTAACGAATCACTTCCACCCGAAGCCCAGTGAAATAGTTGAAACTTACGCGGGAAAAGATTGCTATGTATATTGCATGGCTGCGACAGTTCAGCACACACTGCAATTGTCCAAATTTGGATCACATGTTACGAGACCATCTGGTTTGTGGGATTCGGGACGAAGTTAAATTGACTTTACAGGAGGCAGTGGACATGGCAATGGCAACGTAAGCAACATGGCAGACTTACGAGGCAGTACATTGGTGGAAGAAAATGTGCACAAACTGAACGATGCGGTCGGGAGAAATGTGAACGGGGAAGAATCAGTAAAGTCGAACAGTGTACCAGTTGACAGGTAAAGGAAGGAAATAAGGGAAGGGCATCAGCTATAATGGTGGTACAATGGTAACCACACAATCAATAAATGCTGGCATGCAAATACAGTGTGCAGTTTTTGCAAAAAATAAAGGATACTTTGAGCAGGCATACATAATAAGAAAAAAGCAACAGGCCGGTTTGAGTGCGAGGGACTTGAAGAGAACTGGTGCTGCACAGGGAGCGCAGCATTTTGAGGTGGACGTTGCAGATGGCGCAGGCTCAGAATATACTTTGTACACTATGCAGAAGCAAGCACATAGGAAGTTATGGAGCATTAAAGTGCTGTTGAATGGACAACCAGTGAAAGTGGAAGTTGACACTAGGGTGGGCCATTACATTATCAACTGGCACACACAGAAGTTTCTGTGGCCCAGTGAGCCACCTTTGAAAGAGAGGAATGTGGTATTGTGTACATGCTTCAGGGAACATTTAGAAGTGTTGGGGGGTCAAGGAAGTTGCAGTGCAAATTAAGGGGCGTAAAGCAGTTACACTGGAGTTAGTTGTGGTGCAAGGACGAGGACTTGTTGGGACATGATTGGTTCGAGACACTTGGAATTAAATTGATTGGGTTAAATAAAATTTGGGAAGACCTGGTGGACTGGATTGTTGGTGAGTTCCCAGCAGTGTTCAAAGCAGGTGAACTGGGAAAATATATGGGTCCACAAGTCACCATTTAAGTCCCACAAGACTGCATCCCTGTGTGTAAAAAGGGCCGGCCAGTACACTTCGAATTGAGAGACAAGGTAAGTCAGGAAATAGAGAGATTGGTACAGAAGGAGGTTTATAAACCTGTCAATTTTTCAGAATGGGCAAACCTGTAGTACCCATATAAAAAAAAAAAAAAGGATGGCACGATTTGGCTGTGTGGGAATTATAAGTAACAGTAAACAGTGTCATACGTATGTGTATCCACTGTCACATTTAATGAGGCGTTATCAGTACTGGAAGGAAGGCAACTATTCACCATGATCGATTTAAAGGAAGCATATATGCAGGTAGCAGTAGATGAGGCAACAGCCAAACTTCTTACATTTAATACTATGAAAGGGCTTTTCAAGGTCAAGTGTTAACCGTTCGGGGTTATCAGTGGTCCAGCAATATTCCAAAAGTTAATGGATACTCTGCTTGCTGGTATACCAAGAACGGTAGTATTGCTTGACGATATATTGAAATCGGGAGGAGAGGATGAAGAGCTCTAGAATCTAGTGCAGTAAGTTCTAGAAAGGCTGCAATGGGCAGGACTCCGACTGAAAATACCCAAATGTGTGTTTGTAGTGGATCATTTGGTGTTCCTGGGACACAGAATCGACAAGACAGGTATTCATCCCTTGTCCAGTAAGGTGGATGCTGTGCATGATGCACCAGAACCGAAAAACAAAAAGGAACTCCAGGCATTTTTCGGACTGTTGAACTTCTGTGAGAGGTTTTTTTTTACAAGGAAGAAGTGCTGGAGCCACTTTACCGATTACTAGATGCAAATGCTCCATGGCATTGGACAGAAACACACAGTAAGACATTTCAAGATGTCATGCAGCTACTGCAGCCAGAGGAGGCACTGACACATTATGACCTCAACAAGCCCTTAATTTTGATGTGCGATGCCTCAGAGTACGGGGTAAGAATGACACTGGCCCATGACGTGGGTGATGGGAGGGAAGCCCCAATAGCATTTAGGCTCTAGGACCCTAGAGAAGAGCGAGCTAAACTATGCACAGGTGGACAAAGAAGCCCTGGCTGTGGTTTCTGGAGGAAACAAGTTCAAACAATGTGTGATTGGTAAGAAATTCAAGATAGCTACAGACCATAAACCTCTCTTGCAGTTGCTCCATCCAAAAAAGTCCCTTCCAGATGCTATATCTCCTCGATTGTTGCGATGGAGTCTCATGCCAGGGATGTATGATTTTGAGTTGGAATACAGGCCAGGACACCAGAGTTTGAGGTACCAGCACCTTGTGATGTTCTCATGTTGGAAGAGTCAACAGGGGCGTAGGTAGAACCAGGTAAACTAGCAGCATAAACAGGTAAGGATACATTATTATCTAAGGTTTTAGAGTACACTGCATGTTGATGACCAGCAAAATTGGCTGTGGAAATACAGCCATATTTTGTGCAGTCAGGAACTGTCTCTACATAAAGTGTGTTTGTTGTGGGAAAACAGGTTTGTGATTCCATCCCAACTGCGTTCATAGGTGATATATCTACTGCATTATTAACATAATGGGGTAGTGCATATGACAGCAGTGGCCCGAAGCTATTTCTGATGACCAAAAATGGATGCAGCCATCGAGCAGGTGGTAAAGGATTGGAAAATTTGCCAGCAGTGCCAAAATAATCCAACTAAAGTGAAATTGGTTGCCTGGCCAAAACCAGATAAACCAGGGTCGCGGTTGCACATTGATTTTGCTGGCCCATTTCAAGGTTCAATTTTTCTAATAGTCATCGACGCTTTTTCCAAATGACCTTAAGTCAGGCGGGTCGGAAGTCTGTCTGCCATATCAGTCATTCAGAAGCTGCACAATATGTTCAGTTGCCATGGGTTGCCAGACGTCATTGTAGCAGACAATGGGATTGCATTCCGATCACAAGAAATGGCAGGGTTTGTGAAGAATAATGGCATAGAAATGGTCTTTTCTCCCTCATACCAACCTTCTAGTAATGGGTTGGCCGAAATGACTGTACAAAAAAAGTGAACAGAAGTTACGAGAGTCGTTGAAGGTGATTAGCGGACACGGTTGATACAAATGTTATTAGGTTGGTGGACAACCCCATGACATGGGGGAAAATATATAATACATGAAAGATTCCTGTAGGGTTATTAATGGGGCGACCACTACAGACGGTTCTGGCTAAATTGCATCCAGGTAGACAGACGCACCTCTCAGAATACACAGGTAGTAGACACAGTTGTGACAGGGGCTCGACACTTCAGTGTGGGAGAGGCCATGTGGCTGTGCAACTACATGAGTGGCCTCAAACGGATACTGGGCTAGATCAGTCGGGAGGAAGGATGGTTGATTTGCCATGTCACAGATGAGCAGGGAAATTCTCATAGAAGGCATGTAAACGAGCTGCGATGGAGAACTTGTCAACAAGCGTCCGATTCGAAGGCCAAAGAAGCAGTTTCCAACAGGGTACAGACAGCAACCAAAATGTTACAGCAGTTCATGCCCAGGATAGCTCACAGGAGTCGAGACCCACAATGTTCTGCATCAACAGGTGCTGGGACATCGGCTACAACCTACCAGAACACCAGGGAGGATTCCAAAGCTGCAGGTGGTGTCGAAGCTTCAGGGCCTGTGTGTAGCTCCGGAAAAGTCAGAAGAGGCAAATGGGTCAGCTGCTTCCCAAGAATCTTCTCCATTCCGAGGGTTTCGTACGAGTAAAGCAAGTGGTCCAGCTGCTTTCCGAGAATTTTCTCCTTGCCAAGGGTTTTGTGTGAATAAATGTAAAGGAAGTATTCGGGGCAGAGCTTTGACATGACAGTTGTGTATCCAAGAAAGCTGGACGATTTTGTCACATTTTGAATGGGGAGGAACTGTTCTGTATGGCGTTCGTCTAGAATTAGGTTATGCAGTATGTTGACGTGGGCTCCTCTTGTGTAACAAGTGGTTAAAACTCTTACTGTCCTCTCGGACCTTGCGAGGTGGAGGGGAGTCGAATCCCAGGGTGAACCAGAGCATTAAGCTATCCCTTCTGGGCAGTCTTATTCTCCGCTCCACAAGGGAAGTCAACGGGATGTCAGCTGTCCCAATAAGGGTGGAAGTGCTCAATCATATACGAGAGGTGAGTGAATGGTGTGGCTTGAACTGACAGGGTTTATCCGCCGCAGCCTCGTTGGCTGTCGAACGGGAACAAAGATGGCTAGGAATTGTTCCGGGTGTATTCGGAGAACTACCCTGGCGGGGATTCGAACCATGATCATCTTTCCAGATGCCAACATTATCGTACAGAAGTTTGGGAGTACTTCTGTTCTCGGATGTCGAACCCGAAGTATTCTTCCAGATTTCAATCTTACGATACTGTATCGACTAGAAGGGTCCGGTGCATGGGAAATATAACGTGATACCTGTGTACGGGTTGGTTGGACGGGAGTTTCCCCGGAGTCAGATTCTTAGTCTAATTCACACCAACCTAGCAAGTGCCTCAAGGGGGTTACGTGGTTAGGAAGTAAATATATTGTAGTCAATAGGGTCCACTAGAGGCCAGTGTACTTGGGTTTGAGTTATTAATTAGCTGATTAATGCTTATTTCAATGTGGCGTGCCTCTCGCATCTGATGGCTTCCGGTACCTCCATGCTGTTTGCGCATTTAGCAATGAAATACAACAAATAAAATTAAGGGGTTGCGGACGAGTAGTCATGGGCAGAGTGAAATCTGCAATCACTTCCGTGGAGCTGCCGTTCACAAGGGCAACTCACGTAACTAGACCTTGTGTCTCGTATCGACGGCGGGTGCCCTGGAATCTTAGGGATTGGGCCCTTTTCAGGCCCTGAGGGATACAGTACACTACACAGCCAAATAGACACGAGGATTAATTAGAATTACTGTGCAATCAAAGACAAAATTAATAAACCACTAAAATGACACAGGATCTAAAATTATGGTAGCCGACACAAAGGGGTAAGTTTGTATCATAATAGTTTATGCGTAAATCAACACTTTTAGCAGAGATCCGGCTAAATTAATACAAACAAGCCAGGAAACAAAATATTAAAATGCTGTAAAAATATATGGATCTAAATCAACAGGTGAAGATGAGCCTGGGGAAAATTAGTCTATTAAGAAATTAATTCCTACGAAAATTCTAATCAAATAAATCAAAACAAATTTACGCTATTTACAGCGTGAGCGAACGGAGGGCTCTATCCAGGGGGACGTAATCGTGCAACGACCTGTTACCACGGGAGTCAAGGGAAGTTGACTGAAGAAAGGTGCAGTGGGTACAGGTGTGGGATTTACCAAACACGGAGAGCTGTCCCTGTGCGGTCAGCTGAGGGAAGCCTTGTTCAAGCTGGGGCTGGAGTGCTGGCGGCCTTCTTCAAGCGGCTGGCTGGGGGTAGAGGTTCAAGCCCCCCTGGGTGGGCTGCAGAGAGGAGAGCATCTTCCACAGACTGTAGGAGAGCTCGCGAACCTATACGCCCGGCATTTCTGCTGAATAATGGGGCTGCACTTATATTTATACGAAAATCGCCCTGTGTCAGCTATTCTCTGGGGGCAGGGGGTAGCGTAGCCTTCCAACACAGGGGCAGGAGCGCCGCTAATTTTCGTATCTCCCGTGGTGGAGGCATTGACATTTTCATGTGCCCTGGACTGAGGCAGGCGGCCCGTAATTTCAGGTCACGAGGGTACTGTCTTGAGGGTTGTTTGCAACTGCTTGATCAGGCATAGTAGTAGCATATTTTGAACAGTTAATATTATTTCTTCTTTGGGGTTGCTCTGGCACGTTCCTTCTTGATTGGATGATCATAATTTCAGGTGTGAAATTCAGTTACGTAGATGACTCACCAATGTATTAAGTCTTATTTATTAATTCAGAGTCTCAATTGCCAATGAAATTGATTTCGCCACGTGCTTGGCATGCTCAGATGGGGCGAAGTCGGCTGTAGAGTGCACCTCTCTGAAGCGCAGTAATATGGCATGCGTCAATGATGATTAGGTTGGCAACAACTGCTGCCAAATAAAACACCAGCCAGTAGCCGGGCGGACTCATGGCGACGTGCACACATTGCGATGCATTATATTTTCAAAATACATATAAATACTGAAAACTTTAGATTTTCATGTGATGTATAGAATATACTATGAAAATCATGACAGCATGTTTCTCCTTTACAGGGGGGGGGGGGGGGAAAGGCAATATAGCACAACACTGCAAAATATACGATGGTCATTCCAAAAGTAAGGCTGTTTCTAGCTTTTACAAGAAGGTAGCAGACACCATATTTCAGCAACCTGTATGTTGCCACTCCTAATAACAAACAATAAACGTTTGGAATTTCACACACTATCATAATCATAGGAAAGGTCTGCAACTTGCTATTCTTTCAGTCATATAATGCTCTTATTCCCCTTTAATTCACAGAACAGCCATGTGCTACTGAAGGGTGTGGTGGTTTACCATTGGGGGGATGGTGAGGTTATGTGGATTGGGAAAATGATATTGAAGTGAATATCGCTCGGTAATCACCATCTCAAGGTGTGGTGAGCACAAGACTGCAGACGGGGTCGTGCAGCCAAGACCAGCATGGCTTCCTCAAATGCACCACCGTCTGTGAAAACTGTCTCCACGTGATGCTGTAGATTCCCATCATATTCCTGTACTGCCGAGGCTAGTAGGTGTTGTCGGCCGCCCCTATACACCACTCACTCCTGAAGGATTGTTTTGGCCATCCTTGCACCATTTCATTACATCGTTAAAAATATGATTATATGGGACGTTACGCGTACCCCGAAATGAAAGCCGGTAACGTTAATTTAACCACACATTTATTTCTTAACCATCTTATGGGGGACGTAAGTTACACTTCTCCATTGCTGTGCGAGAGCACATACACTGAGAAAAATGGTGTGAAGCCTACA
Organism: Dryococelus australis; assembly: GCA_029891345.1. NCBI lineage: Eukaryota > Metazoa > Arthropoda > Insecta > Phasmatodea > Phasmatidae > Dryococelus > Dryococelus australis. The sequence goes on from CM056994.1 coordinate 340,310,726, forward strand.
TGAACTTAAGTGAAACGTTAAGGTCTGGCCGTGTACAATAGGACTGGACTGTAGAGCAGTGCAATCCCCGGGGGACGAAAAAGAAGTTACAGTTCCAGAATAATAATGACTATTGAAAACTACATGATTGGTATGCAAACCAACTCCTGCCTTACTTGCTGGTAACTGCAATAATAGGACCACCACTACCATCTCTGGTAACGGCCCTCAACAGTCTCTTCTGGACAACGGTTAGGATTAGTTAGGGCGAGTTATTTTCAAAGCTACCTATCCGAATTGCCTTGTTCAGTTTAGGACTATGTATGTCTCCTTCACGTGGATTCATGTAGTCTAACTTCCGTTCAGCACCAGTTAGTTAGGAGGTAGTACGAGCCACAGTGTTTATTCCTGACGGAATAAATAAGAAATTTCGCTTAAACCTCTGTGTACTATTTTCTAAGTTTGTTCCTTCCTCAGTAGACCATAACCTACCACCGCAAAGCAGGAGACAGTGTACTTGCACCTCTATTTTCCGAACTAGTGTAGGTCTACGGTCACTCTTCACGGGATGAATGTACGTCGACAACCCACACATTTGACTGCCACCCTGTACTGTACACTTGGTTTGCAGTATGGTAGAGACCCAACCACTAGTAACTCAATCCAAGAGTCATCAGATCTCTAGTCCAGTTGACCCTCTCCATCCACCATGCTGAATTGTCACCAATGGAGGCTACATACAAAGTCTGATGATCTGCCAACACTTGGACCCACACCCACTGTCGTCTGGCACTTAGAGGAAACCCAATGGTCTATAACCACCGCGCCTCCTGCCGCCGGTTGGAGGAGAACCGGGTACAACTCTGGTCTCTTCAACTGCAGCTTTGGTATTACACCTAACCAGGGAACTTCAGTGCCTGTTCTCTCGTGAGGCTATCCGTTGTACCTACCTTAAGTTATACACCCAACGAAGTAGTTCCAGGTGGCAAGACTGAAAGGAAACTACTACAGCCGACGCCAACGGGAGCTGCAAACCCAATTCCAACTGTACTTGGCAGTGTAACCCCACAGGAACGAGCTCATGCTGCCTGCCAGCTAGAGAGGCCTCACCCCGAACTCCTTCCCGCACTTTATTCTAGCCACCCATCAAAACCATCAACCGACCTCACACAGTGGTAACCGATATCTGTCAGGGACATGCCGTACCACTGGGACTTGCCAACCCCTGGTTACAGTGTTGCAGGACCAGCAGCCCTCCACAGGCCCAACTCAGCTCCAGTACCAGATGCCAACAGCCACATCAGCAGCAGACCGAGCAGCAACCCTGGGCCCCAGCAAGCACAGGTAAACTAGTGGCAGTTTTTCGACCCTTCCGCAGGACAGTCAAAATCCTTACTGACTTCATACCTTGCCGCCAGGCCACGTGCCTGACTATGTACCAGTCGAAGCCCTACCGGTCGACAGTAAGGTCAAAGTCAGCTTGCAAATGTGTCTAACACACGATAAAATCTTGGATGGCCCTGATGACTCTTTGCAGCCAAAGGCCCTCAAATGTCACGAGTTTTCTAGGGATAGGCCGATAACGATTAACAAGTCTATACCATGACCATCGGTATCTAGGGCATCTGAATATTATTTGCAGATTATTATTCACTGATTAGTAGCACCAATTTATTTAACACAATGTCAAATAACCCGGCATGCTACATCTTGTAAAGCATTAATTTACAGCATACATCAGATATTTTGTCTGAAACCCAAAATATATTCGGAACAATTGTTTTTCGATGATTTGTTCCCGTTGCTTACATTTTACACAATTTTGTTAGTACATTCACCAAAGATTCTTTGCATCATTCGCTTTTGGACACTACATGAATGCAAAACAACACAGTTAATCAAAACTGGTGCTATCGATAGTATTGTTTACACCCCTTAAGAGATTGTAGTTTCTATTTTCTTCTTACATTTTTACTGGATTTGTACATTGGCGACAATGAAAAAGCAACCTGTATTCTTATGCATTTATTGCACTCTTAGGTTGGCGGCAATGAAAACACTGTTGTTAAAGTGATGAGTGAAAACAAACACACAAGTAGGGATGTTGCAATACCATGAAAGTATCAATACTGGTATCGAAAAAGGAATTGAAAGAATGGTATTGATTCTCATTTCGATACAAGTATCACAAGAATAGTATCGATACTCGTATCATATCAGTACCAGTAATTTTTTTTATTGTTTGTTCTGTCAGTATTCTATTTTTCATAAAATATTTTCATACTTATACATAAAACGTACAATAGAATAGATTGGTCCTTTGGCTTCATGTTTCGGACACAAACTTATTGTTCTGATGTCATCAGGCCGTGGTGAGAGCATTGAATCCTTTACTGATATAATACTGGTAGAGTACTGAATTAAAAGTATAGAATCCAAAATACCCCATATTGAAGGTAAAGTATCAATACCAGTAGTATCGCAACATCCCTACACACAAGATTTTGACTGGCATAGTTCTTATTGGAATTTGTCGGCTGTGGTTTTAGTTAGAGTGTTAAAGGTCTGAATGAGGCTTGGAAAGTAATAATATTTCAGTTATCATTTTAAACAAGGGATTGAGTATGGCTCGGCCGACAAAGGAATACTAATTGAAAATATTAATATAAATAAAAAAAATAAAAAATGCTCAATTTCAAGTGAATATTTAATATTAAATTGATTTCAAAAAATTCTTTTCAATGACATCTTTAGGCTGTTGGATTAAACAAACATGCATGTTGAGGTTATGTATGGTATTTCTCAGATCTAATATCCAAGTCCGCATCAGATTGCCGGTACTTTTGAAGGTTGACTTTAAAACTTGGTTTGTAGTTAATGCTGTATTGTTTGGTAACATTTTATCTTATTATTTATTATTAAAATTAGTGTTGTATTTCACTTCTATGCTGCAGATCTCAAACACAAAGTGCTTAAAGTGTGCACAAAACTGAACACTTAAATTTAAGTAATAAAAGTATTACCAAATATTGGGAATTGGGAATTATGATTGTGCTCATCAAAACTGGTATTGGCATCTGTGTAATTGGCGGCATCGGCAGTTGAGAATCTGTATCGTTGGTGTCGGCCCATCCTTAGTTTTCATGACACACCACTTAGGACCTAAGCGCTTCACCCGTTACATGTCAACACTGTTCAGCAGTAAAGGCATCTGACGATAAAATAATGTGATTACCACATAACTTTTTAAATGCCAGTAATATAGTAAGCACATATTGTAATATTAAAATGACAACTGACAAGTGTAAAATTTTGAGACATACTTGTGGTGCTACAGCAATCTGCTGAACTAAATCAGTTAATATGTGTGAGGCTCAGCTGTGTTTGTGCCCAGATCTGTCCTAAGATTGTAACCACTACAACTAACTCAAACAAGGAAAGCTGTCATTACACATTACAGAAAGGTACTAGACATCAGTTCACATACAGGGACGTGAGCAAATGGATGGAATTACAATAGGAATAAAAGAGAAACAATCCGACAGAAACAGCAGCACAACTTAAAGGAACTGCATATCATGTAATTCTGAGGAACATGTAAAAATTAAAAAAATTACAAATGCTTAGAACATACTTCACCCACAACACTTCTCGCTTGTATTTCTAAGGAACATATTTTATTATATAATTCTTTTATATTACAACAAATATTTAAAACATACTTTAGTAGGAATACAGTACTTATCTCTTTGAACATACATAATACAGCACTTATTTTATTGAACATACATTTTACATGCACACAAATGCTGTACACTATTATTTCAAAGTCAAACCAACCCACACACACGCACACACATCCTACTTTCATGATGACTCCAAATTACTTTGTTCTGAACACGACGTAGATTCAAGAAATGATACATTTTGGAAATGTTTTTCATGAGTCATAAATTTTACCCATTCTAAAAGTTCTTTCCTTAGCTGTGAATTTTGGTTAATTTTATCCTGAAACAAATAAAAAATATTAATATTCATACAGCCACAAAATAGTTTTTGTAAGATTGTAGCACCTATGCGTGTGTATATAAAACAGAGTTAAGCTAAAAATTATACAAGGAAAGTATAAATAGGATTATCAACTTGGAAGAAATAATGTAAATGGAAACACGGAAATTAGAATAGAACAGGAATGCAGGATATGGCAGAGAAAATTGAAGGACTGAGGGGAAATGGTATTGGTATAATCACAATATTACTGATAATAGGATGTAAAAAGATATGTCAATGTTTTCTGAAGACCACAACAAGAGGATACTAAATGAGGGGAGTGTTGGGGATCACCAGCATAAATTTACAATGAAATACTGCATCAGGGGATGACAAGTGTTCTCAGCTATGGCAGAACTTTTTATTTTCTGCTTTATAATTTTTTGAATGCATTATGTTTGTGTTTATTTTGTAATTTCAGTAAGTGCCTCATTCTAGGATGTGTGTAACATTAATATTTTAAAGCACTTAACCATTTTATATGATTTTTATTTAAATATTGAAGGTGTGTGTGTGTGTGTGGTACACACACGTGCACATACACTCATGTACACACATATGCATGCGTGCACGCACACACACACAGGATGAATAACCTGAAACTTGCGCCACAAATATTTTGGAAATTAAAGGTGCTATTGATGCACTGGTTTCACAGAATACAAGTTTAGACAAGGGCTCATAATTGCAGCCCAGACACAGATTTTAATATGTGTAGAATGTATATTTCTTGAACAAAGTTAGAATTTTTTCAAACGGAACAATGGCTATTCATATCAAGAAAATAAAACTAAAGGAAATTACAATGTCAATGGTGTGTTTTTTTCAGGATTATAGTGCAAGTCGTTACATACTATTGTAATAGTATGACAATTTTGAAGACGGACAGATGTCTGTTCCATTTAACTGCTTAGGTACTAGGCTATGATGATGTTTGTATGTGTGTTTAAGATTCTGTTTGCTTTACACTGATTGCATTGAGACCTCATTGTCAGTTTTTGTGATAGTTCATACTACTAAGATGAAGGACATGCTGGAAGATGGTATTTATTTACCAATACTTAAAAAGCCAATATGCTACTAATGTACTGCAAATGTAGGAAAAATGATATTTTATCTTGTAATGTGTATGCTGAACAATATCCCAGTAAACAACCATCTCAACAATTATTTACAAACCTCTTTAAGCAATTAAGGGAAACAGGAAATGTAACACCTCAAAAACTTAACAGAAAATGAGTGATCAGAGAAGAGGGTGAAATTAATATTCTAGCTGCTGTTGCAGTAAATACATAAATTAGATCCCATGCAATAGCAAGAGGGAGTGGCATGAGTCAGGCAAGTGTACTACGCATTCTGCACAATCATAAGTTCCATCTGTATCATATCTCTCTCCACCAAGAGCTACATGGAAACAATTTAGAGAATCGTGTTAACTTTTGTACACGGGCATTAAGACATGATACACCAGATTTGTCATGTATCTTGTTTAGTGATGAAGCTGATGAAGTAACATTTACAAATTATGGCCAAGTCAACCTCAGAAACATGCACTACTGGTCAGAAATACATGTGTGGTGTGGAATAGTGAACCATCTCCTCAAAGGCCCTTTTTTCATGGAAGGAACACTGAATTGCCAAAAGTATGTCAACCTCCTAACAGACAAACTTCAACAGATGTTAAGACCACCTTCCACTACAGGCTAGGAGGATCCTGTTGTATACGCATGATGGTTGCCCAGTACATAATGTACAACATACTACAACTTGTCTTAAACAATTGTTTCAAAATTGTTAAATTAGACGAAGGGGACCTGTACATTGGCCTGCCCATTCTCCAGACCTGACCACTTTAGGTTTTTTTTTCCTGTGGTGAACACGAAAAGACACTGTCTACAAGGGGACACCAACTACACCAGAAAATGTGAAACAAAGCACTACAGCCACCTGTTAAATTTCTGCTGAAATGCTACAAGATATGCAGCAATCTTTTCATGACAGACTGGCAGCTTGAATTGAAGCTGGTGGTATTCATTTTAAACACAACCTGCAATGGACAGTTTACTTTTTCTTCTTTAAAATTCACAGAATTTGTTTATTAACATTTGTATTTCTTAACATGGCCCACACACGTAGACACATGCGGCTGCATCAGGAGTCAAGGCGCACGAGTCTGCGTGTGTGGACTGGAGTTGCGACTCATGCTCCAGAGTCAGGAGTGGTGCCGGCGTTCTGTCTCGGGCGGTGTTTGGAGTCGCGGAATGTGTTGCATCCCTACTGGAGTCATTGTGCGTGACCTAGCCCCGGCGCATGCGGTGGCTCTGCTGGGCCTCCAGTCTGCTCTGAGCACTGTGTGAATGTAGGTGTTTTGCAGAAAGTTATAATGGTACCTTTCGCTAGTTTTGGGAAAAATGTATTAATTTATATAGACTTCACCCTTGTCTATGGGACGTTATATGTTGATGCGCTTTCCTCCTCCTCGGTTCTCCAATATCTCTTACTCCTACTCTAAATTCTACATACTGTAGCTCAGATTCCCTCCGAAAGTATCAATAGTTTTACTAAATGAATTACCTGGCGGGGTCGTGGATCTGTCCATGTTGGCAGATCTGGGGTGACACAGTTTAGGTGAGGGGGACCTTAATTGGAGGAGGGGAATCAAACTCCAGGGTGAGCTTGACCATAGTCATGATGCCAGCTGTCACTTACTTAAATGGAAGAGAAAACAATACTAATGAAGTCGGGAAGAAACAACCCGGCTATGAATTATTCAGTTCCCTCGGCGTTTACGCTACACTTGTAAGGAGCAGGTCTGGTAGGCTTCCTTACAGGGACGAAATCAGGGGTAACAGAAATTACCCTTCAGGTAATGGTGGGTTTGGGGGGTATTCGTATAGTCACTACCTTCCAAGCGGCTGTGTGAATTTTATGCGTGACTACTGGTTCTTTAGTGATAGTAATAAGGCAAAGTGGTGGACTAGACTCAGGATAAATATCTAGTGGTCCTAGTGTGTCGTAATATTCCCGGTCATGCCAATGGCAATATATCCCAAGTAAGAAATCCAAGTAAGAGTTATAATCTTCGCTTACTGGGGTGGTTTCTTACGGGGCTCACTTGTAAGTTCGATGTCCGGAGGGGCCTGATGTATTTCAATGGTGGTTCCTGGATTTACACTTCTAGGCTGTGCCTTGAGAGTTCTCTGAAATGCCAGTTGGGCTAATCAACGGAGTTGGCTATTTACACCTCAATCTTACTTGGCATTACTAAGGATGCCTAAAATACAAGAAACTAGTGGCTCACTGAGACAATTACAACGAACACAAAAGGCGCACTCTCAATTTACCTAGTATTACTTGAGCCCTCCTGGGTCCAGTCTTCTGCAGACAAACTGAGGTAATGAGTATGGGTGATACTGGATAATTGAGAATAAATCTCACCTAAGGTGTGGGCCCCAGGACACTCAAGCAAGTTTGGATCGTCCACATCTACCAATGAGCAGTCGCTTTAATAATGAGTCAAGTTTGAAAAATAATTAATTTACAAATTACAATTAATAAATTAAATGCCATGCTGGGGAAAATGAACACCACGAGGTTTACAAATTAAATGACCACGTATTTTATTCAATACATTTGGAAGATACAGGGGGATGCGTAGCTCTATACATGATAAATAAATCAATGCTATGATAATTACGGCAGGTGAAGGCAAACCTGCGTGAGTGGATAAAAGAATTAATTCAAGTGGCTAATTTGGCATATTGATTTGGTTTGTAAATTTGGAGTGGCAGTCCAGAAGGGACAGCGGTACCATTGTAGGAGACCTTGCAATTTTTTCTCCACATGCTTCTTCCGGCATGAGGCCTAGTGGGTGCACAACCTTGGTTGAGAGAGGTTTGGAAGGCCTCGTTCAGACTCCAAGGACAGGGTGACAGTCACTTCCCTATTGGTGTTCTTAGCTTTGTCAAAGTTGGCTGATCTTCTTCAGACTGGTGTCATCAGACTTACCCAGGCTTGAGGGCGGACGAATGTAGGCTCTTTGCCCACAGCCCTTGCAGGCTGGAGGGCCGATGAACTGTTCTGAGCTGCGTTTTGGCACCTCCTTATATACAAAAATGTTCTGTTTGTAGGTTGTCAGAGCGGTGCGGGGATGTCTAGCCTTGCCTTACAGGGTTGGTCAATGTAAGGAGTACTCTAACTGTTATTTAAGAGATGAGACAATGGAACAGCTTGTAATGATATCAAAGGAAAGGTTTCTGAATGATGCTAATGTGGACTTTGTCACAAAAAGAAAATTCACACTTTGCGTGGGAGTGTCCGTCACGAGTTGAATAAGGTGCGAAAATCATTAACGAGTACAGGGAAATCTCAGAATGATACTTACATACCAAAACGATGGTATTACCACCTCATGGTGTTTGTTCATGACACTGAAACACCAAGAATGGGAAGATCTAATATGGATGATGATGAGGAAGAAGCAAGTGAAATTGGCATGGACACTGGGGTATGATATTCACATAATTTTAAAAAATGTCATTGCCACAAAAAATGATGTCATTAATGTCAATGTCAACATTGCGCCTGTAAACTTACATTTTAAACTGTGCTTAAAAATACTGACGCGTGCCCATGGGGAATGAATAATTGACACAACAATTACTTGAAGGGGATGGACGCGTCAAATAATATCCAAGACTTTCGTCATACAATGTTTAAAAGAGGCTGTACAGGTCTTAGTCACTTTGACAGTTTTGTTATGTGATGCCAAAATCACAAAGTTGAGCACCTTAAGGGTGGACTGGCAGATGGCCAGTATAGAGTACATGTCGGGTGGGCTGTCTTGGGGACAAAATGCAAAGCCACCGTCACGGCCTGAGTCGGCGACAGTTGGTTACACATTTACCTGGAAGTTGGTGGTTCTTCTTAGGTAGTGGTGTTGCTGCCAGCTGGAGAGACTAATTACCCTGGCGTGGATGGGCTGGTGGTTACCTCGGTGACTCTTGGATGGTGACGTTCTCTGGTTTTGTGGTGTACTGCAGGCAACTATTGTTGAGGGATTGGGGTCGTACAACTAGGTGTTGGCTATACCAATGGGAGGCTCTTCACCCCTTAGAAAAAGTTTTAGTATAGGAGGAGGAGTGAGGTTCCTTGGTGGAAGTGTAAACTGCAACTTCGGACTGAGGGATACAAAGCAGTCTAGTTTCAAGGGCAGCAGCTGCCTGCTTCAACCTTCTTTGTCTACCTCCCTTCATACTGCCGAAAGACCATGCAGTGGTTGAAGCACTGGTAGATCATTACCACCTGAGATATCTGCATGCAGCACCACAATTACTGCAGCCTCTCGTATCACAGTAATTCTGAATTTTGTCAGCCCAATCCCTAATTCAATCTACAGTCTTCAAGTGTGTGTGATGCTTTTGGTGTTGACTTGTGAACACTGCTCCACTTATGGGTGATTTGCTGGCAGAGAGAGTCACATCCTCTGGAACCTTTGAACAGACGGGAGTGTATTATGCTGGACCCATTTCCATCAGACTAAACAAGTTACACTACTCAGAAGGCTTACCAGTCCATCTTCATTTGCTTTGTAACTAAGGCAGTGCACTTATAGGTTGTGACTGATCTAACTGCTGATCATTTTGTTGCAGACTTACCACGGTTTGTGTCAAGACAAGGATTGTGCAAGAGTCTCTATTCTGATTGTGAGACAAAGTTTGTGGGCATGGTAAGGCAGCTTCAACAGTCCTTTATCCAACTTCTCAGGTCACCCATTGTTGAAAGCTTCTCGCTGACTCACTCCATTAATTTTCATTTTCTTCCCCCAGCAAGTCCCTATTAAGGTGGGTTATGGGAAGCAGCTGAGAAGTTAACCCATTACCACCTCAGGTGAGTCATTGGCAAACAGATTCTAACTTTGGAGGAGTTAATGACAATGTGTACTAAGGTTGAAGTTGTCCTCAATTCCAGACCATGAACACCATTATCATTTGACAAATGTGAATTTGCTGCCTACAAACTGTGGCATTTTCTTATTAGTAGGCCACTTCTAGCTGTCCCTGAATTGTGCAATGAGAACAGTGATAGCGCACTCTGCCTGTCCCGGGGATGGAAAATGGTGTGTGCACTTTCCAATGAATTTTGGAGATGATTGTATCGTAAGTATCTTCAACAGCTGCAACCTCCGGGCAAGTGGCAAACCAACCAACCAGGACTCACTGTGGGAGATTTGGTTCTTGTAGGTGAAGAACGTATACCCCCATTGGGCTAGTGCTTCGCCATAGTCAAGTTACATACTGGAGCAGACAACATTGTCAGAGTGGTGGAAGTGTGCACCCAAAAGGGACAGTTGTGTAGGCCAGTACACAAGCTGTACTGCCTGCCAACCCAGTAATACTCGCCAGTTCTCAAGATGTGATATTTGTACATAGTGTGGCTGTTTGTGTGTGTACTCTTAGAGACCTCAGCGGGCGGTATGTTGTATATATACATGTCCTATATCATGTGCGAAGGTGTGGAACTATACACTGCGCAGGACATGTATCCATTATCTTGCAAGTAGTCCGGCAGCATTCCCAGGAGGAGCAGTGAATACCAAGATTGCGAGGCGGTAAGTTTGTGTGTGATAAAAAGCCCATTGTTATCTTTCTCTCTAGAATGCTCATCAATCAAAATCTTGAAACTGTGATCTAACCTACAATCTAGGTAAACAAAATTAAGCTATCCTATAGAGGCATTTAAAATGAAATTGGCTCAATTTATATCAATTTAGGTTAAGTGAAAATATAAAACTTAATACCTATAAACTGACAAATAAAATTGTAATATCATTATATTATTTATTACATACTGATGAAATAATTTTTATTAAGCATAACATTAAATTCCTTATCTCATACCAAGGGGAAAGAAGGAGAACTTGTATTAATAGAACTTTGTTGCTCACTTACTTTTTTGGCATCATAGTTACTTTTGAACAGCTCCTTCTTCTTTATGAAGTTTTCAACAGCAGACCTCGCTACTGCAAATTTATTGTTTAAACCGCAGACAACAGACAGGTAATCTGCAGCAATTTCGCGAGGTAACACGTATTCACTTAATGATCCCACTTCCTTTTTGCTGGAACACACAAACAATTATGTTTTGAAATTCAACTTGCCTATCTGCGAGCACTGTACAATGGCTACATGCAATAAAAAGCCATAACAGAACATGGTGCATGTTTTTGTGTAGTTTGTGTGCATTCAACTTCAACGACTAAGAACCTATATTGATGATGTTTTGCATGTAAGAATCCTCATTAAGGAACTGGAGGAAGTTTAATCTCAGAATAGAGGAGTCGCACCCCTACACGTAACAGTGTCATTTCCTGGCCCTTGCAACCACCCTAACAGGGATGAAGTGTTTGTTGGTCCTTCAGAAGTGGATTCCAAAGAAATGCCATGAGATAATCATAATTTAGCAGTAACAGCAAAGTGACACAGTTGGGCACAGCAGGTCACCTTGCCAGAGATCTGCAAGTAACCACAGGGAGATTACCATTTCCATGGATAGCGTATATAAGTGTTATTCAATTAGAGGCACATGGGTATGGTCTGCCACTCTCTTCAGACTGGAGAGTGCACAAATATTTTATCATAAATAATTTTTTTATAAATGCTTTTGAACACAACCTAATTCAAACTCTCAAGACCTCATTAAAAGATGCCCAGACCTCTTCACCTAATTTAATGTCCACTGTAACTATCACTGTCATAAAATTTTTAATAAAGCAAGTGTGGCGCTTCAAGCAATGTAATTATTAGTAGATAGTCCAATGGGAAAACTAATTAAGTAGCCCTGCTATATAAATGCTTTTGCTTCAAGATGGATTGTTGGCCTGCAGGTTAGAGATGCATTCCACCGATTGCTGCCCACAAAACTGCCCGATTAGCGATTAGCGTGGTGGAGAGTACATTAACCACAAACTACGTACAAGGGGGCCATGTCTTGTTCATGGACAAGACCAGACCAATTATTCACAGTGATTCTCAGTGTGTTTACACAAGGAAAGATGCTAAGAGTAACAACAGTCCAGCTACCACCATTCAAGAAGATCATTGACAGTGACAGCATCTTAGCTGACAAGATAACACCCCCCTCCCCTCACATTGCAACCCTATGAATCATACTTGAGATGTAATCTGGCATCAAGTTGCATTGTGTCCATTCCTTCTCGAACCATCCATGAGCTGTTGAGTAAGTTTGTTCACAGTTTGTATTGTATGTATCACTATCCAGGATGATCACAAGTTGTACTCATTACCATTTCCCCATGCTGATGGTGTGGTCTGTCACTGCCATACAAACTTTTGAGAACAGGGTGGGCAAAAATCTATTAGGAATATCTTTGGATATACCAACACTTATACTAGCGTTAATTTCTACACATGATTTTGTCCTGCCCAACAGCTGAGTTGCAGATGACACATGAAAGGAAGCAGTTTGACCTGGAGGATAAGATGTGATGAACGAACCAACCCGCCAGACAATGTGATGATGTGACTATGCAATAGCAGAAGAAATGGAAATAGATGATACAGATAACCAAGTTAACACACACCATGTGTTTAGTTTCAAAGTGTATGTTCCACTAAGCCATTTAGAGAGTTGTCTCACTGCAGGGAAAGCTGTTTGAGAAAAATCAGACAAAACTGTGACTTAACTTGTCAATAATTTTGCCCTACATCACGGTTTTATTGCACATATATCTATCTGTATTTTTAGTTTGTATGAGTACGTAGCAGTGGCATTTATTCCATAGATGCAAGGTAAGCAATGGTTACCCTATACATATTGGAAATGTTTGACATTATAGTTTTAACTTTAAACACATTTAAATCCAAGTTTCCAGTTTTCGTAACTTCCATACTGTACACGCACATTGCTGCTATCTAGTATTTATTTCCACAAACTGAAGCGAATAGTGATGAATTGAACTCGCAAGCAACCACACACCACATTCGACCGCGTTCCTCCGGCATGGTAAGCAGTCGTTATGTGTACTGCAGTCCTTATTTTTCCTTGGAAAGTGGATGAAAGTGTTCGGGAAAAGGGGAGTTTTCTTATAATTTGTAATATGCTCTCAAAATAATATTCATGTTAGTAATTATTACACTCATTTCATTTCCGATTTTATAACTAATACTAGGTATTAGAAACAGTAAATACACGTTGAGAGTAAGCAAAGTTGGAAGTTGCGTTTGTTAGTAGAAATTGAATATGGAACTACAGCCTGGCACTAGCAAATGTTATCTAAAACACTCAAATATGTGGGGGTATTAATTGCTTACCCTGTAAAAAAAGCTCACTACACGCCACTGGTATGTAGCTACTTAAAATTGGGATAAGAGCTGTGATCTTAGGTGAGGTTTATTTAATGCAGATTTTTTTAAAAGCCAGATTATGACAGGATTGGGTTATATATTTCTGTGTGGAAGAGGAGGTGGTGGTGGATTGGGGTGGGGGGGTGGGGGGGGGGATGTTTGGTCTGATTTACTGTGATCCTCTCTGAATGCTTTCTCCATGTGTGTTTGTCATGATGCCTGCTGTCACCAGAGCTTGTGCTGTTGTACATTGCAGTTTGGATGACGTGAAGATGACACAGTACACAAGTCTGTTGATGCCTAGGTGATGGTTCATTACACCAGTCTGTTGACGCCTAGGTGATGGTTCTTTACACCAGTCTGTTGATGCCTAGGTGATGGTTCGTTACACCAGTCTGTTGACGCCTAGGTGATGGTTCGTTACACCAGTCTGCCCAACTGGTCGGGGATGGCTGCAGTGCTGCTGATGTTGCAGTTAAGGAAGGGAGCATTACGAATGGTTGCCAAATTTTTCTCAGCCCCCTTATGAAAACTGGTGACATGGGCAAGGGTTTGTGCACAACCATTTGACTGATTAGGCTGCACCCAACAGCCAGTGGGGAACAAACACAGTTCCATTTTGCACCAGGTCTTGGCCAACAGTGTTCTTCGACCCAAGTTGATGCACCACTACTGGTGTTCAGCAAGATCCTGCCTTTGTAGCCGGGTTGTAATGGCTGTGATCTCCACCTCTGTGTTTGCACTCAATCTCTCCTCATCTGCTTCTTTGTTTAGGACTACCCAGTGTTAGGAGTAGGCTGGGTATCAGGGCAGCAAGCAGATCAGTCAAGAGTATAATATTTCCTGTCCTCGGATGACAGTTCAGCAGCTGCTACCTCACATATGCGCCCTGCTAGTGGGATAGGGAGTAGCCATGGCTTTCTGACAACTGTCATCTGTGATGGTGTTGGTAGAATTTGGAGATTGTTAAAGCATGAACATAGACCCGGACTATGGCTGCCAAGTCGCAGACTGTTTGGTTTTACAGATTTGGAATGCTTAGCTGCACCCTATAGGCTGCCCACCAGATTGTTAAACCTACGCAACATACGAAGCTTTCTGGTAGGGCTTTATTTCCTCTCCTATAGTCATATGCATAAAATATAAATTTTATTTTCCAGGAACAGTTGAAGCCCCCACCTACATAAAAACTACCACGGCCCTACCATTTACCCAGCCTACTTTCAACACTGGCCAGCCCTTAAGAAGCACATGGGGAGAGCTCAAATGTAGACAAAGAGGTTGAGATCCCAGCCTGGGTCGAAAAACACTACTGGCCAGAATTTACTGGCTTAGGAGAGTTTGTGCCTTTCCTTATTTAGGCTCAATGAATACATTTATTGAGACCTTAATTTAGGACAATATAAATTTTACAATATCTCCACGTTGATCAGGATTTTCCTTACAAATGGATATTTTATACAACACTGTGAATTTTATATATTGTACCAAGGCCTATAATGCAGTGGTGGGTTACACCAGATTTCTAGTCATTTGATACAGAATATCGTCAGTACTAACTGTATCATGGTTAGGAGCCTCAATAACCACTGATACTGTGCAACAAGTATCATCCAATCTCCACTGTTTTAGTTTCAACTTACTTTTCCAACACTATAGCCATGTTCTTGTCGACCAGGCTGCTGCAGTGTTCTTCCCAAGCTTGGGTGTTTTGGGCTTTTAGTTGATTAAGAGATGCGGCCATGAGGTCGAACACAGAGTCAACGGTGGAGCAACTCTGCGCCTCATCTCCTAACAGCAGCTTCTGGAAGGTCCTCAGCAAGACGTTACTGGATGCTGCCTGCATCTGCTCCCCACAATGTTCCTCTAGCAGCTTGTGCATGAGGTCCTAGAACAAGTAGCAATCCACACTAAGCTGATGCTGCAAAATACAACAAACTGCCAACATATAATTTAAATTTGAATCAATTTTTGATGTCAGCTTATATTCAACCACCCAATGAGTACACCACATATAAACTTGTCTGTAAGCACACAAGGCATACTGGGAGAGCATTATTCAAATGGAAGTTGCATTTCATACATTGGATGGATTCATGCAAGAGTGAGAAAAAAAATGTTAGAACTGATAATGTTAAGATTACAGTCTATCGATTCTTAATTTCAATACCAATTCCTTCAACTGTTTTTATTTTGATGTTAAATTTGTGATTACATAGCTTTACTCCTTGGCATTATTGTTAAAATGAGAAATGTAAATCCCACTACATCAGGGTTGCCACCAGCCCTGATGTTGAAATCCTGATTCATGTATATAAGAATGGTGAAAAATCCTGTAACCATTGGGTCAAATCCCATAAAATCCTTGGAAGAAAAAAAAGGCACATTACAGAAAAAAAAAAGTGGATGTGAAGAGGACGTATACATATTTAATGTAGTTGTTTTGGTTTAGAATGTACAAACCATGGTAATTCTTTTCTCCCCTCTCACTTTTGTTTATACAACGACCGTATCTGCAATAATTTACATTTCCTCACCATTGTGATATCAATGCCAAATGCAAAACACAGTCACCACATTCGGATCGCATGCATAAAAACTGCAATTTGCGGCAAAGTTTATTTTCGATAATGGCTTTGGCCTTTGCATGTTATCATACAGCCAGGACAGAAATATGTAGGTAACTGTATACCCGTGACAGTGAATAATTAAGAAAAATATTTTGGACATACACTATTGAAGCAATTGGCATATGTCCAAAATATTTCGTTTAATTATTAACCTCTGTTGTAAACATCTTTCAAAGAAATTCATCAGAGAAAATTACACACGTTGCTGTGGGCGCTAGTGTTGCATGAACACAGCAGCCACTTTGAGCAAAGTTTTACATAGAAAAAAAGTTTGCGTTTTTCTAGCGTGTTAAATAACAGTAAAAACTGATAAAATCCATTAAAACGGCAGGCCTGCACTACAACAGTTTCACAAGTGAGTAAAACTAAAACCTCCAGTGTATGGTATATCTAACTGAAGCACTGCACTGCACTGATAAAACTTTTCATCTATATCTATTCCATTTGCACGACCTGCGCTGGCAGGCATAGCGGTCTACTTGAATTTGCTTCGCATTTCGCTGGTCCGACCTCAGTATTCCTGTCTTTTTTCCTCGCCTCATATCTTTGGTTTTTCCCTCCCACCAGAGCGTGCGCACTGGCCAGGTTTCCCCTCCCTTCAATTTGTAAGTTCGTCGGAGCAAGTGTGAGCTCGGCCTATTCCTTCTGAGGCTTCGACAAGAGCACCTGACTCTTAGATGGGTGTGATTTGTGACCATGCTGCACATGATGTTGGTCGATGTTCGTCACGAGACAGGTTGGTTTGGCAGCTGACATTTAGAAATTGATTAAATGTGAAGAAAGTAGTCATGGTTAATGTACGGCTAAAGTAACTTAAATTCTTAATAACAGTTAAATTTTGTTCAGGTTGCCTGTTCAAAATTCTTGTTGGGATTAGCTTCATTTAATGTTGAACCTTTAGTACTTTGCTATTCTTCACCCGTGTCTTGGTTTGCATTGCCGACATGTTTATTGTAATATTGTTCAATAAATCCTCCTGACTTTTGGATCGGTTTGAGGTTTGCAAAGCTTTCTGATTTAGGGCACTTTTGACCGGTGTCATGCATCCTACGCCTTGAATACCGATTGTGGGTTGCCCAAATGTTTGGGCAACCCACAATCTAGAGTTGTTCCGATACCGATACTTTAGTATCGGTTATAGACAATGAAGTCACGTTTTTACTTTCTTTAGGCACAAAAATTACAGAATTCCGGTTTGTATAAGCCACATATTAAAACAAAAAATAAGAACAAATTCCATATTTATTTGTGTATAGTGCACCATAAAAAAGTTGGAGTTGTAGCCATAAATTGTCTGGGGATTTTGAGTTAAGTGGCGGGACTGTCTGTTGTCTCATCTCTCCTCTTCCTTCTCTATCTTTCCCTCTCAGGGACCCTTCAGTTATGTGTAGGTCGAAATACTGCTCCCTCCCTCGCTCTCCCTCCACTTAAAGACATCCTGTCACACCAAAAAAAACCAGAGCTGCAACATGCTTATGACCCCCCCCCCCCTCCAAATAACACCCAGATGTTGCTGGTCAATAATTCCATAATTCCGCCAAGATCTCTTCTCTTTGCATGACAGAGACTAGGGAGCCATGTTAGTGTTAGAGGAGGGAGGAGAAGGGACAAGGAGACTTTTTTTTAAAAAAGATAAGGGTAGTGTGACATCTAGGAGAAAAAGAAAAACTAAGCTAGAAATGTTGAGTTGTAGGAACAGGAGGTTTCTGGATTTTTTTTTTAATTTTGGCTTTTTCCACCCAAGTTATTTAATTAAAGATATCACAATCACCACACATTAATCTAAAAAGGAATAATTTGCTCCATACTTACTAACAGGATGTCACAGATTTTTGGTGCAATTTTACTAAAACTTTTTTCCCCCTGAAACTTGTTGCAAAAATCATGGTGCGCACTATACACAAGTAAATACGGTATGCATCGCTCAAAATAGTTGCACATAACATTACTTGTATTTCAAAGCAAATGGTTTCACCTGAAAATGTTAATGCCAAACATTTTAACGAGGAATTATTATTTGTAAAGAAGTTTAAATGACTTTAAAGCTTAATATTTATTTTAACTAAAGGGCAGCATCTTCGCGAATAAAATTATATGCCCAAAAGCATATACTCTATCACTAGTCAGCAAAAATTGTTTGAACATCGAGTGACTTGTATTATAAGTGTTCATTTTCAGTAACTTCTTACAGGGAAATCGGAGGATTTATATTAGTTTATTTCAATAGACACGCGTCTTTGAATAAACTGATAATATGTAAGTGGCTATTTGATACCTTTTGCCGTCTAATGGGTAGGTAGGCACCGAGCCGAGTGCAGTGTTACTCATGACAGGGAAAATCAGAGGACGTGGTTTTGAATGATTAATTATTAAAGACACTGAAGAAATCAATTATAATTGCCTCATTTTTGCTTCAAAATTACAAGTTTTCTTTGCAGAAAAATATGATTAATTACTTTAAAAGATAGATTCCCTTTTAGCTTTCTTTTAAATTGTCTTTCCTTCTCGACCTTTGAATGGTCCAAATTAGGGTGCGCTGAGCTGGTGAGTGTTAGTACTTATTTTGTCCAGAATAATTTTTTAGTGTGTTTTGAAGTTCAAATTTAGCTCTGAATCTATGTAAGGATGAAAGGCGAAATGGTAACAACTAGTTTAAGTGTTATATTTTTTCTCTGAGTCAAGTGGTACTGGTGTCTGTTTGCAGACACGAAAAGATATTGTAAGCAAGAACCATAATTTTGAATTGCTCCTTGGAGTTTTCAGTAGGCCGCTTGTGCCCTTTCGTAAATATAGCAGGATTGTATTTCTTTTAGTAGGCAAGATAATGGATCACTATTTTGAGCATCATTAAATACTACAATTGTAATTAGTTTATGTTGCTATGAGACAGATTTGTATTTATTCATGCTTGCAATTAATTAATCGAGCTTTGGATCTGGTATAAATTATATCGTACTTCTACCGGCTTAGTGATTTTTATACATGTTTGTGAATTTAAGGGTAGTAAATTGTGGAGATTTTTCATTATTATTGTTGTAGTTAAGTTTTTTGTGGGGTCACAACACATGTAATTGAATATACTACACCTGATAAAGAAAGGTGATTTCATAAACATTGTTCAGCAGTACTAGGATCTAAAGGAAAAACTGTCAGTACGCAATAGGGCGGGGGGGAAACAAAAAAAGACACACACACACACACATATATATATACACACACACATATATATGATATATGTAAATTATTACAATTAATCAATCTCTGTTAGGAACTAGGCTCAAATAAATTCTAGCCCTGAAATAAAGAAAGACATCTTGCACACTTGAAACATAATATTACCGTTATGGGGAAAGTCCAGTTTAAGGCCTCTTTGCACACGTGCTTTCCACTTGTCTAGTGGGTGGTGAGCGCTGTCACGGGCTCAAGTCTGTTGGCTGTTAGCCGGCATCAAATGACCCCTCCCTTGAAGGCCAAGACGGTGCAAGCAACGTACACTGCTCTGTCAGGCTCTGTCCGACCGTGAACCAGGACCACTGGTTGAGGACACAAAAACATGGCCTTGGAGGTCTTCTTACTCTGCGGCATTTACAGGGGGTGGGGGTGCAGGAAGGAAAAACGTTGTGGGGTCGTAGTGGTGACTCGCCTCGCCTCTTGTGAGTGACGTGTTGTGACTACTTTCCCGAAACCCTTTAAAACTTTACTGACCTACTAGGCTATCCCCTGTGGGAGCCGGAAAACCTTGGAAAAGCATCTTGCCTTCACTTGTGGTGTTGATACATACATTTTCACTGGTGTTACAACAATATTCAGCTGTGCCCTGGGGAAATATCACTGGCACTGGTTGTGTTTTGATTTACGTATGCACTTTGGTTACCAATTTCTTCATTCACACTTGCGAAACCCCTGAAGTTACTTTGATTTGCTAGGCTATCATTGACCTCAACAGAAAAACCCCAAAACGTTGTTTCACTACTACCTGTTTCCGTCCCAGGTACATGTACACTTACGTCACCTCCTCCACTGACTGGTTTGGAGTGCTCTATTGACGCGAAACCTCTAAATGACATAGTGTCACCAGTGTTATTGTTTACTTCTCCCGAGTGTGTTGTCATTCCTCGTAATGCCTGGTACGCAATGTCGCGCACGCTGAGGTACTGGGCTTTCCAGCTTCTCCTTGCCCCTCTTCCCTGCAGGTGTTTCGGCTACATGCAGGTCGTCGCGGTGACGTTTCGTGACTCGTCTCTGCTCCAATTTCACGGGGAACGTGGAATTACCCCTTGGTTCTCACTCTCACTGGTCCAATCCACTTGGGTGCCTGCCAGACACAATGGTTCTTCACTCCCACTGATAGTGGGGTTTTCCCTGACATAAACATACATACCGGGCACAAGCTCGGGTGGCGGTCTCCTGCTATCTGGTACCCACACATTGCAATAATTTGCGTTTACTCTTGCCTCTTCGTTGATTTGCGTTTGATGTTCTACAATTCCCTTAGGTGGTATTGGTGAGTTTTTGCGGGGTGCTCCGGGCGCACGTAGTTCACGACCCTGTGCCATTTCTGCGGGTGTTTTCCCGGTTGCCGCATTTGCCCGGTTTCTCAAGCAAAACAATACTTCCAGAATTAATTCCGCCCACCTGGTATGATCTTCTCCCAACCTGACGCGTAACTGAATATTCACGTCCTGGTTACGACGTTAGGTTGGGCTCGCCCTTGGTTGGTAGGCTCGGATGGTACACTGTTCTGTTGGGGTGGTACGACATTCTGTTCCCCACCTGATACAATACTCTCTCCACTTCTGCCCTACAAATGGTGTACCATTGTCAGTTAGTAAGTATTCGTGATACCCACATTTTAGAAAAAATTCACTTTGCATCACCTTGGTGACTGTATGCGCACAAACATTACTGATGGGAAATGCCTCGGTCCATGTGGCAAACAAATCTGTGGCGACAATGAGACATCTCTTACCGCTCTTGGTGTGCAGGCCCATGACATCTATTGTTAATGTTTTAAACGGCTCCATTGGTAGCCTTGGTTCTTGTGGAGCATCGCGGTCTGTTCTCCATGGTTTCCGGGTATTGCATGTGATACAACTTTGCACTTGTTTTCTTACATTGCCTTGAATCCCTGGCCAGTGGAAACACTTTTGCATATTCCTACATGTTTGTTCGGAACCCGGGTGTCCATGTTTTAAGCTATCATGTGAATATCTGAGTACAAGTTCCTGTTCTTCCTTCGGCACGTACATTCTCCATCACATGCAATTACCGGGGGGTTTGGTTTGAATTTCCTGGTCTACTACTCTCCAGTGTTTTGAGTACCATGTGGCACAGAGTTGCCGGCGTTAAACAGCATCAGGGAATTTTCTTGCGTGGTGTGTACCTCTTGTATAGGACGTACATTGGCATAATGGTTGGTCCCATGAATTTTCTGCAAACAAATTTATCTTGCTCAATCTGCTACAATGTATGCAACGTTCAACCAGCATGTCCAGGTAGTTTGCATTCGCGATCGTGGGTGTCGCGGTTGCCGACTCGGAAGTCTTGAGGCCTTCTCGCGGATGATCATATGTGGTGGCCGCCATTTTCTCGTGGTTGAACGAAGACACAAATTACTTACTGATGATGGGCACCAGTGGTGCTTCCCAATCACCGCACCGTTGAGACAGAGTTCTCAGGGATGCTGTGGGTTCTGTGTGTCTGTCTCACCCAAGCGTACTTACGAAACACTTTGCAATACAAACCATATTTAATAAACTTTTTAACACTGAAAAATGGTGTGGCAAGGATACTGTCACTACAAAGGAAAGGCTTAAAACACTGTGAGAATTGCAGTTTATTTTACCGCTCATACAATACGGTGCCAGGAATTTTACTTAAGCTCAAATGTGTCTAGTTAACGCCGTTTGGGTGCTTCCCAGCTCGCAATTACTCTAGCCCACTCCTAGATGGATGACTTCTACCGTGGTATTAGATAACACAGCCTTCACAAGGAAAGAGGTCTACAGCCACTAGGGTGGACTATAGGTGTTTCCTGAAGACAGGGCACGGAGAATTTCAAACATGAATTTGAACATGAACATGTGTGACAATTTGGCATCACTAGAGCGGACTCGTCGGGGCACACCTCCCAGCACGTGGTAAGTGTGGTGATAGGCCTATACACATAGCAGGCTAGGACAGAAATAATAACACCGTACAAAATTACACAAATATAGATGAAACAAGATGGGGCACAATATGAGTAGTCACAATAAACATGCGGATGCATTAAAGCAAGCATAGATGGCACGGATGCCATTGGATAAAGTTTGTAGCGGACTACGTAATGAAGGTGAAATTGCAATATTTCTCCGTAAAAACTACAAATTATTCTCAGACAGTAGCTGTGTTCAGCAAAATATTTCTCTTTCGATTCAAGCAGATACAGACTTGTGGTTCGCCTGATGTCGGGAAAATCTATCATAAAAGTGACTGTGCTGTCATACATACAAAGCATCAATTTATGTGAAATTACACGGAACTCTGAATGAAAAATACGTAGAACCCCGACATTAATAAAGTCCATGGGTATGAAATTACACAAATATACCCTGAAAGCGCATGGATGGCGCAGATATGTACTTAGTGACATCTGACCGCGTAGCCATGGGCGATGTGACCTCAACACAATAAAACATGAAAAATACCCTCAAATAAATACATAGAAATATAGCCCTTAATATTACATGTAGCAATTATACAGAAATTACACTGAAACCGCTTTTAACATAGGCGGATGGCGCCTGATTCAAAGTTGTGTGGGCCGCGTGGCCTCTCCGACATCTTTCTCCTCTTCTCCTGGTTTAAAATTAAAAAAGCAGCAAGGGTGCAAATAATTAAGTTAAGTGGAATATAATGCTGGGGAAATGTCTGACTAACGTATGCACAGCAAAAGTTGACCGGTATACTTAAATGAGCTATTGAAATTTATATTAGTGTTAAAAGGTTGTAGTGCGAACGTGACAGCGTCTTACCTCACCAGCTTTCCTCGACGGACTGTCCAGAGGCAAGCGTTGTGCGGACCTACCATGGCCGCCTATGGGGTTCACACAACCGGAAGTGCTGTGCACGCAGACTAAAACTTTTATATTCTTAGAGAAATGGCACAAAAAGAATTCAGATATTGACTTACATTTTATATTCAGATAGTTAATTTTCTGAATGTCTGTTACGACAGCGTTCATGCCGGAATAATACTGTTCATGTTCTTCGCGCAGAGTGCATTTCAAATTCATAACCAAACATTGTGCAATGTTATCAAACATACAAATATTAAACATTTTATAACACTGAGCCCTGAAATAAAGAAAGAGATGTTGCACACTTGAAACATAATATTCCTGTTATGGGGAAAGTCCAGTTTAGGACTTTTTGCACACGTGCTTCCACTTGGCACATGGGTGGTGAACGCCGCAATGGGCTTAACTCTGCTGGCTGTCAGCTGGCGTCAGTATTTATAACCACACTGTCTCGTTCAAGTCCGATTTTCCACATTCAGGCATGCTACAAGCCTATAAATGTCTCAATCTGCATCACATTTTTCCCCATCGCTAATAACAATTTGTCTGACCAGAATTTTCTGTTTTTACGGGGAAATCTGAAATTTTACCTGCACCACGTGACCCGCTACAAGTCTTATCCAGCAGCATCCGCACCATATAAGCTTACTTTCACGCATCTGCGTGTTTATTGTGACCATCCATGCTGTGTCCCATTTTGTTTCATGTGTATTTGTGCCATTTATGTAATTTGTACGGTGATATTATTTCCATCCTAGCCGTCTATGTGTATAGGCCAGCACCTCACTAAACACGTGCTGGGAAGCGCGCCCGATGAGTCAGCGCTAGCGATGCCAAATAATCACACGTGTTCACTGTTATTTCATAATTCTCTGCGCAGTCTTCAGGAAAAATCGGCAGTCCAACCTAGCGGCTGTAGACCCCTTTCCTTGTGAAGATTGTGTTTTCTACCACCACAGAGAAGTCATCCATCTAGGAGTGCATTGGATTAATTGTGGGCCAACGACCACCCGAACTGAGTTAGCTAGACACGTCTGAGTCATGCATAAAGTTAACCTTTGGCACAAGTTTATATGAGTTGACATAATAAAAGTAAGTCTCACAGTGCTTAAAGTCTTTCTTTGTAGTGACAGCAACCTCTCTCCATTTTCAGTGATAAAATGTTTAGTAATGAGAAGTGTTTTGTAAGTACGCTCGGGTGAGACGGACATACAGAACCCCAGCATCCCTGAGAACCCTGAGTCTCAACAGTGCGGTGACTAGGAAACATTGCTGGCGCCCATATACCGTAAGTTTATTGTGTCACCGTTCGTCTCATGTCTCACTCGACGACATCAGTACCTACATCAGTAATGCCCACAAAAAATGTTTTCTAATTTTAAAATGATCCACCATCAATGCAGTATACAAATAAGAATAATTTTAATGTTTGAATAAATAAAGAAAAAATTTCCAAAGACAAAGCTGGATACTTAGTAATTTTCTGATGCTGGTTATGGGAAAGGAACACTGGATGGTGTAAGTAGATATTTGAAATAAACAGCAGACCATTTTTTCACTTAGGAAATGTATAACAAACAATATTCTATTCTGCAAATTAATGAAAACAATTTAAATTCTGCAAATTGGAGGAAAAATTCCCAAAGATCATTTCTGACTATCAAAGATTTTGTCCATTAGCTTATCAAGAACATTCCACAAATTAAAATTTTTTTTGAATAATTTTAACATAAAAAAATATTGTATTACCAAAATCACCACTTTAGAAAGAATTGCCAAGTAGCACACTTACCATTCGCATGAGAGCCTGCGAGTGCTTGCTTGTTACATACTGATGGGTTTCAGACATGAAGCTGGTCACGTGACAGATGGAATCAGTTTGAGAAGATAATATGAAACGAAGCAGTATCAGTGTACAGAGGTATGATTCCATGCATGCTTTGAATTTTTCTTGTGCTTGCTGCTTCATGGAGAAGTTTTTTATAAGTTCTTTAGCAGAGCTTAATAATACAGGGAGTACTTGTGCCTGAGCCTTTTGCTGTACAGCTTGAGAAGTCCTCGGAAACAGTTCTTCGACTTCAACTTCTAGCTTTGCAACAGCTCCTCTCAACTCTTCAGTTTTACTTCTGCACAAAATTAAAAAACATTTCAAAAGAAAACTTTTAAATAAATACCTACTAATAAGAACAATCGATACAATAACATAAACATGTGCACGGACACTTAGGAAATTATAACTATGGGAAGATGTGCAGACAGATATAACTTCATTATGGCGAGTCTTACAGAACAATTTATACTGACTACACAGAAAGGAATTAATTATATGCTTGATGAGTTAACCAAGATCTATGTTCCCATGCGAATCACATTTATAGACATTTTTAGTAGTCCTTAGAAGTAAATGACCACAAATTTACACACTGTACATAATCCTTGAGTTTATTGTATGCCAAATTTTCCATTACAGTCCAACAGTATTGTGTCCCTGTGCATATGTAGTTCATTCAAGCTTTCTTTGGCCTTTTGGAATAGAACATTTGAAAAATCACCCTAGACGTAATATGTCAACCTGTTTTTCCAATAACTTGTATTCCACAAATATTTAACACTGTGGTTAACTCTAGAGTACAGTATTATTGAATAAATGAAACTTTATCTTAGTATCTTATATAACTTGTAATATTTATTTTGTATTAAACATGAATTAACAACAGCGAGAGCAGCGACGTGTTGGCAATGGCCGGTAAGCAATAGTTCAGTTACAATATTTTTTAACCTCATTTTTATGTATACTATTTGTAAGTTGCCAATTGACATATTTGTATTGTTAGATAGTACTGACAGAAACATATTTCATTGCTGCAGTTAAAAATATCCGCGCTAATTCCCATGTGTAGGCTGGCGAAGCAGAGCGTCTCTCTCTCTCTTGTTATCTCTGTCTCTCTTATCTCTCTCGGGAAGATCATTTCATATTAATTACAGCAACAATAATGTTGTCTGAGATTGTAATTTACAACTGAAATGAGATTTTATTGTTTTAATACATATTATATGGTATTTAGATGCAATGACATATTTTAGATGCGATGGCGCGACACAGCTCATTGTGCGACACTTACAAATCCAGCAGGTTGGCAGACGTGGCCTAGCCACGCGCTTGTCCCAATATGGCGGGCGGGTCGTTTTCATAGTGCCTTAAGATTGTCAGTGATGTGTGGCGACATAATAATGACACTGCGTGTTTCTGAACGAAACGTCAAGTTCGTACTAGTGTTTTTGAAACATCCTAGGGAAGTTACAATGTTGTGATAATTATGTTTTTCCAAGGCAGGGATAATTAATTCACTGTAACGAGTGTTGTGATCGCCGTGTGTGAAAGGGCGTAGCCGCCATTTCTGTCTATGGTGGCTGTGTTGTAATCGTTGCACATAGGCCAGATGTATGTGGATTTCAAATATGTGCAAAGTTTATACGTTTTAACGATGAACTGATGTTATAGCGAAGTTAATTATGTATATCCACGTCTGTTTATCACAATGTTGTACCTCCGCACTAGATGTTTGAAACACAGTTGTGTAACGCGTTTACGTTTCTGTGATTTGAATGTCTGCCACAATCCCAAAAATAATACTAAGCCCAACCAGATAAATTTAAATAAATAACAAAATAAACCTACAAACCAGTAAGCACCAAAACATGTGAATATTAGCGGAATAAATGTTACGGTAGGCCTATGTGTTTGCATATTTACCACTATCTTTTACATTTGTCAATGCTACGTACAATAAATAAGCGACATGAGTTGCGTGCTTGAATTTACTGTGTCGTTTTGTTGGACTGGTTGTAACTTCGTTTTAATTTTTATTCCAAATGCATATTAATAAGAACAGGTGAAATACTACTGTTGTTTCCGCCACAGTTGTAACAAACGCCGTCGTGGCAAAATATGAATGTGTATTACGTATAACGTGCTATATCCTGTGTAACAAATAGTTATAAAGCCGACCTAAATATTGTTATAGGTCTAAATTGTGAACATTCGTAGGAAATATGACAACATTCTTTGAACAGCTGTAAAAAGCAATCAATGCATTTGACAGTTAAGTAGAAATTTAGCAGGGCTTCAGAAAAGGCCGAAGTTATTGTGAATCTACTATAGACATTACTATAAGCCATCACCACATAAGTAATACTATTAATGATTAACACTGCCAGGCTTGCTCTACCATTACAGTAGTTTGGGAAACTATCAGCATGTGTCTGAAAATACTCTACAGTATAATGCTCTGGTACAAGATGTTTTATTAGTGTCCTTAAGCATAAGCTTAAGGATAACAGATTCATGGGCACAATGCAGACTTTTTTCATAAGGTGGCCCCCCTCCCCACCGCACCATTCTTTCTCATTATGTGGTCACTGAGACATGTGATGTAAACAATCTGCAAGGTTCCCTAGAAGGTAAGCAGAAAGTAGCAGATCTTATTCAACAAATACCCTCCCCATCTCATCCCTTGTAGAAAACCTAACTGTGTATCTGGCATTGGACATGTTTCTGTTGAGATAAGGTGAACTGCTGAAGTTCTTGTTCTTGTCGGTGCAGTGGTAGGGTCTCATGGACCCTGAACATAATTGGGTTGGCTATTTAAATGTCTGGATGGTGAGTGTAAACATTTCCCAGCAGTTCACTCAGGTCCCTGTATGCCTGTGCCATGTGTGCTGGCAGTTTTTCCCTTAAGCGCCAGTTAAACACTGATCTGAGAACTGTCCCTGCACCATTCTCTACTGCTACCATATGCTCTGTCTCTTCTAGACATGTAGCACCCAGTTTCACTGCAGACAACTGCCTCTACTGCCACAGGGCTCATGGCCGCTTCATGCAGGGTGTGTGTGTGTGTGAGAGAGAGAGAAAGAGAGAGAGAGAGCAAGAGAGAGAAGAGAGCGAGAGTAATTTCTACATATCCCTTTTGAGTCGGACGCCTCTGCCGGACACTATAAAGATAGCTTTCAAGGGTTGATGTTTGTGACGCAGACCTGAGACTGGAGCTAAAAAGCTATCACCACGTTTTTATTTTTCCGAAAATAAAATGTGCGTAAACTTTTACTTTGTGTCTACTTCCTTGCAGATGACGTAGTACCTTGTAGTTACTGTTGCCATGTACTTGCAGGTATTCACGGGAAGCTTACTCATTGTATAAAACATGTATTTTGGTTCACAGAACACGCACTAGTACTGGCTGTCCCTTTCCAACAATCCTGGACTGTGGGTAACGGAAGAGCAGTCAAAAGGTACACTGTAAAGCAGCAAACTACGTTTGGCGATTACTTCTCCCCGGAGCAGACTCTGCTGAAGATCTATAACCCCCAAAGTGGTAGACCCTCGCGGTGAAAGACGTAATTTCAAAGAAGCAAGTACCTGTACGTGCAAAGTAGTGACGTGTGTCCGATTAGCTAAGACTGGATCATGGTCATGTGGCTTTGATTGCACTTAGGTCGGTTGTGTGTGCGGATTGGCTTATACTTACTTATGGCTGGATATAGCGGTCGGGGTCGTGGCCTTAAGAGTTGGTACAACATTCACCATTTTACGGTTTACTAGTCCCTTGGAGGGGTCTTGCTTGCGACTCGTTTTGGAGCTAGTTGTAGTCGAAGACGGGCGGGCGGTGCTAGGGGTTGGTGCCTTGTCGGTTTGCAGGCGAGGGGTAGAAGGATATAGCTGATTACGTCGCTCGTCTTCAGCTCGGGCGGTAGCAAGGGCAAGATGTGACAACGCAGAACTCGCCATTCCAGTCCTCTGATGCCCTGCTCCAGAAGTTACTATTAGAAACGCCTAGTCAGCTCTCAGTCTTGTTCAGTAACTCTCTTACCACTAGATGACAGGACAGGTGTGTACGTAGCGGTGCTGACAGGAAAGTAGCTGGGTTGATGGCAGTCGTAGGTGGTGCCAGTGACTGAAGTAAGGCGGCACAATCTCGTTCGGCTCATCGGCTAGCTGTAAGTGGGGTTAGACCAGCAAGCTGTTTGGCAGCAAGGCGTGCAACTCTTTGCTCCTCCCTCCTGGTGCCGTGCCTCACCTTGAATGGCATAGAATGGGTGTAATTAAGGAGAAACTCGAAAGGAGCACCACGGACGCGGATAGTGCTAACTTAGTGTTGCCTGGCAACAGCCTTGCCAACGCGAGTTTCGGTGCTTCAGAAGATCCCCCACTGATGTGAGCACATCAGAAGCATTGGAGCCGTGTGGGTTGTCAAGACTATCACTGGGTGCGCAATCTCAACCAAGACCAGGCTGTAGCACGTAAGCAAATACCCCCGCCAAAACCCAGGTACTCCGGTAGGGATATAACTCAGATTTACCATCTCTCCCTGAATGAGAAGTGTTGCTAGTGGTCGTGGCTCGTCTATTCTATTCCTCCAGTACCTGTACAAATAATAAATAAATAAATGTGTATGGAGGGTGGACCCAGGGCGAGGTGACACCCTCCGAGTGACGGGCTTTTCAGCTGGGACCCATAGGTGCCCGTAGTCACTGAACATGACATGAAATGAGACCCTAGGATAGAGCGGTGCTGGAATGCAAGGGCAGGGAAACAGGAGTACCCAGAGAAAACACGCTGGCAAGCAACATTGTACAGCAAGATTCCCATATGCGAAAATCCGGGAGCGAACCTGCCGGGGATCGAACCCGGAGGTTCTCCCAGTAACTGGTGACAGATTACCCTATGAATGAGACTCGAGGGTAAGAAAAACAAAGCAGTGTTTATTAAAGACTTATTAAACATGGTGACACGTGCTCTCCTGCCAGGCAGACCGGTGGTTGAACGTAATCGTACGGTATCGAGGAGTAGGTGACCTGGTCCTAAGCTAAGTGGGGAAGTTTAAGTGAAAACTGGCGTAATTACTTAAATACAAACCTAACTCTATATAGGAGGTGTCTGTAGGAGACAAACAAGAATTACGTGTGGTATGTAAAATGCTACAGAAAGCTTCTGGTAGCTATTGGCATCACTGGAGCGTCTGGTAGCGGAGCTGCAGAGCTCTAAAAGCGACATCAATGGTGGCAGTCTCTGGTGGCTGCTGAAGACTGTTAGGTTGGCGACAACCTCTGGAAGGGCTGTTGAAGGTCTTGTAGTAATCTAGACTCCAGCACCCAGGTGCTCGGAGAAAACTGCAGGAACAACTCGCGAGGACCGCAGTGCACTGCCTTATATAGCGAGGCAGCATATATTGTAGCGGCTGCAGGGGAGGGCGTGTGACGTCCCTCAGGTGTGAGGTCGGAGTGGGGGTAGCACCCTCTGGTAATCTCTCGGCCTTTGCGTATCCTCGGTGGCACTTGTGTATGGTCCGAGGCAGCTGATACCTTATGGGCGAATTGATTCAGTAGTACGGTGTTGGTTGTGGGCGGCGGTGTTACTCCCACGGTGTATAGCATGTACCTCCGTGACCCCACGTGAAGGTGGTTGAGATGTGGCTCGATGACAGCTTGATTGTAAATCAACAACAGTAAACCGAGGATAATTTCTTCACACAAGTCAGGCACAATGAATACATCGCACTTCTTTCGCAAGTCCCGTATCCCTACGGTCATGTGCATAATAACACTTGTGGCCTCACCCTGTTGGTGTGTGGTGGCAATTTGCAAGCGACATGGTGGCACCCGGTGGCAACAGCCTGAATTAATCCCTCACGCACGAAACTGTGACTCGCAGCAGTGTCTACAATGGCAATTACATTCTTCCCTTCTAACACAATGTTTACACTTAATGCTCGAACAGTACTGTCACTCACTTGGTACACATTTGCACCCACAGTTGGCAGACTTCTCCACTATGGCGGTGAGATTGGTGCAGATGCAGTTTCGCCAACCTTCCTGATTAGTTTCCCGACCTATTTATTACTTAGGTAATAATTGTCAGTTGCGATAGTTCGGCCGTTGTCAAAGCAACGTCCGCACTGGCGTAAACTGTGGTGGTGGTCATGTTACATTGACATGGATCGCGGGGAGTGCTGGTGTCGACAGTCTGCGATTTCATCCCGGCTATTGATACTCTTGCCCTACTCGCACATGTCTCATACAGGCATGCTTCTTACGTAAACTGTTCTACACCACCTGGTGGCTCTGCGCAAATAAGGCCTAATGTCTGGTGTTGACAACGCGACAACAATCTCCAATACTCCAGTTGTGGCTTGCCCTGAGTTCAATTGCTAGTATAACCCTACTTTGCGCTGAATGAATTCCTCTATTCCTTCGCGTTCCCGCGGCTGCTAGTGGTACAGCCGGGCTGGGGCTTGTATGGCATTACCGTCGGTATTGAACCGACCTAACAGTCTCTCACAAAAGTCTTCCCATGTTACTCTGTATTCACGGATCAAACTCCACCACGCGGCAGCAGCGCCTCTGAAGCGGTTGGTGGTTTCCTTGGTCCAATCTTCGCGATGCATTCTATGCCTAAGTAACTTCTCCTCACATAAGGCTAAAAACGAACTTGGGTCCTCAGAGTCGTGGCCAATGAAAGTTGGTAGCAAAACAGTTCTGTTCAGCCCTGTCAAACCTTGTGGCGTTTACGTGATTACAACCGGTGTCGATGTGGGTTTGCTTTGCTGTGTTGCCGGTGGCACATTCCCTCTACAGTCATTGTTTCTGCACTCTGTACAATTGAAAATCCCGTCGCGGCAGGTTGTGTATTCTTCGCCCTAGGCATCTTAAGTGAAAGTCTTACTGACATTGTTGAAATGTGGACCATTGCTTACCTGCCCCCTCACATCCGGTGCGCATGTACAGGCATTGTTCTGATGGCGAGAACGTGTTGTCGGGTGTGCATTGACACACAACTTGCTCCCAAGGATTGTCATCTAGCAAACTGAATTGACTTTGTTTTCGGCAATGCATACATCGGTTGATTGATATGTTCAGGTCCTCGAGTTCGCGGTTGTCATGACTGCCGGCGCGGTTGGCTTCACGTCTTCTTGCGGTCGCTCTAGTGTGGCCGCCATTTTGTCATGGACGACGCGGTTGTCCCGACGCAGATGAACACACTGGTCACACTTGGGAATGCCAATTGACGTCGTCACGTGAGACACTGAGACAATTACGATACACCTTTTACCTGTGGTTGATGGGCGCCAGCGGTGGTTCCCACACACCGCTCTTTGAGACTCAGGGATGCTGTAGGTTCTATATGTTCGTCTCACCTGTGCATACTTACAAAACAACTTTTGTACATAACACTGCAAAAATCAAACACTTGGGCTGGGCTGGGTACTGAGACTACAAAAAGAGGCATTCAAATTTTACACATATAGGTACGTTTATTCTTACCAGAGTACAACGTGCTAGAAATTAATTATGAAACTACTCCTCGGACATGACTAACTAGTTCCGGTGTTAGTCTTAGATGGCACGGATGCCACTGGATGAAGTTCGTAGTGGACCACGTGGCCGGGCACGAAAACGCAATATTTTTATCTAAATCTGGTTAATTATCTCCAGCCAAAATGATGTGGGCATTAGCAAAATATTCCCTTCAATAAACGAGCATACAAAAGCTCTTATGATGCCAGATACCAGGAAAACACAAGTACATGAATTGACCGCGTGGTCATGAACAAAAGCATCAAACATGAAAAATACAAGAACCCTTATAGAAAATATTACACAAAACCCTTTGATAAATTAAGGCGCACAAGACGGAACAAAAATTAGCCCTCATAACGCAGTGATGGTGCAGATACGGACCTGGTGGTAGCTAACCACTTGGTCATGGGTGATGTGGCCGCAAAACCATTTAACATGACAAAAACCCTCAAATAATTACACAAGCATATTACCCTTAATATTGCACATTGCAATTAAGCAGAAATTACAATGAAAAACTCTAAACATGGGTGGATGGCATGTGATACTCAAACTGCGCGGGCCGCATGGCCTCTCCAACATCTCCTCTTCATCTCGTTTAAATTCAAGAAAGCCTGAAAGGCTGTAAATAATTAAGTTAAGTGGATAGCATTATGCTGGGGATGTCTGGCAAACATATGCAAGGCAAAAGTTAACCGGTATACCAAAGTGAATTATTGAAACCTATATCAGCGCAAAAATATGAAGTGCGTACATGACAGCAGCTTACCTCGCCAGCTCTACTGGGATGGGATGACTGTAGAGGGGCAGGGGTCGGCCGACCTACCATGGCTGGCTACGGGGTTCACATAAGCGGAGTAAATATTATTATTATAACAAATTGAAAAGGCACCAAAAGTATTTTAAGACAAAATTACAGATACAATTTAAATATGGAATTTTTATTGTTATTTAACTGTCTTTTGGAGGCCTTCTTGCCTGAATATTATTGTCTTTCTCTTCTGTGCAGCGCACACTTTGAATTTGAAATATCAACATTACACAAGACTCTGAAATAAGACATATTTCAGTTTTCAAACATATTTTACCTCGAAAAAAAGTACATAATACACTGAAACATTCTATCCCGTTTTAGGAAAGTCCATACTTGTAGCAGGATGCGTACACGTGCTTACCCATGTTTACCACTAGCGAGTGCTGCCATGGTCTAGCTGTGGCAAGCTCTTAGCCGGCATCAAAGTGGGCTGTGAAATATTAGACCTCAAGTCCCTACTTCCCTGAGAGCAACCAGGTAGAAAGCTTTAATAAGAACTTGAAAGTGTGCATCACCATATTTTATAATCAAGATCATACACAGTGGGTTAGCAATTTGGATTTTATAAGTATTGGCTTTAATTCTGCCATTCATGATTCGACTGGCTTGCCTCCCCCTCTTCCTTTCCATAGACATCCGTTATCACATCCTTAGTTAAACTTATGGAATCTCCATCTCTTTTCAAAAATTAACTCTACTGCCTTAAGCCGTCTCCTCGACGGGGTTGAGTAGTGCCTTCTTAAAGCGAAAAATTTGTGGCCACGCATTTAGATGAGGGTAGAGTTCCTCCTCCCTTAGTCGTTGGGGATTCGGTGTTGTGTAAGAATTTTATGTTAGCGGATAGTGGTAGAGACATTGGATCCACATTTATACGTAAATTTGATGGGTCCTTTTCGGATTTCAAAGTTCTTGAACGATACTACGTTAATGTCGTGTCTTGAGGGGTCTTCGTGAGAGTTTAGTAAAGCTCAAGTGTGTCACCTCAAGAAATATATTCGTAGAGTTTCTGTGTAATTTAGCTAGTGATTTATTTCAGTGTTTTGATTTTGTAATGCGTTTGTGTATCCTTTCCCTTATACCTTTCCTTAATTTTCTGTTTTTGGAAATTTCCCACTCTCATTGTCCCACTTTTATTTCTTTATATTCCTCGGCGCTCCGTGGTGAGGTTGAAGAGTTGTTGCATCCTGATGACGTCGAGGCAGTGGCAGTGCTGGTTGGACAATGTTCCTTGCTCGCTGCTGTTGTGCCTGATAGCCCACGAACCCCTTGGACTGAATGCTGTGTTCGTTGCGTCGTGCAGGCGCTAAGAAGGGCGTCGATACCTAACCCCCAATTGGACGTTGACGTATTTCTCCCGGGAGAAGAAGACGACGGATTTCTTAGTGTTTTCTTCAAGAATATTTCTATTTCTGAAAAATTTCTGATTTCTTCTCTTGTGAAATGTGTTCTATTTTACTGTGTTGACTGTTGACTACACTGAAAATAAAGCTGGGGTGAAGAGTGATTTAGCGGAGGGGATTGCGCAGCTTGTGTCTGCCAGGCTAAAGTTTTTATAGAGCGTGTGTCTAAAAATAATGTGTGAACAGTGACTCTCTCGCTTTGAGGGTTTTGGTTTCCCTTCCCCTCCTTTTTTCCTTACATTCTCTTTGTAATCCCCACCTTCCGTGCATAAGCGTTTATATTATTTTCTGATTGGTTGCGACATTTGAAATAGACGGCCTTTGCATCAGCACTGGGCTCACCCCCTTCTATTCCGCTCTCCAACATGTAAACACCCTTCAGGTGTAGTTCTGCTTAAGGTCCGTATGGGACTGTCGAGAAAGTCAGCACGTTAGCTGACCGAGAAGTTACTCAGCACCGATGGCTTAAGGTGGGTTTACTTGGCAAAGGTTGAATTGGTAATGATTTGAAGTTAGACTGTGTAGGTGCTTTAGGTAACATTCTAAATTCTTGTTTGATAGTTGGTGTTTTTGAACTAAATTTTTTTTTGGTTTAACTTGTTCAATATGGATCCCTACTACGTATTGGAAGTTTGTATTGGCTGAAACCATGTTACTGTGTTGTGAACGCGGCAGCCTAAAAAGTTCATAGCTAGTTGAAAGGGCCTGCATATGATGGTGTTCATAGAGTTGAGTTTACTGTCTCTAACCCACATTGTGTTTTGGCCATTTAATTTAACTGTATTTTGGTGCCTTTTCCTACAATCAGTATTAACTTCAGGTTTCTTAAAACAAACTTTAGATGTATATCAAACAGATAATTTTAGCAGGGTCGGGCTTTGGATAGGTCCGTTAGAATTCCCCAGCCATGCAGGTGTTTTAAGAGTGCTTATAGTTTAATTGCATTTTATAAGTCTTGTAATCAATTTAATACAGTGGCTGGTTTTAAAGTGGAGAAAAGTATACTAATGTTAACATTTTTTTAGAATAATTTTTAGTAGAGCTATGTCTTGATGGTCCTGCGGGATGCAGAGGAATTTTTTTAAATGTGTGTCTTTTTGACTCACAAATGTATTTTTGAAAGTTAAAGATATGTTCATAGAGAGTTCCAGCAAATAAAATATAGTTTTGAAATCAGTTTTAGTTTTTAATTAATCTTGAGGTGATAATTTGCCATACGCTTAAAGCAAGGTAATGACTTTACCTCAACCATGTACTTAGCTAACTCTACATACTTAACATTTTCTTTTTAATACAATCCTGCATCAGAGCAATGTTCCAGCCCCTGTGAATGTGCCCTTACCCTCTGGTACAGCAGACAGAGTTCCAGAACAACAGGCAAGAACTTAGTGTTGGAAAACTAGAGCTTTCTAGCAGTGTCACATGCCACACACATTTTGTGCAAGACCCTGTTATTTTCTTGTACGGTGAAGTCTTGAGCAGATGGGCATTACAAGCCAACCAGGCAGGGGAGTGTTCACTACATAACCATATATCATACATACTTGCAGGCCAAGCTTGTCACACAACAAATGACCCTTGAATTTATTTTACAAAGAGTTTTATAAAGAACTCTCTTGAATTTATTTAACTGTTACATATTAAAACTGTTGCTCCTGCTATATAATTAAGAGAATAGGTATTTTAGAGTGATTGATAATGAAGATGACATATTTTACTGCTTCATTTAAAGGTCACAGGCAGAACGTAAAATATAACAAACCTGATTCATAAGCATGAAAGAATTGTCTCCTCAAACAGTATATTTATCTACCACTGTTATTAAAATCTATTTTGAGCCACTTACTTGAGTTGTTCCAATGTGATGTTATATTTCCCTGTCTGGATGCTTGTCAACAGTTTCTCTGCTGCAGGCAACGCAAATGATGCACATTCAGCTGCCAGCTGCCGTTCATTCAAATCCGCTATTCTGAATCATATTATACCAGAGTCCATATACAAAATTATTACAGATAAAAAATCTCAAAATGACTGCTTAAGTTCACTTTAGTACCTTGGCACAAGATTACAAAGTTCTTCAGTCAAAACATTCACTCTCTGCCCTTCAAGGGAGTCCATCCTAACTTCTGCTGGAGCTGAATCTAAAAGGAATTTTTCTCCCTCGCTGATGGGAACTGAAACCTTTGGTACAAAGAAAACACCAATCAGTGAAGTAGCATTACCTTTAACTAGTAATAACAAAGACAACTTACAAAAATGTACCTCTTGTTTCTGCTGTTCTGCAAATTTTTCTACATTAATTAAAAATTTCTTAAAATTTTCTTCTAGTGTTTCTTCTATCACTTGATGCAGAAACTTTTTCTCTGCCTGGAAGAATACACAGCTTTCTTTAAAAACTTTCCAACAATTACAAAAAATGATACTGACATGAATTTGAGACAAGATGGTGTAAACATAATGATTCTGTCAATATCTGCAATCAGACACATTCACAAAATGTTTATGTACACTTACTAACAGCTAATATAAATTTAAGTCTACAATAAAATTCATAGTGAATTAATCTAATATTTAAATGCAACTACAATATCTGTTGTGTACATTCTGTGTGTATTTTGTGTAAGTTGGAGAAACCTATTTTATTATTTCTTTGCGTGGAGACACACTTGTGATTGTTCTACAATCTGCTCCTGAGTGCTCAAACAGTTTATGTGTGAATAAAAACATCCACCACCAGGCGGTGCTCTCATCAGTGTGGAAGAAGATGGTGGCATGGTTAAGTCATTTTTATGCGCGTGTCTCAGGATAAAACCCTAGTCACACTAAATCTGCAGTGTAAAGAGATTCTCTTTACATGGCAGATTTAGTGTGACTGGAACAATGCTTGCGTAATGTGATCGCGTTTACGATTCTGAACGCTGATGCCATGATAGCTGCTGCTCATGTATTTCTCATCTTGTTTAGTGACGTACATCTCGTCATGTCTGGATGTGTCTTATTTCTCTTTTTTTGTGTGTATGTGTTGTGAAAGTTGCAATATTTCTTTGGTGAGTCTTTTATCTCCTATTGAGATTGTGTTATAATTTTGGTGCTATAACTGCATGACCATTATCCTTTACAACAGGATATTCATTTTGCATGTCATGAGCATGCATTCAAGTTTTGCCATTCTCACAGTTTTGGTTTGTGGACATAGAGGAGATGCCTGTTGGTCTTCTGCGAGGATGTCTAGCCTGATGAAATTGCCGGACGAGGATGAGTCAAGCACGCCAATAGGTTTTTGCCATTGACGAACTTCTATGTATGGGGCTTCGGGTGATTCAGCTTCGTCTAGGAGCTGGACGGTTTGCCCTTCTTGTCCGACGGGGTCGCCCCTTTTGGTCCAGCGGCAGCATTTCCCTTCTGCGGTACGCTTTTGTTGCCGGTGTCAGGTTGGGTGGTACATGGCATACATGTTGTGTCCCTTCTTCCGCACATTCTTGCCTTGGCACTGGCCGCTGTGGATAGTTCTTGTTAAAATTGTATGTGGAGCAATATCAACATTTCAGTAAATGGGGAGCAGGCGGCAATTTGTTAAGTCGTTCCAAAGGCTTGTCTGACTCCGGTTTTTTTGTAGGCTTCTGGTAGTTGAGGATGGCTTGTGCTTTAAAATTGTGCTCCGCTTCCCGTGCTTGGTCTACTAGATCATCCACTGTGAGTGGCTTGGTGATGAGTAGAATGTTTCTTAGTCGGGGTAACAACAGGCAGCTTACCTGCCGCACGCAACTTTCCACATCTCCGTATGGGAAAATACGGTGACAAATTTGTACTTTCCATTGGGCAAATATCTATGCTTCCACATCTGGTGTCTCAGTGTGGCTGTAAAATTCCGTAGTGCGGTACGCCAATACCTCTGTGCCAGTGAATTATTGCGCGAGTCTGCTACCAAGCTGGCTCCACTCCGAAACAGATTCCCCATATTTCTGCCAACATTCAAGGACTTTGCACTTCAGTGGTGTACACTGTGCTCGTGAGACCCATTGTTTCTCAGGCACTTCATGTGTGCGAAATTCCCTTCACATTCGGCTGCGAACACTAGCGGGTCCTCGTGGGGCCATCCCAAAATTCTGGCAGCTGTGGCTCTTCTATACAACGAGCAGTGCTGAAGTGGGAGGCTGATCCCAGGTTGTGCAGTCTGTATTCTGTGGCACAACGATAGACTTTACATTGATACACCATTCCTGGTTGGGTAATGTGTTCCTCTGGTCAACCTATGCAACCATAGTGGTAGGTTACTCCACACAGGATACAATGCACTGTGTGGGTACCGCGCCTTGGGCAGGTTATCCAATTGCAAAATGCCATTTGAAGTGTTCTACAACTGTCATAGCGGTATTCTAGGCCATCTGTAAAATGCGGTTCACCTACCCAGCCTAGATAGGTATAGTGGAATCATTGTTGACAATGGGCGCACTGTATTCTGTGGTTGCTTGTGTCGGGGCAATTTGGCTTCGAACAGCAGTTGTGTTCTGTTGCGGCTGCAACTGTGCAATTAAGCTCATGCTAACTCATGTCGGTTATGGTCACCTTTCTTGAAGTTTGAGCACTACGGGGTAGACTCCCCAAAGTCCAGACAGTACTTGACAGGTTCTGGCTGACCTGTTCGCCATTAGGTCCTTGTTCAGTCGCTGGAAAAACTTGCTGTTGATGTGGCGATTATCATGGTCCAGTAAGTGGTGGGGTGGTGAGGCTGACCTGTCCATGCTGCCTAATCAGTACTATTGCAATTACGCCCCACGTTGGGAGGCAGAAAAACTTCTACTACCTATTTGATGCTTGAAGCCTGGAGGATGACAAGGTTGTCACTACATCAAGGAGGCTGGTATTGTCAGGTTCCTGGATAGGTGCACCCTCTTGCAGCGGGCTCTGTATTCTTTTAATCTCTATGTGGTACTGATGCACGTTGTTACATGCAGCAACAGGCATGCTAGCCTGACTGTGGTAGCACAAACATATTGCGAAGAAGTGGAGCGAAGCCTTGAGCGCTTGTAAAGAAACCCCGTCAGGCAGGTGGAGTGCGCCAATTATATTATGGCGGCAAACAAGGCTTTTGTCGCAGTGACAATGGGCCAACAAGACATCCAGAGATGGAGGCGTACCATCCACCAACATGCGTCTAGTCTTCAGCCTACGGCATCATGGACAAGGTGAAGTCGGACCATAGTAATCTAGTACGAATGGCTTTTATATATACACAAATAATATAATGACAAATCATGAATATCTAACACAATGTAACCAAGTAAACGTAATGAGAGCTCCTCTGATTTAATGAGTAACTAGCATTCTGTAACGAGTTGTAAAACATATTGTAACGAGGTGTAATTTGATAATGATTTAAATACAAAGACAATAATGAATATATTTGAGTTTAACTTGAGCACACCAACCTCAACATGTATGTTTAATATAATATAATTATCCACAGTAAAGCCACACACTTTTAAAAACGTAACAACGTCCAGCGTAGAGGACTGGCCTGGTAGCTTTGAGGCAGGGCACAAAATCAGACTCTGCTAGCATGATCTTTCCCTTCAAAGTATTGACTGCCAGCAGTAAACCTGGGCGAAGCATAACCTCAGACGGTTGTTTAACCTGGTTCGTCTCTGACAGACGTACATGAGCTACAGATGGGTTAGAGATCCGGTGTTCAGAGATTGTGAGAGTTGTTGAGGTTAGTTCCGCTGGTTCAAGCCTGAATCTGGAGTGTGGAACTTCCAAAGGATGATCCAGCTGGCTTAAATACACTGTGATCCAGGGATTTGTCTCTCTGTTCAGACGTGTGGGTGCTTCGAAAAGGTCCTTGGGGTCTTCGGGCATGAATGGTGTCTGTAAAAGGCGCAAAGCCTGGGCTTGATACTTTGGCGAGAGCAGATTGAGCGTGGCGATGAGGAGCAAGCATCTAGAGGCAGTTAGCACCTGTTTTACATTTTCTTGGATACCACTCCAATGGGAGAGAGGGATCTGGATTGAAACAAACTCTCATGTCCATGCGGTGACCACAGGTGATGCATAGTTCTACCTGGTGTAAACCACGTGAAACATCTGCCGACTCAACAGACACCCTATTTCAGTACTCAGTGCCTAAACGCGGTGAGCACTGAGAGTCAGGCCTAGTCGTAGACAGTCCCCGCATGTGGGTGAGGGTCTTATGAGGGGACGGTCTCCCCAGAATCAGAGAACACTAAATCCAGTGCCTAAACATGGTGGACAGAATGGGCATCCTACTGAGCAGGCAAGCCAGCTTCACGAGATAACAGTACTTAGTGTCTGGGCTCTACCGTTCTGGACTCTGTGGAGCAAAGAATGGGTGGCCGCCCAAGGTGTGTGTTTGGATACTCAGTTGTTGGGTATGGATCGTGTGAGTAATTTCCCAGGGTCACCTGCAAACCCCCTTAGCGGTGTGAGGTATACTGGGAGAGGTGCTATCTCTGAGGGAAAGGATACACTTGAGTCAGCAAAACTGTTGTTTATTCCTTTTGACGGGAAATAAAGAAGTGGTGTCACACTACCTCCTAACATTCGCAAGAGCTTAGGGAAGCTTAACCCTACCTTATTCAGGTAGAGACGACCTGGTTCTAGGCTAACAATGGCAGGGTAGACGAGCGCCATTGGTACTACTCCCTATCCATGTGTTGCCCAGATGGGGCCACAGTATCTAGGTGTGTAGACGACGTTTGGCATGAATATTTGGCACGAATGCGGTGGAGTCCAAGGAGAGGCATTTCCTTCTGTACAAATGTGATGAAGGAAGGGTAGGCAGAGCTAGGTGCGAAGTGAGCGGTTTAGTTCTCCAGCAAGGCTGCGGTGGAGAGAGCAGACGGTGTGGCTCGAAGACGAGCCAATGAATAACTGTCATTTAAAGGCGACGTCCCAGTATTTATACTCTGGCTGGTTCTTCCCCTTCAGTCAGCTGGATAGGGGTGGTCGCAAGAAGGGGGTAGCTATAGCACAGTTTCCACTTGGGGTGATGTCACCGGTTGGTTTGGAGAATTGAAATGCGACAGATCGTACTTGTAGAGCCATCTAGTGGCATGCAGTGGTACTCGATGCCTTGGATGCAGTCTGGGTGGCCGGTGAATAATACAATCTGCAGGCTGGAACGTCCATTCTTGACTTGGCAAACAGTACAAGTTTTTAACGTATCATTGCATGGTCAACAATAAAACTCCGTTGCTTTAAGGCGCAAGGCTTTCTCACTGACGAGTCAAAGTCGTTTATACCATTGTTGAAAAGACGCCACGCGTCAACGTAAACTTATTTACCGTGCCAAACACAACATGACTTCAGTGAAGCCTAATTTTACTTTAACTACAGTAAATAAGCTTTAGCTCATTGCCTCTTAGTCCTCTACAAGTGGGACAACTTGCATATATAAGTGTCCCAGGCATGCCAGCTTGTCTTTTGCAATATCTCTTTAACAGGTATAATTGTAAAATTAATTATATGTCGGCATCCATGCCTTCTGCAAGCATTGTGAACTGGCATGTCACATTTTAAGAAGGCCTGCGACACCTCACACATTAGGTATGAGGAATAATACAGTTTAAATTTCACGAGCCGTGAACTGGTTTCTTTCCTTCCCCGACCCAACCTTTTCCTCCTGCCGAGAGAGCAATGGACTGAAGCAGTCAGCTGACGTTGGGCACACCACCTGCTACTCCCAGACGTAGTCGAGGGGAGGTGAAGGGAAACAAAGAGAACAGAAGGTGTCACGCAGAGAGAGACAGACACACCCGCCAGGCGGCGGAGATTAACCAGATGGCCCCTTTGCAGAGCAGATGAAGACAACTGCTCGCTACGCCACTCTCAGAAACCACTAGCGCACAGAGCAGGCACTACTACAGAAGCAAACCAGCATAGTCTCATATGCCTGACTCATATCGCCCAACTAGAAATTTCACTTTTTTCACTCCAAGATGGTTCTTCATAAAAACCGAGAGAGGGAGAGGGGCAGGAGAGTGGTGACTGACGGACAATGCATTCCTGCACTTTTATATAGCGCACTCTACGCAACGTCTTCGCCTCATCTCGGAACACAATAATCCTTATGGGGCAAGTCACGCCCAACTGATACTACAGATACGTGCTCCTGTTCACTGCAACTCGCCCAGAAGCAGTCACCTCAACACCCTTCTCCGAAGATTGCACTATCTGCTGACACCCTCCAGGAAGATCGCACCAGTTCCACAGCACGCCGCTGGAGGGCAGTAAGCATTCTACTGGAGCACCAAGGCATCCAAGAGTGTAGAGAGGTTTAAAATATGTCATCACATATGCGCCCAGCGATAAGGATCCATGGCACCCCTTGTGACGCCAGAGTTTCCAACCCCTTCGAGAAGCAGTGATACCTTCCCCCTCACCCTTCTGAGGTCCACCAAGCTACGAATTTTAGTATAAAAGGGCTAGCAGAGCAGGCCTCAGGGCAGTCTGCTGCACCTTCGCCGCTTTTATGGACGGAGGTGTCAGCAAAGGATAAGTAAGTGCTTGCCAACCCTGCTCAACCACTGTAAGGGACTGAGTATCTCTTCAGGGTACACAAGCCACTAGGCCCCGAGGGTCCTCAACGTCTTCACCAGCAGCTCTGGAGGATCACC
The DNA here is from genome assembly GCA_029891345.1 of Dryococelus australis. Lineage (NCBI taxonomy): Eukaryota > Metazoa > Arthropoda > Insecta > Phasmatodea > Phasmatidae > Dryococelus > Dryococelus australis. The sequence goes on from CM056994.1 coordinate 340,354,015, forward strand.
GCCTTCCAGAGGGTCTCCACCTCTTCAGCGACCTCCAGCTTCATAGGCTCTTGGACGTGGACGCCACCAGACGGTCGTACCAACGCTGCTCTCGTTGACCCACCCTTCCTCCTTGGTCAACCACCTTGAGGTAACCCAGGTTACGATGATGACGTCTCCTCTGGTTCTGGCCAAACCAACTTTTTCAGTGCCCTTCTGGTAATGAACCCCTGCTAGTTAGGTTCCTTTGTAACACGCCCTTATTAAATTAGGGAATTTAATTAAATTGATCTATCTCACCAAGACAATCACAATATAGAAATAAAAACTTTGCAATCAGGTTGCCTTCACTCGAGTTCAATTTGGAATATCTATTATTTTTTATTTATTATTATTCTTTTATTAGGAGAGTGCGGACCCATATGTCAAAGACTGCATTTAATAAACATATTGCTTTTGAAACTTAACACTTTATTGTGGGTACCATCAACGTTGCCTGAGCGGAAGCAAGTTGAGATCGGCTCAACATCTGAACCGCCGGAACGGCCGGAAGTTCCCCCCACCGCTGAAAGGCCGGGCTGGAACAAGAGAGTGTGTGGTCTCGTCGAAAACCAGTGTCCAGAAGTACACTATATGAATTCGCTATTACACCGGCTTATCCACAGGAGTGTTTATTTCTGACTACTCATTCCTTATGCAAAGAAAGGTGGTGCAAAATATAGATTGAAAATAGAGCTACAGGTAGTAGTGGAAGAATTAGCCACCCTAACTAGCAGGAGAAGACGCTATGCACTTATTAGTACCAATGACACAGTTACCTTTTGAACTGCACCTAATTCATCTAGTCATAGTAAGATACGGAGATGCCTTAGAAGGATTAGACCAACAGTGGTTGAAATATCCCCCTAAACAATCACCCTCCTTCAACTTGAAGCAACACCTCAGTGCCACTACGCTGCAGCTAATGCCGGCCACTGTACAGTAGCCACCCGCCGCAACCAGCCAGCGAGAAGCGCCCCACAGCCTGGCATTCACAAGGTAAGGTCTCTGCAACAGATTGTACTTGTAACCCTAGAAGTGAGGAAACCCACTAGGTCCACACTATACAATGGTAAGGCACCAACACGTAGTGAAATCTTTTGTTTCTGACATTTTAAATGTCCTTCGCGATACTGGCTTCGCGTTGGTCTAAGTGCTCCTCTGTAATTAAAACCCAAACTACCCATTAATTAAAACCGAAACTACCCATAAACTCACTTCTAGTTTAAATTAGTGCTGATGTTCAAGATCCCAAGTTCTTTAACCAGAGCAGATGCTAACAAGCCCCACTGTTTAAAAGCATTGTCCTAACGTTGTGAACACCCAGCCTAGCCGATGCATGTTCTGTTTCCAGTGAATTAATCCTTGGACTTACGTTTCGACTCTGACCTACGTTAGTCGTCTAGTAAGTCTAGTTTAAGTGATAAATGTTATGTTTAGCAACCTGTTAGCGTTTAGGTTTGATTTTCCTTTAATTAATCTAACCCAGACCGGGATAACACACGACAATTTATATCCTGTGCATTCAAACCAAGCGTGAGTGTGCTTTTTTTTTTATGGGTGCACAAAATTATAATTGTTGCTATTGTACAGTTATAGGATTAGCACCTGTGTATTGTCTATTGTAAAAAATTGTATATAAAGTACTTGACATGTTCTGTATCCCCTTATTGGGGATCTCCAAAACAAAAATAAAAAGCAAATAAACAAAAAAGGTCACCTTGAAGCTGAAGTCTCAGATATAACAGCTCATTAGTGAACATTTGTAGGCAGGAAATTTGCTCCAGGTAAGTATAAATTTCCAAAAATAATAAATGATGGCTATTACTTATTGGCATACAAGTATATAAAACAATAGTTGGCAGGCTACGCTTCACAGCAACTTACATAAGATATGGTTTTGCTCAATTTATTACAAAATAACCTAAAGATATTTTTGAAGCAGCTGAAAAAGTTAACGTACACAAAGGAAAAAACTTTTTGGAAGGGTCGTGTTATTAAAGGCTGTTCACGATAAAGTAAGCACTTTTGAAAGCAACCTTATAAAAAAGTCAGCGCTCCTACCTGCATGTATTTTAGGGGGTGCACTGAGTGACATGTACCCAGTAACGTTGGTCACGATGGAGGGAAAGTAGTTCCACATAACTACGTTGAATAAAAAATGTTAGGTCACCAACCATTTGTGACGAATTGAATTATTTATTTAGTTTTCTGTTTTTTTTTTTTATGCATCAAAGTGTAAAAATGAGCACACTTGAAAAATATTTACTCTTCTAATAATTTCACAATTTCACTGGACTGATGCATGAATAAAGTGATGAGGCCCATGGTAATGTTAATTTTACATAAAGCGTAAGACTACACAACGTGCATACAAGTAGATCTTAAGCAGGGCTTCCAAAAGTGCTCTTTTTAGCGTGAACAACCTATAATATGTTTGTAGACAAGCCACAAAAATTATTAACACAAGATGATATGGACAGCTGCAAAAGTAACTACTATTTTTCACAAAAATTCTGCATTAAGAATTTACAAAATAAATATACACTTCTTTTCAAAATCTACAGAAATACAGAAAGCACTTAATACTGAAATTTACTCATTACGGCTGCTACAGAATGTCAGAATCAAATTTGCAGAATTTTTCCAGAAAGGGAATTTATACTCAGAGTAAAAAAAAGTTGTGAATAAAATAATCCTCCTTAATAACATACACCTACAATTACAATGAGAATCGCAGAACTTATAATTTATGAAATTAGTCTTACAGTACAAAGGTGACAGTTCTTAAGCTGTACAACTATTGCTATCATAAAAAATTATTTTTCAGTATCTAAGAATCACAAAGAGTTTGTGTTAGCAGATACCGAGATGTATGATGTACAGAAAATATGGCAGGGTAAATGTATGGAAAATTAAAATTCCTAACATCAGTCACCGTTTTCCCCTGACATTTCAAAACTTGTAACAACGTTAACAGAGAATGTCCCAGTATTCCCAGCTTTGTGAATTCTACGTAGTTTTACAATTGTTGGCCACCAACCCATGTGACTGGCAAATTCATATCATGAGGTAAGACTAATGACTTGTTTTTCTAGCACCCAAAGCTGAGTTCAAAACCTAGTCACACTTGTCAGTCGCCCGTCCGTCAGTCATCTGCCTGTTTTTTTTTTTGTTTGTCAGTTAAGAGCGATTCGCAACAATACGTGGCCCGTCAATCCTTCTGTATGGCAAAATTTCAGTGTAACAACGTAGCATCATGATTTTTCTTTAGTTGGAGGTATATTTTGGTTGGAAATACATTTTCAAGACAGAAACATTTTGGGGAGACAATTTTTTTACACAATAAGAATTTTTACTCAATTACTGTTTACATATTAAATTCCTAAGTTTACCATCAAAGATAATATACACAGATCCACCGCTTTCAGTTTTATTTCAAAATGGGTATTCATGTCTATGGAATGTCGTCAGAAGCCAGTGGCCCATCTGTCGACCAATTGAATAACTTTCAGTATTTGATGGATTGATGGATAGAAAAAAAATTGCCCTGCAATTAATTGGCTGAAGATCAAATGACCGCCGAACGGACGGGCAACTGACAGTTACGAGTCCACCTTTACTTTGGTGACTTTCATTCCATTAATACTATGGCGATAAACTTTAAAAACACCTAAGTTATAGAAAAAAATGTCAGTATGAAAACTGTACGGTGTACTGCAAGAGACATGGGAGAAATCAGGCACCACAGTGTCAAAAAGAGAAATACTGCAATAACGGAAGAGTATACTTAAAATTTAAATTGTCGTTGAATGCATGTGAACTGCATCACAAAACTCAATAAAGTAAAAAAAAATAATATTCAGGAAATATCAATATTTGACTACGAGACATTTCAGGGGTTACATACGCAATGGTAGTTTAATTTACAGAAACTCTTGAGATTAGTGTGCATAATTGGATGTAGCACTCACACAGTCTCCAGAGCCAAGAACTGCAGATACTTGCTGTGCATTCTGGACCAATTGCTGGAAGGCACAGCCCATGTCCTTGTACAGGGCACACAGCTTGTCAGTGATCGCAACCAACTCCTGTTCCACAAGCACCTTCTTCTGCTCCTGTGCATGGGTCTCTTCATTCACATCAGCCAGCTTCTTCCTGTACACACAATCAGCACAGTCACTGGTAACCTTTTTCCTCACAGCTAATATACACAAAAGGAATAAGAAAATGCATATCATGTTAAAAACAAGCCATAAACTCACTGAATTGTTTTGTTACTGATGCAACTATGAATATAAAAAAAATATTTCAATTCCCTTAAATTTTACGTTGATTGCATGCCTTAGTGTTTTTCACCAACTGCTGGTTACAAACTAAAATTACCCCAAAAAATTGCATGCAAGGACATGGCTCTAGGATTCAAATCTGGAACCTTGCAAATGTGAAGATAAAGTTGATGCACAATACATTCTTGCGCTTTTATGATGCATACTATTAAACGACTTCACCTCATCTTAGAGTGCAATATTATCCTAAAATGGGGTGAATTGCAACAGAAGTGTGAATTGCAACAAAAAGTCTGATAGAAAGATCCTTCATGACGAGAATATATTTTACTTATGTGGTTTCACAAATTTACGCTACTGATGTACGTATGTAAGGGGCCCTGTATAAGTAAATTGCATTATGTTGCACGCAAATACTTTGGCATGGCACTGACATAATAAATCAAATAAAAAAAATTTCATTTATAAGTGGAAATAGCTTTATATGTGGCGTTTATTTCCACATGTCTGATCATATCTTTGGTGATTAATAATGGTCCTTTATGTTATCTTGTAACAAAATTTCCCTTTATGAAACAATTTAGTGGGCTATTTTAATTATTAGAAAAATATTTTTGTAACGATGCTCAACCTGTCTAAAAGGGGGTGAATTGCAACAGCTGTTTCTTTATTCTATGAGCTGTTTGTTGCGTGTTTGGCCAAAGGTTATGTCTGATATTATATAATGTTAGTAGTTTGATGCGTAGTGACACAATGCCATGGGTTTATATTCATGATCTACACAGCAGACAATATAAAAAACATTCACAGGAAGTGTTAGAATGTGCAATGTGTGATATTTACAATGGGCTGGTGTGCAGTATCAGGAAAGCTGCTTTGAAATACGATATTGATCACACAGTGCTTTCGCGATTCATGAAAAGAAGAAAAGGTGAAGCAATATGACACACTGGAGGACAACAGATTTTACCTCCTGAAGTAGAGACCCTCATTGTCGACAGGTTAGTACAGGTGAGCGGGTGGGGTTATCCAATGGATGGATACGATTTACGAATGCTAGTAAAGCACTATTTAGACAAAAGTGGTCAAACTGTAAACAAGTTTGCAAACAACATGCCAGGAAAAGGATTCCCAAGGTTATTATTTAACCATGCTCTGCTATCACATTTGTCACTGCCTTTTTTTTATGAATATTTTGTGAATTATGTTAATTTTTAATACATACAATTACTTAAAAGTACTATAATATAGTTATGTTCATGATAATGCTGGTGTATTTCACCCCTCCACATGTATAACTAGCAACATTCATAACAATAACATTGTTGTTGCAATTCACCCCAAACAAAAGGTGAATTCCAACATTACAAAAAAAATTGATGTACACAAGTAACAATTTTAATTAATGTATAAGTCAAATATATTTAGAAACTACTACCCAAGATAAGACTTAACAGCATGCCACTGGAGGGCAGCACACATTTTACTGGAACACCAGAGCCTCCCACCGAGGTGGTACGAAATGTCAACGCCTCCATCACATGCGATAAAAAATTAAAGGCACATCTTCTGAACCAGAAATTTTCTACCCTCAAGAAGCGAGACTAGCTTCCCCCTCACCATTCTGAGGCTCTACAAGCTCCAAAATTTAGTATAAAAGGGCCAGCGAAGCCAAGCCTCAGGGCAGTCTGGTGCACTTCTATCGCTGTTATGGCCGGAGGTGTCAGCCACGGGTAAGTGCTCGCAAACTCTCCTCCACCGCTGTAAGGACAGAGATTATCTGCAGGATGTGCCAGCCATTAGACCCTAGAGTCCCACACTTGTTATGGCCGGGGACCTCTTCGCGTCAGTAGTCTAGGTCAACCAGAGGGCCGCAACATCTTCAGCAGCCTCCAGCTCTTCAGCTGCAGCAGCCCCTAGACGTCGACGCCATCCTGAGGGTCCTGCCGATGTCGCTGCTTGCCAACCTCCCCCTACCTCCTTGGGAACCCCCAGAGATAACAAGTCACGACAACGTCCTCTCCGGACAACCCTTTTCATTAAATTTCCCTTTTAATAATTTTTCACCATTATTAGGTTTCAGAGCACCCCTTAGTAAATAAGGATATTTTTACTTTAATTAAATTAATCTGTTCTTACATCAGAATAATCACCCACATAATATTTACCTTTGATTTCAGGTCCCTTTCACATGGCTCTATAAGATAGGGTTAACTTCCGTTAATTTTTATTATCATTACTAGGAGAGTGCGGAATCACTTGTCAAATACGTCATTCAATAAAACGTAATTTTTTTTTCTAATCTAAATTTTACCTAATATTTTTACTTTTTCCTCAGAACCTAAAATTAGGCCTTTAAGTAACAAAGTTCTTTTGGTTTGCTCCGAAGAAAAACAGGCTGTGCAGCGTATAAAACCACTAAGGTATATACCCATAAATTAAGAGACAAACCGAGTTCCGTCAGCTTGGTAACTCTTTGGGAGCGCCTGAAACACCTTACGAATTCGTCCACCAGTGGACTCAAGTGACTAAGTAGTTTCGTACTCCACCGCTGGGTAAAGGCTGTATTAGAGAATGATCTACCTTGACCACTTGACCCACAGCAGAAACCACTCCTGGACAATAATGCATAAAACGCTGTGACATTATCCAAAGCTCTGTTTCCACCACTGTAAAAGTCCCATCCACCACTTGCAGAGTGTTATATCACATTGTAAAGCCAGTGTGTTCAGAAGTACACAATAGGATCCGTTAAATACCCCGGATTAGCTTCAGAACTTTTAATACTCTTTATTTTCCTCATGCCATACACCCAGAAAGGAGGGGCTAAAAATCAGCTGAAATAAAAACTGAAGGACCTCATAGAAGAAATCACTAAACTACCACCCGTAGAAGCTAATAGCACTACTCATTTATTTTCACTCCCAATTAATATAGCAGAGAGACAACAGCTCACCATAGAAATCATACAGATACGAAGATACCATTTTAGGCCTGGACAGGCACTGGAGAGAAACCCCTTTTCAGGAAACCCCTCCCCTATTCGACCAGTCACCACTACATCCCTAGTATCACTTTGTCGCAGCCAGCGTCGGCCACTGTGCAGCTGCCAATCACAGCAATGAGCCAGCCAGCCAGCAGAAGCACGCCGCATTAAGTCAACAAAATGGTACTGTCTCGGCGAAGGGTAGTGTGTGTGTGACCCCTGACTGCGTGCTCACTAGAAAGCCCACTGGTCCCACATTATGCACTGGACGGGCACCTAAACATACATACAGTATCTTCCATATTTCAGTGCCCCTCGCAACACTGGCATAGCATTAATTGAAGTCGCCAAACTTAATTAAAATCAAGGCAACCTGTAAGAAAACTTACAGGGTTCAATTTGTCGTAGAAATTAATATCTCCAGTTACAGATCCAGGTTGGATGTAATTAAGCTCTCCGCAGAAATATCCTGTCCCAATGTGGAGGACTCCACTTTAGCCAGTGCTTGTTTGAATTCAAGTGTTTTATGTAAACCTCCTACTCGAGGACATCCTCTGCTTTTTAAGGGCATGTTTAACCTCCGATGGTAGTTAAGTGCATTGTATGACAAAATTCACTCCAGGAGTCAATTAGTGATACCCAACGCGAGTCATAAAGGCCTCCCAGGTATTATTAAAACATATATAAAAAAAAGGGTTAAGTAACCAGCTTCAATCAGTGATGCCCACCATAGGGTGTAACTGCATGTAGTTCAGGCTTGGCAGTAAAGACGTCGTCGGACATGCCCTTGTCCCCAACTATTTTGGTCCACAGCCATAACCTTAATGGTAATAGTGGACCTAGTGGTAGCTAGATCCCCACAACCTCCCCACAAGCTGGTGTTTAGCCAGGCGGCTAATCTTATAACATGTATCATTCGTGGTATGCGAGTTACTTTAGAGCTCGGCCCGGCCTAAGCGACAGACACGCAGCAGACCTGTAAAGTTTAGCACATGCCAAACGGGTCTTGAACCCCTCATCAAGACTTCAGTGAGTACGCAGAAATAACAACCCTGTGGCGCTCAACATCAGCCAGCCAACATGTCAGACTCTGGAAAGAGCTAACTTGTTGCCCACGAGGCTCCAATGCCCGAAAAGAATGCGAGAGGTGCAACGTGGATTCATGCCCTGGCATGGGCAGAGACATAATCCACTTTGCACATTGACCGCAACGTTTCCACTACACCTGTATTGAGTGGGAGGAAGACGTCCCAAGGTACACAGACAGAGTACCGCTGCGTAACCAGCAGAAACAGTCAAGCAGCTAGATGTAGATGGCTTGAGTGCGATGGAAGGGGTACGTTTACAGTCAGATGCATTATTTGTGCATCAAAGTTCCACCTTGCATGACTAGGCTGGTTGGACGAGAGGATCACTCGCCCCGGTCAGGTATACTACAGCGATACCTTTCAACCTAACCTGAGCTGTAGGCCATCAAACCCCGGAACATGACTTATCATAGAAATGTCAATCACTTCCACTGAGTTTCAATTGCCAGAATTTGGTGGGAGGCCACATCAGGATCCCGCCACATTTCTACCAGAATGTGAACGAGAATTCAAAGAGTAAAATATCCAGAGCAAGCAGCGGGTCCCTAAAACTCACTGCCAACTACTTGGTAAAGCCAAAAATGGTGGGTTAAGTATGGAGAGTTCATTATTGTATGGGAGCAGCTGCATAGACACCTTACTACTCATCAGTTCACTGGGGAGGAGGTGATAGCTCAACTCATCTTGAACTTCCATACTAGGATCCAGGGTTTGGAGGAGGAAGTAGAAATTTATATCTGCCGGAAAGTACAGATGTAATGGCGGATATACCCTGCAGAGAGCGAGGAGGGATGCATTCACAACATTGTGCATACCCTGCTCCTCTCTGAAAACTTTTGCTAACCCCGAAACCACAGACAGTGGATGAGCTTGCCAAAAGAGCCTGGAGGTAGAAAGAAATAACAAGCAGACCCTGCTCAACAGGCCAGCACGTGCATCCAAGGTTGCATCCACAACCCCTCTACCTGAGCGGCAAGCTTTACGCGGATTGCCCCCTCCTCTTACACCTTTGTCATCCCTTGATGGTACTGCCTGGGGAGGAATCTCAACTGAGACTGACCCATCCAGCAGGGCCGAGGAAGGGAAAGAACAAACACGCAGGCACCAGACGAGCAGCCACATTTGAACATTAAAGACCGGCCCAGGCAAACAATGCCACGACTAGGCTCCATGTACTCTGTTACGGGCACTCTTCTCCGGATGAACCTTGTTTACCAATCCAAATCTATACTATATTATAAAGAGGTAATGTTTGTAACTTTGCGTGTTTGGATGTAGGAGGTAATCTTCGAAACTACTCATCCGATTTTAAAAATTCTTTCACCAGTAGAATGCTACGTTATCACTGAGTGTCATAGGTTATATTTTATTTTAAAAATCAATAGGGATCCCTACTAAAACTTCAATAATGTAACCCAAAGTGTAAATAAATGACCTATAAAATTCCTTACATTGCGTGCGCTGCGAAAACTATAGATGATAGAACAAAATAATGTACTACGGCTTTGCAGGACGGACAGATTTGGAAAATAAAACGTGCTGTGTGCTGCGTACGGCGCCAACCTTAGAAGCTCTACTGCCATTATGGGGGGAGTTACTTTTGTGTTTGCTGGGAATTTTCGGCAGACACTCCCTGTAGTTACAAAAGGGACGCGTGCAGATATCATCAAAGCATGTCTTAAATCATCTCCCTTATGGAGTTCTATTCAACACCTAAATTTGCGAACGAATATGAGAGCCTATCTTGGTGGTGACACGCATAAAGATTTCCCACAACAATTGCTCAGACTTGGAGAAGGTGTTTTTCCCTCTCTAAATTTGGGCACTAATTCTGCTGAAATCATTTTAAATGAGACATTAAGTCAGATAGTCCACAGTCTGCAGCATCTTATAGAAGCAGTATATCCGGGCCTCGAAAATTTACTAGAAAGAGACTTTCACTGGTTGTGTTCCAGGGCAATAGTATCGCCTAGGAACGACACTGTCAATGAAATCAACAATCTCATTATACAAAGAGTTCCGGCCAAGTCAAAACCTATAAGTCGAGTGACACAGTCACCAATGTTGACGATGTCGTCCACTTTCCTCAAGATTTTCTAAATTCGCCTAATCCTTCTGGCTTGCCACCTCACGAACTATCATTAAAAGTCGGTACTCCTATCATGCTTTTAAGGAATATAAGCCCTCCTAACATGTGTAATGGAACAAGATTGCTCATTAAAGACTTGAAAGAAAATTTGATTGTCACGACCATCCTCACCGGTCCAGCAGCCGGCAAACATCCCGAGGATTCCCACAATTCCCACGGATTTGCCAATATCTTTCAAACGGTTGCAATTTCCCATAAAAACATCGTTTGCGATTACTATTAATAAGTCCCAGGGTCAAACTTTCTCTTTGGTTGGAATCGACCTACGAAAAGTGTGTTTTTCCCATGGCCAACTATATGTTGGTTTATCACGAGTTGGAAGTCCCGAGAAACAGTACATTTTGCTACCAAACAATAACAGGACGTCAAACATTGTCTACAGAGAATGTCTTAGCCAATAACATATTAAATACTTCTATCTCAGATAAATTGCATTGTAATATAATGCATATTAATATGAAAAATTATAAAAAAGTAAAAAAATATCAAATAAAAATAGCAAAAAAACTTTAAATTATAAATTATTTAATTAATTATTAAATTATAATGTGCTTTTTTTAATGCTTTACCCAACCTAATTAACGCCGGGTTAAGCAGTTTTTTTAATCTTAATTGCAACCGTGCGAAGCCGGGGCGGGTCGCTAGTAAACCATAAAATTGCAGTGGTCGTGTTGGACACAGCCACCACTGGTAATTTTATACAGAGGGACTTTTGACAGTTAACCAACGAGCCAGCCTACCTCCACAGAGAGGACTGTTTTGTTGGCGCAACCTAACCCCCACTTAAAAATAGCAGAAGAAATAACGCTCACAGTAACGGTTCACAATAGAACCACCTGACCCACCTTCCTGGTAGCTCCAAATTTTGGGGAACAGGTGATTTTGGGGCAGCTCTGGTTACAGTCACAACACTGCTTAATCGAATACGGGCAACGGCACACCTTCCTGGGGAAAGACAGGAGTTTGGTGGTTGATTGGGGAGGTAACCATGTTATGGCTACCCCTCCCCTTGCTCCAGTCCGCCTCATACAACTCCGGGTAGAACCCCCGCCCACACTCGTACCTCAACCCGAGAAATCCCGTAGTTAAGCCTGATGCCGTCGGGCAAGACAGCAGCAGAAAAACCATTCACCTCCTCCACCCCCTGCCCAAAGTTCGAACCCTTAGGCCAAGGGAGCACAAATCTCTGACGGGTATTACTAAGGGGAATCACTTCCCTACCCCTAACAAGGACACCCCATGACAGATGTGTCAGAGCGGCATGTCCACCCGGATACTACCCTCAACACCCAACCTCTATCTGGTTGTTACGCTACTGCCTACCTATCACTAATAATATACTACTATTCCTGCTATTCTCAATCCTTCTCTCCTCACAACTCTTTCTCTAGTTGGCCAGGTTTGTACAGGGGACTAATAACTGCTAGTGACTATTAATGAAAGAGGTGATTCTACCAAACATATTTATTACAACACTTTAATTGCACATAACACAATACTTGAAACACTTTTGCAATGTCTCTCCACAATCTACTAAATTTACTTCACTCCATCTGACAATATTATACTTTAACAAGAGAGGTTACAATTATACAAAATGGTGAACTGCCTTACTGATATAATATAGAATACTGAGCTACACAAACAACAAGTTAACAAGTAATTGAACAGGTACAAGAATATAGCTTCGCAATAGACTCTAGCCTTGCCACGTGATAATACTCTTTAATTACGGGGCCTCAATAAACGGAATGCCACCCTACCGCCTAGCCGGACTTATGCTCACCAGTTAACACGTATCTCGTAGATGGCCCAGAGCTCTCCGGACCTCAGTGTTCTTCTGTGTCTTACCGACACTAACGTTGTCACCTCACACATCTCGTTTGCTGGTAGAGGGAGGGGGGAGGATGGCTTTCGCTTTTATACTCGCTCTTTACTAGGTCACTCAGAGGTGTTATTAAAACAGGGGGCCGCTGCAGAAATCCATATTACATGCAAGGTTAACTTCTAAGTTCTAGTGTTCAGACCCCCTGGAGCCCGGTACAAGGTGTTCCTGGGGAACCCGACACTCCTCTGGTGACATGGAGAAGCCCTCAGGACGGAGAGGTCCTGCCAGAGAGGCTACCATGACCCGACCAACCTGTGATAGGAAGGTCTACTCGGACACTACCCACTACCCCTATCTTCCACAGGCACAAGACGATTAGCACGATAGCAGAGGCGGTGAACCTTAGCACACTGCCGAGGTGGAGAATGTGAATTAACATCTGCCACCAACCCCTTATATAATAGCAGACGTCAACGACCCTCAACAAACTGCAAAGGCAGAGGTCATTCAGAAGTTCTCACCTTTGGTACCCACTTCGTTGGCCAAGCAATCCACACGGATCCAGCCAACACAGAGAAAACATCATCGGACGGTGTCACACTCTCTCTTCTTCTTCTTTCTGCACAGGGGAGGAACACCCTTGAAGAACTTGAGCTGGATGTGATGCAGTTCCTGCTGCCACCTGGTTTCGTTCCACCTATGCCACCTCCAGAGGGCGTAGGAACGCTCAAGGGCCAGAAGAATGGTGCCACCGCCGCACCACCACTCCCTCCCCAGCAGATAAACTGTCATCAGAGGACGCAGAGCCAACTGCACAGCTAGGGACCCTTTCTGCAGCCGCAGAACAGAAGGCTCCTGGCTACCAGCCTCACCAACCAACATGGAAGAAGATGGTTTATCTTACTATGATCATGCAGGCTGAGGTACATCCCATACCTTTGCCTCTAATCATCACGTCTTCCATCGAAGATGGCCAGCATGCTGCGCAGAAGGGGGAAGAGAAGATATCTCCTGCATATTCCCCTTGATGGCCGAACCGGCTCCTATACCTGATGGTATTTGGACCCGAAACAGATCTCGACTGCCAGCATCGAGCAAATACAGAAAGATGTCAAGGAGGGGCGACCAGCACAAACTCCATCCTCAACCACTACTACTATGATCTCAGTATGCTCAAAGGAGACAGACATCCAGTCACCACATGTCTTTGACGCGGCAGGAGCAGCCACTGCAAAACGAGTCCTGCAGTACCAGGCGATCACTGGGGTAGAGGAACCAGAAGAACATCTACCACAGGTGATCCTGAAGATGACTCCTCCCCTTGCCGGAGGTAGTCCCCAGCAACTCTCAGACGTGCACTCTACTAAATGACCTCACCCAATCTTGGAGCACAATAATACTAATGGGGACAATGAAGCATTACCAACCGTACTTGAAGCAGGACACATGCCTACAAGGTACTTTGGTGCTCCCAACTGCTACTACAGACACGTGAGCCTAAATTGTACTGTTCACCTAGATTCGCCCAGAAGCCGTCACGTCAACACCTCTCTCAGAAGATTCTACTGTCTACCGAGCTGCTGGCATTCTCCAGGAAGGTTACGCCAGTTGCACAACATGCTACTGAAGAGCAACACACATTCTACTGGAGCACCACAGCCTCCACAGTCTCCTACCAAGGCGATAAGATACGTCAATGCCACCATCACAGGCGATAAGAAATTAAAGGCACCCTTTCTAAAGCAGGAATTCTCCACCCCTGAGAAGCGGCGCTAGCTTCCCCCTGGCCCTTCCGAGGCCCCACAAGCTTCAAAATTTAGTATAAAAGTACCAGCGAAGCCAAGCCTCAGGGCAGCCTATTTCACATCCACCGCTGTTATGGCCGGAGGTGTCGGCCACGGGTAAGTGCTCGCAAATCCTCCTCCACCACTGTAAGGGCAGAGATTATCTGCAGGGTACGCCAGCCACAAGCCCCAAGAGTCCCACCCCTGTTATGGCCGGGACCTCTTCGCACCAGTAGTCTAGGTCAACCAGAGGGCTGCAATGTCTTCAGCAGCCTCCAGCAGCCCCTGAATGCCAACGCCATCCCCAGGGTCCTGCCGATGTCACCGCTCACCGACCTCCCCCTACCTACTTGGGAACCCCCAGCAGTAACAGGTCATGATGGCATGCCCCTCCAGACAACCCTTTTCATTAAATTACCCTTCTAGTAATTTGTCACCATTCTTAGGTGTCAGATGACCCCTTAGTTAGTTAGGATATTTTTTTAAAAATAAAATGATTCTGTACTTATATAAAAATAATCACCCACGTAATATTTAACTTTGATTCCTGGTCCCCTTCACATAGCTCTATAAGATAGGGTTAACTTCCGTTTAGGAGAGGCTGATGGGACATTCTATACTTCGATACCCCTCGATACTGGGATGTATCGAAAGTATCAAGCGTTGTGACGTCCACATCAATACTTTTTATTGATATGTGTATATGGCTTGGTCCGACATTTTCCCTATTTTCGCGAAGCGGCACAGTTTATTTCTATTCTGCAGAATTCTGTGAATTGTTGTATTTATTAAATGATTCAGCTAATTATTTTGTATTGATGGCAGAGAAATGTTTAGTAAGGATTGCAACAGAAGAACATGCAAATTGGAATTATGAACAGTAAGTCAGTGTGTATTGTAAATAAAGAATTTTGAAATCGTTATCAGAATGTTTAAAATGTACGTGGCATAAAAATATAAAAAACCACAATTTCAACTCTGTTTTGCTGTGTAAAAATAATAAGTTTATTGCATGGAAAACGAACTTCGGCAAAATTATTTAGGTTACGAATGTATTAAATATTCAAATTGATACTGACACCGTCGGGTGAGACACGAGACAAACAATGACACAAGTACTTACTGGTAATTTGGGCTCCAGCGGTGCTTCCCAATCACCGCACAATTGAGATTCAGGGTTCTCAGGGATGCTGTGGGTTCTGTGTGTCCGTCTCCCCCGTGCGTACTTACAAACACGTAGGCAATATTAAACTTTTTACTAAACATCACTGGAAATAAACACTTAATAAAATATATGTGGCTAGGACACCGTTACTACTGAATAAAAGAGGTAAGTTCACTGTAGACTTGCTTTTATTGTTATTATGCATACACATCAACGTGCCAATGAAATAATGATTATTTTGGTCATGATTAGCCAATTCCACTTGGGTGCTCCCAGCCCGCAATTACTCTAGTGCATGCCTAGATGGATGATCTCACAGAGTTGCGTGAAAGCACAGTCTTCACAAGGCAAGAGGGCTGACAGCAGCTAGAGTGGACTGACGGTTTTTCCCTGAAGACAGGACACTGTGAATTACAAATGAAACTCTTGATGATAGATATTAACAAGTGTGATTACTCGGCATCACTTACGCAAGCTCGTTGGGGTTCGCCCTCCAGCACGTGGATAATGTGGTGATGGCCTATACACAGAGCCGGCTAGGACAGGAATAAATGTACCGTACACTAATTACAAAATTACATAAACCCTTAAATGATACATGAAAAAAGATGGGACATGAGAAGAATATTCACAATAAACATACACGTGTGAAAACAAGTCTAGCTGGCGCGGATGCAGATTGTAGCGGACCATGTGGTGCAGGTGAAATGGCAATATTT
This sequence comes from Dryococelus australis, assembly GCA_029891345.1. Taxonomy (NCBI): domain Eukaryota; kingdom Metazoa; phylum Arthropoda; class Insecta; order Phasmatodea; family Phasmatidae; genus Dryococelus; species Dryococelus australis. The sequence goes on from CM056994.1 coordinate 340,370,041, forward strand.
CTGCATGGAAACTGCAAACTACATTCAGAAAATTTTTTATTCTTGCTGAGAGAATTATTCTCTTTATGATCGTAGCGGTTACAGGCGTGTAACATGTCTGATGGCGGTAAAATCAGACATTAACGTGACAGCGTGATCAAGTACAAAAAGCATAAATTTACTTGGAAAAAAAAAAAATACAAAGAACCCTGAAATAAATATTGCACATACGATGTTACATAAATAAGCTCTCAAACACAATGATGGCGTATACACAGACTTGGCGTCAGTCAGCCACATGGTTATACGTGACGTTGCCGTAAAATATACAAACACTAAAAATAACCCTCAAATACACACAGACAAACAAAGCCCTTAAAATTGCACGTAGCAATAATGCAGAAGTTACAATGAAATGCAATAAACATAGGCAGATGGCACCTGATTCAAGCAGCGCAGGTGGTGTGACCTGTCCGACGTCTTTCTCCTTCTCCTCGATTAAGTTAAAAATGCCACAAGGGCGAAATAAATTAGTAAAGCGGACGCAGACTGCTGGGGAAAATGTCTGGTGAAACATACGCAAGCAAAGGTTGACCGGTAAACTAAAATGACTATTGAAACCTACATCAGTGAACAAAAGTTATAGTGCGTATGTGACAGTGTCTTACCTCGCCAGCTCTCCTCGACAGACTGTCCAGAGGCAAGAGTCGCACGCCGAGTAAAATATTTTATTATAGAAAATAAAATATTGTTTTACATTTCTATAATTTTTTCATGAATTTTCATATTATTTTAGTGTCTCTTTATGACGGCGTTCATGTCGGAATATTAGTGTTCTTAATCTCGGTGCCGCAGGCACTTTGAATTTTATAACCAAATAATTCAAAAATAGTAACAAACACATTTTAAGACATATTAAACCCTGCAAATATCATACATAACACATTTTACACTGAAGAATAATATTTATATGAAAGTTTAAAATTACTGGCGTCTTTGCGCATGTGCGGGAGACATTACATGTGCATTGTGAGCGCCGTAATGGGCTCTAGCGCCGCTGGCTGTTAGCCAGCATCAATTCGAACTACACATTTATAGCGCTTTCTGTCGGTGAGGTTGAAACTTGACAGGTCATATAATAATTTGAATATATCCTTCATACGAGCAAATTTTACTCTCATTCATTAAATCAATATATAATTAAAAATGATACTGTCTCGTAAGAAGAGGTGTATAACAACGCTATCCCATGAACGACATTAAACTAAAGTCTCTCCCAAACCCATCCAATCCGTTGGCAGTAAAATTAATGGAGACCCACCAGTATCACTTCGCCATAATAAGGTAGGTTGGAATGGTAACCTACATTGATCATAGCATCTGTTTACATTCACTGTTTTATTCATAGACAAAGAAGCTATGTCACAAGGATATATTGTGGCCATGCTACGTTGCTAGAACCGTCAAAATTTTGTGAATTTATGTTCGGTATTTCAAATGCAAGTACATATTTTGAATTTTTTACGTGCCATTTGTGTGCGCACAATCTGTGAAAATGACCAATGCAAAACAAACAAAATAATAAATTTATCTTAATTTCAGCAGCAGAAGTATTGCTACGGTTTTTTATGCGGCGATAAAAAGTTCCCACATTTCCTCGTACAGAAAAATTTAGTGCTTGTTTTTCTAAATAACAATTTTTAAGGTTTTTTAGTATGAAAATTGACATGCGTAATGTGTTTTTATTAGTATTATATAAATATTTATAATTTTTTAACCCTTTCGCTGCTACATGCTTATTAATAGTCTCATCTCTGTAGTGCTAACAGCCACGTAGCACCAATTCATCCCCTGTGCACATTACTTTTGTTTTTATAGCAAATGTGTGTGGCCACTTTTTTTTTCTCACCCTTTTTGGAGAAATTTTAATAGTTGTCTTATTTTGGTAGATGTACTACCTTAATATTAAAATTAATTGTAATTTATAATGCATACATTGATTTTTGCATAATGACATTGCACTGTTTGCTTTTGTTTTGCTAACTTATAAAATAAATATTTTTTCAAACCTACTTTCTGAAGGAAGAATAGGCTTAGGACATCATCTCCCTACCTGCATGTTGAGTTTGTGTGTGTGGGAGTGTGTGAGTTTCCCTATGAAATCTTGTGCACCAGTACACCAAATTTAAACCAACTCATAAACTTAGAGTACACAGTAATGAAACCTGATTTCCGTAGTTTTCAACCATGCCAAATACTTATTTTCATAAATGGCAGACTTTTTTCTTTTATTTATTTAGGATGATACCGCATATCTCGGGAACTATTCAACTAACTAAAACCAAATTTTGTATATTGACCATTCAAAATATCAGCTTGAATTCAGAAACCCTCATCTTGGCCAATGCACCATTCTGGAAGATAGCAGTACTTGAAAAAATTAAGATTTTGCATCAAATCTCAGGAACTATGTAACCAATTCCAATGAAATCTGGAATACAAGTAGTTCTATGGCACTTTTCAGTAATAATTTATTTTCCTGACTTAACAAAACAGACATCACATTCAGTGGAGTCAATACACTATATTTACTATAGTGAAATTACACTAACTTTTTAAAATATATATAGTAGTTTCGAAAAACAAAATTCTGATACACTCAATAAAATAACTGAGTTGTTACACTAACGTATGAAAGTTCCAATAAATTACCTTGGTTCTTATTACCCTTATTTTAGTCAAATTATATTATTTAGACATATTGAAATTATATGTTATCACATCAACATTTAGAAATTTTTTTTGGTGTGGTAATTTTCAAAACATTGTGTGACGCATAGTGCAACTTCATAGTCTCTGCATGAGTATCGTGTTTCTCTACAAATTTTGTGCTTGTTGCAAACAACACATTTTCAGGTGAGAAATTTTTTAACTCTTTTTGCTTCAATGGCTGTGGGAAAATGCCTCTGTGATAAGCGCATTGGAATGTCTTCTTATGACCTCCTTCCTCCTCCAGACTTTCTTCTCTGGTTTGAGTATTGCTCCAGAATGTGTCTGATGAGCGTTAGATGGAATGTTGCAATGTCTGTCCTTTGCTTCACAAGGAAATAAGACTGCAAAATCTTTGGTGCATTTTCAGTGGCATACTTGTTGTATCTGTTACATTCATTTGCTACAAATGTCATCAATGACATGACCGTTAATTATTTACATTTGCTTTATATCCTGCATTTGTATCATCATAGGGATGAATAATGGGAGTCAAATTATTTGAAGACCACTTCCTTTTTGTACCATGATTTTCATTTCTTTCTTCATCGCTGTTACCTTCCTCCGATTCAGAATACGATTCTTCAAATATTGTTATTGAAGTACTATGTGTAATCCCAGTAGAATTAGTTGGCTGATGAGATTTTTCTTTGTTGTGTGGAGTGTACTCTACATCTGAATCACTTGATGTAAACACATCTTCTTCGCCGGCACTCCTTGTGAGAATCATCTCCAGTGCATCTTGGTCTATCAGATAGCTGTGTCTATTTATTTTTGCAGTTACAAATAAATTACATACAATCACAAAAAGTGTTAGAGACTAAGACTTTAGTGTAATAACACTATCCAAAATGTCCGCAGTCAGCAGCAAAACATACAACACTAAGTAGATGGCAGGCTGTCCCACATTTTGCCATACAGCCCTTTTCCTTCGTTTCTGCACCACTCATAAAATTTCCACAATCCCTGGTTATCTTATATCTGTAAGTGGCTGGGCAAGTGTCCATCTTATCTCTCTAAGTGGTCCAGCGGGCCACCCGGCAGGGCAGACAGCTGGCCTTTCTCACCACCTGGCATTTATCACCACCCGTCACTCTCTATCTCAAAATAGGAACTACAATGTCTGTTAACACACTTCCTCTTGACATTACTTGAAACAAGAACTACAGTATTTCAATGTAAATAGGACCCTTTAAGACACTCTTATCTGAGGCTAAAGAATGTTGGACTTTATCACGCTGCAGGTGGGTATTAATAGTGGGACAAGATATCTCGTCCTATAGGAAACATGGTATCGTCCCACCCCTACTTTTTAGTTTTTTTTCTCAGAACCTAAAGTTAAGAATTTAAATATCTTAAAGTTCTTTTAGTTTGCTCTGTAGAATAGCCGGTTGTGTTGCGTATAAACTACTAAGGGAAATATCCATAAATTAAGAGGCAAATTGAGCTCTGCCAGCTTTGTAGATATTTGGGAGCGCCCGAAACAGCTTACAACTCCTCCACACCGTGGAATTGAATGACTAAGTAGTTTCCCACTCTGCCACAGCTGGGTAAAGGCTGTATTGGAGAATGAGCTACCTTGGCCACTTGACCCACAGTGGAAACCACACCTGGACATTTCTGCATAAAACGACGTGACATTATCCAAAGCTCTGTTTCCACCACTGTAAAAGTCCCATCCACCGCTTGCAGAATGTTATATCACATTGTAAAGCCAGTGTGTTCAGAAGTACACAATAGGATCCGTTAAATACCCCGGCTTAGCTTCAGAACTTATTCTCCTCATAGCTGTACTTCCGGAAAGGAGGAGCTAAAAATCAGCTGAAACAGGAATTGAAGGACCTCATAGAGGAAATTATAGAAATGCCATTTTAGGCCTAGACAGACATTGGAGAGAACCACCTTTTCATGAGAGCCCTCCTCAACTCAACCAGTCATCACTATATCCCCAGCACCACTTTGTCGCTGCCAACATCAGCCACTGTTCAGCTGCCAGTTACAGCAACGAGCCAGCCAGCCTGGAGGAGCATGCCGCATCCTGTCATCAAAAAGGTAATCTCCCGGCAAAGGGTAGTGTGTTGACACCTGACTTCAAGACTGCTAGAAAGCCCACTAGGCCCACATTATACACTGGACGGGCACCTAAACATACGCACAGTATCCACCTTACCTCAGTGCCCGTCGCGACACTGGCATCACGTTAATTAAAATCAAGACAACCTGTAAGGAAAACTTTCTGTGTTTAATTTGTTGTAGAAATTAATATCTCCAGTTATCAATCCAGATCGGACATAACTAAGCCGCCCTTCGCATTGAAATCCTGTCCCAATGTGGCGAACCCCTCCTTAGCCGGTGCTTGTTTGAATTCAAGTGTTTTATGTAAACCCCCTACTCGACTCCGATATCCTCTGCTTTGCAAGGGCCTGTACTCAACCTCCGACGGTAGTTAAGTACAATATATGACTACAACATTCACTCCAGGATTCAATTAGTGATGTCCAACGCAAGGCATAAAGGCCTCCCAGGCGTAAAAAAAAAAAAGGGGGGGTTAAGTAACCGGCTTTAACTAGTGGGTGGGACGTAACTGCACGTAGTTCAGGCTTGGCAGTTAGACCACGCCAGACATGCACTTGTTCCCAACCATTTTGGTCCAAACAGCCATAACCTTAATGGTTAATAGAGGGCCTAGCGGTAGCTAGATCCCCACAACCTCCCCACAATCTAGTGTTTAGCCAGACGGCTAACCTACTAGCTCGCCTTATAGCCCGTATCATTCGTGGTAATCAAATTATATATGCGCTACATAATTCCACAGAGTTTCTTTAGAGGTTGGCCTGGCCTAAGTGACAGAAATGTAGCAGACCTGTAAAGTTTAGCGCATGCTAAACGGGTCTCGAACCCCCTATCAAGACTTCAGGGAGTCCGCAAAAATAAACACAGTGTAGCGCTCAACATCAGCCAGCCATCATGCCAGACTCTAGAAAAAGCCAACTTGATACCCATGAGGCTCCAATGCCTGAAAATACTAATGTTCTCTATCTGCTCAAGAGGTGCAATGTGAATTCATGCCCTGGTATGGGTATCAACACAATCCACTTTGCACATTGCTTGTGACACTTCCAGTACACCTGTATCGGGTGGGAAGACGTCCCCAGGTACACAAACAGATTAGAGTATCACTGTGTAACCTGCAGAAACCATCAAGCAGTTAGATGCAATTGGCTTGAACAATGGATGGGGTACATTTGCAGTCAGATGCATTATTTGTGCATCATAGTTCCATTTTACATGTATAGGCTGGCCGGACGAGAGGATCACTCGCCCCGGACAGGTTTACTACTGACGCCTGTCAATATAACCTGAGCTGAAGGCCATTAAACCCCGGAACACAACTTATCCTAGCAATGCCAGTCGCCTCCACTGAGTTTCAATTCTCCGGAATTCGACAGGAGGCCACATAAGGATCCCATCACATTTCTATAGGAATGAGAACGAGAACTCAAAAAGTAAAATATCCCGAGCAAGCAGTGGGGCCCTAAAACTCACCATTAACTACTGACAAAAAGACAAAAAATTGTGGGTTTAAGTATGGAGAGTTCATTACGGAATGGGAGCAGCTGCATAGGCGCCTTATCAGTTCACTGGGTAGGAGGTGATAGTTCAACTCATCTCGGACTTCCATACTAGGGTCCAGTGTTTGGAGGAGGAAGTAGAACTTTATATGCGCCGGAAAGCACAGATGTACCAGCGGATATACCCTGCAGAGAGCGAGGAGAGTTGCAATCGCAACATTGTTCGTACCTTGCTCCCCTCTCTCTGAAACCTTTTACTAACTCTCGAAACCGCAGACAGCGGATGAGTTTGTCAAAAGAGCGCAGGAGGTAGAAAGAAATAACAACGAGCAGGCCCTGCTAGACAGGCTGGCACGCACATCCAAGGTGGCTACCACAACCTCTCTTTCCGAGTGGCAAGCTGTCCGCGACTTGCCCCCTCCTCTTACACCTTTGCCACCCCCCTTGATGGTACTGCCCAGGGAGGAATCTCAACCGAGACTGACCCATCCAGCAGGGCCGAGGAAGGGAAGGAACAAATACGCGGGTGCCAGATGAGCAGCTACATTCGAACATTACGGGGCAGGCCCAGGCAAAGAATGCCACGACCTGTCTCCACGTTCTCCGTGACGAGTACTTTTCTCCGGATGAGCCTCGTTTACCCGTTCAAATAAACCATAAAATTGCAGTAGCCATGCTGGACACAGCCACCACCGGTAATTTTATACAGAGCAACCTTTAACACCTAAACAAAGAGCCAGCGTACCTCCCACAGGGAGGACTGTTTTGTTGGCGCAACCTAACCCCCGCTTTTAAATAGCAGAAGGAATAACGCTCACATTAAGGGTTCACAATAGAAACACCCGAGCCCACCTGCCTGGTTACTCAAAATCTTGGGGAACAGGTGATTTTGGGGCAGCCCTGGTTGCAGTCACAACACTGCTTAATCGACTACGGGCAATGGCGCACCCTCCTGGGGAAACACAGGAGTTTGGTGGTCGATTGGGAAGGTAACCTAGTTATGGCTACCCCCTCCCCTTGCTGTAGTCTGCATGATACAACTCTGTGTGGAAGCACTCCTAATGCCCCAAAAGCACCAGCAGAAAACCAGCTGTCACCCCCAAACCCTTGCCCACACTCATACCACAATCCGAGAAATCCTGTAGTCAGGTCTGATGCCATACGGCACGACAGCAGTAGAAAAACTGTTCACCTCCTCCACCCACTGCAAGAAGTTTGAGCCTCCCAGGCCAAGGGAGCCCGAATCTCTAACGGGCATTACCCAGAGGAATCAGCTCCCTACTACTAACAAGGACACCCCACCATGACAGATGTGTCGGAGCAGCATGTTTACCCACACATTGCCCTCGACAGCCAACATCTATCAGATGTTCCTCGAGGAGCCTGATGCTCCGCTGGTGATGGAGAGGTCCTGCCAGAGAGGCTCCCATGACCTGACCAACCTGAGATAGAGTAGAGGCAGAAGGTCCACCCGGATCCTACCCACTATCCCCATCTCTCACAGGTCATAAGATGATTAGCGCATGATCGCCAAGGTGGTGAACCTCAGAACACTGTCGAGGTGGAGAATGCGAATGAACTTCTGCCACCAACCTCCTGTATAACAGCTGAGGTTAATGACCCTCGACAAACTGCCAAGGCAGAGGTCGTGGTCAAGCCCTAGCCTTTGGTACCTGATTTGTCTGCCACTACAATCCAAACGGATCCAGCCGACAGAGACGTCATCGGATGGTGCCACAGTCTCTCTTGTTCTTCCTTCTGCACAGGAAGCGGAACACCTTGAGGAGCTAGACGTGATGCAGTTCCTGCTGCCACCTGGTTTTTTCCGCCTACTCCACCTCCAGGGCGCATAGGAACACTCGAGGGCCAGAATAATTGGTGCCACTGCCGCATCACCACTCCCTCCCCAGCAGAGAAACCAACGTCAGAGGACTCTGAGGCAACTGCACAGCTGGGGGTCCTTTCTGCGGCCACAGGATAGAAGACTCCTAGCTACCAGCCTTACCAACCAACGTGGAAGAAGACGGCTTATCCTACCATGATCGTGCGGGCTGAGGTACATCCCGTACCCTCGCCTCCGATCATCACATCTTCCATCGAATATGTAACACCAGCACGCCGGGCTACAGGTGGAGGAGAAGATATCTCTTGCATACTCCCCCTCCTGGCCGAACCGGCTTCAATTCCTGGTGGTATTTGGACCTGAACCAGATCTCGACTGTCAGCAGTGAGCAAATCCAGAAAGACGTCGAGGAGGAGCGACCAGCAGAAACCCCATCCTCAACCACTACTACTACGGTCTTAGTATGCCCAAAGGAGACAGTTATACAATTACAGCACGTCGTTGACGCGGCAGGAGCCGCTACTGCAGAAGGAGTCCTGGAGCACCACCCGATCACCAGGGTAGGGGAACCACCGGCCCCCGTCCGGGAAGTGAACGAACACTCCAGCACCCGGAGGAGAGAAATACTGGCACGTGCCAGTCGCATTCCTTGTTCCCAGGAAACTTCAGAGAAACCCAGTGGAGGCCCACTCCAAGCATAGGTGGCCTGTGACTTGGAGGCCCGCTCCAAGGCATAGGTGGCCTGTGCGATCCTGCCAACCACTGCGGAAGAGGGGCCAACCACAGAAGAAGCACTGCCATGAATAAAACCAACACCGAGTGAGTACTAACGGACACCAGTGCCTACTATTAATTGGTTGTATGTGTGCCGTTATGCAATAGTAACCACTAACTAACTTTCATAGCGAATCAATGCTGTCCTATCTAATTTACTATTGCATAGCTAATGAAGGTGAGAACTGTGTTCACGCCACAACCCCCTATAACAGTGTGTAATTCTGAACGCTACAACCAGTGATGGAATGAAAATGATTTGTGGGGGAATTGAACGCTCCACCCAACAAGAAAACTGACCGAGGCACAAAAGAGACGTTAGAAGTGCGACGCCAGCACCTATAACGACATTAACTAGGCCCATGCCTGTAAATGTAATCATCTGTCTTTATGGTGTCTTGCAGTGTAAAAGTGTAATCAGGCTAGTAGGTAAGGTCATTAGTAATATTGTGTAGTTGAAGTAGAGTTAGTCAAAAGTAATAATGAAAGTAGTGAAAATTTGTCAATGTTTAACCAATAAGTGTATGTGTTAGCAGATAAGGAAATGTGTATGTCGTAGATTTAGGTTAAATCAGGGTAGGCAAGCGTTTCATAAAGCACAGGGTTGTCATTCACACTGAACCTTTGAATACAGCGTCAGGATACGGACTAGAGAGGTATCACACACTCGCTGGGACAGATTTTTTAATCTCTTTATCTTAAGGCATTCCGTAAAAGACCACACCGTAAAGTTAAAAATTAAAAAAAAATTTCAGGTATCCAGCAGTGAACAACTTCTGTGTACATAAAGTAAATTATATATATTTTACTAGATGAACATAAAATTTTATTATATTAATCTTAAAGCAAATCGTAACGGACTGCAATGCAAAGAAAAAAAACACCAAAAACCTCTGACAGTGAGACATATGTACAGCTAGTGTTAGAAATAAACTTTGTATAATGTTATTAGGGTATATACCAAGGATGTTAATTTAAAAAGGGTTGAGCTACCACGAGATGCTGAGGTCCGTACCTGCAAGTTAACTCTGAAAATGGCACCCATGGTAGCTTGTATTAGTGTACAGACTTAGGGTAAATAACATGTGTTAGAGTGGCAAACAGCATTTAACAATACATGTGCCGTATCAGAGAGCATAAAATCGTTACAGAAAAGTTACCATTGCTAACAATGTGGTATTAAAGTCAATAATGAATTCAGTTTGAGTATTGCCTATATTCATTATGTTAAATACTGATAAACTGCAAAGAATAATAGTAATAATGAATAATTATTGATAAACGTAAAGCAGAGGTACGGTACCTCTACTCTAAATGTTAGTTTGTAAGATTTGCAGTGCTATTATGTAGTCATGTTACTATAAAAATATGTGGCACTCCGTATGATTTGGATAGGATAGATAAAATTATCTTGTAAATTTATCTTGCACTCATACTCTTGCTTTGCATCAGGGTTTTAAATCAGAATAACAGTAGATAGCGAAAGGTCCACTTTCAATACTTTGGTACACATAAATCTGATTTAATGTGCATCACAACGTAACATACAGGCTCTGGCGAAGCCTCCTTAGCTTCATATTTCTCACTAAGAGGCAAAATAAATTAATTAGATAATAATCCCCTGGTCCTTTTACGAGTGGCACATTTTTCACACAAGTGCCGTAATTGATGCCAGACTGTGTTTGAAATATTTCTATTACAGGCAACTATGTAAAATCAATTGTATTTAGCACCCAAGCCTTAAGCTATCATTTGTGAGCTGGCACGTTAAAGAAAAGAATGCCCACGACACCTCACAAGTTAGCTGTTTGAACAAAATTAGTTCACGAGTTGTGACCCGGTTCCTTCCCCAACCCCACCTTCCTTTCCTGCAGAGAGAGTGGAGACCCCGCAGTCCGCTTATGTGAAGACACTGCACCTGCTGCTCCAGTTGTAGACCAAGGGAAGTAAGGGGAAGCAAAGAGGATGAAGGAAGGTACGAGACAGAGAAGCCCTGCCTTGAGGTGGGGAAGAACCACTGCTGTTTGCCGTGTGGACAGTGATAAGATCCCAGCATGCCATCTCTAGACCCGCTGGTGCACAGAACAGGCGCTGCATTAGAAGAAAACCATATATAACTCAATGTGCCTGGACCAAGATCGCCCAACCTGAAATTTTTTTTCCACTCCAAGATAGTTCTTCGTCGAAACAGAGGGGTGGGGAAATTGAAGCATGATGCATTCCTGCGCTTTTATGATGTGCACTCTACTAAATAACCTCACCCAATCTTGGAGCACAATAATACTAATGGGGACAATGAAGCATTACCAACCGTACTTGAAGCAGGACACATGCCTACAAGGTACTTTGGTGCTCCCAACTGCTACTACACACACGTGTGCCTAAATTGTACTGTTCACCCAGATTTGCAAAGAAGCTGTCACGTCAACACCTCTCTCAGAAGATTCTACTGTCTACTGAGCTGCTGGCATTCTAGGTTACGCCAGTTGCACAACATGCTACTGAAGAGCAACACACATTCTACTGGAGCACCACAGCCTCCACAGTCTCCTGCCAAGGCGATAAGATATGTCAATGCCACCATCACAGGCGATAAGAAATTAAAGGCACCCTTTCTGAAGCAGGAATTCTCCACCCCTGAGAAGCGGCGCTAGCTTCCCCCTGGCCCTTCCGAGGCCTCACAAGCTTCAAAATTTAGTATAAAAGTACCAGCGAAGCCAAGCCTCAGGGCAGCCTATTGCACATCCACCACTGTAATGGCAGAAGGTGTCAGCCACAGGTAAGTGCCCGCAAACCCTCCACCGCTGTAAGGACAGAGATTATCTTCAGGGTACGCTAGCCACTAGACCCCCCCCCCCCCCCCCCGTTTTGGCCGTGACCTCTTTGCGTCGGTAATCAACATCAACCAGAGGGCCACAATGTCTTCAGCAGCCCCTGGATGCAGACGCCATTCCCAGGGTCCTGCCACCATCGCCAACCTCCCCCTCCCTCTTTGGTAACCCCAGAGGTAACAGGTCACGGTGTCCCCTCCGGACAACCCCTTTCATTAAATTACCCTTCTGGTAATTTGTCACCATAATTAGGTTCCGTCACATATAATAAGTTAGGTTAATTTTTCTTTAGTTAAATTAATCTGTTCTTACATCAGAATAATAACCCGCGTAATATTTAGCTTTCATTCCAGGTTCCATTTGATGCCGGCTGACTGCCAGCAGTGCTAGAACCCATGACAACGCTCACCAATTTTGTTTTCACACATATGTGTGTTTATTGTGAATATTCATCTCGTGTCCCATCTTGTATCACGTATCTTTGAGGGTTTATGTAATTTTGTAATTAGTGTATGGTACAATTATTCCCGTCCTAGCCGGCTCTGTGTATAGGCCGTTGTCACACTACCCACGTGCTGGAGGGCGAGCCCCGACGAGTTTGCGTTAGTCATGCAGAGCAATCACACGTGTTAATATCTATCATCACGGTTTTCATTTCTAATTCACCATGTCCTGCTTCAGGGAAAAACTGTCAATCCACCCTAGTGGCTGTCAGCACTCTTCCCGTGTGAAGGCTGTGCTATCACCCACCTCAGTGAGATCATCCATCTAGGCGTGCGTTAGATTAATTGCGCACAGGGGAGCACCCTAGCAGAATTGGCTAGTCATGATCAAGTTAATCATAATTTCATTGGCACGTTGCTGTGTATGCATAGTAACAATAAAAACAAGTCTACAGTGAACTTACCTCTTTTATTCAGTAGTGACAGTGTCCTAGCCACATATATTTTATTAAGAGTTTATTTCAAAATGATGTTTAGTAAAAGTTAAGTATTGCCTACGTGTTTGTAAGTACGCACAGGTGAGATGGACACACAAAACCCACAGCATCCCTGAGAACCCTGAGTCTTAGTAGTGCGGTGATTGGGAAGCATGTGCCCATATTACCAGTCAGTATTTGTCATCGTTGGTCTTGTCTCACCCGATTGTATCACCTTCACATGTCTCTATAAGATAGGGTTAACTTCCGTTAATCTTTATTTTATTATCATTACTAGGAGAGTACAGAACCATGTGTCAAATAAGTTATTCAATAAAACATATTATTTTTCTTTCTAATCTAAATTTTACCTAGTCTTTTTACTTTTTGCTCAGAATCTTAATTTAGGCCTTTAAGAAACTTAACGTTCTTTTAGTGTGCTCTTAGGAAAAGCAGACTGTGCCATGTATAAAACCCCCAACGTAAATACTCACAAATTACGAGACAAACCGAGTTCTGCCAACTTGGTAGATCTTCAGTAGCACCCGAAACACCCTATGAACTCCTCCACCCATGGAATAGAGTGACTAAGTAGTTTCCTACTCTGCCACCGCTGGTTAAAGACTGGATTGGAGAATGAGCTACCTTGGCCACTTAACCCACAGCGGAAACCACACCTGGACATTTGTGCATAAAACAAATGTGACAATACCCAAAGCTCTGTTTCCACAACCGTAAAGGCCGGAAGTCGCATCCATCGCTTGCCAAGGCCGGATTGGGACAGCAGAGTGTGTAACAATCCAATATATTAATTATAATTAAAATTATTAATAATTAAAATGGGATTTGGTTAGTTTTATTTTTGTTTTGCGAGTGAGTGTCATACTGTATTTAATTTTCTTTGCTGCCTGGTGAAATAGGAATATCTTATCATTGTTTGAAGTTTGTGGCCGTGTTCGAACATTTATCTGTAGTGCGCTGGCTTTTTCTGAAGTCACAGTTGAGGTTTCGTCAGCTTCGTAAAACATTGTATACAGTTTTTCTTTCGAGACGTTCTAGAAGTTTGACAATGTTGTGTAACGACGCATGTCGATACGATACATGGAAGGAGTTTGTACCATGCATGCCCATATTTGGTGTGAGGAGTGGGGAGGCACGTGTCAATGTTTAGCGTCAAGTGCCTTTTGCCGCTAACAGTTGACAACATGCTATGAAGGGAGCACTGTGTGTTGTAGTAGCCTCGCGATGCAAACTTTTGAAGTGTCGTCAATTAATAAACTACTGCGAAGCTAATTTCATTCATCTTGTTAAATTGACTGTTTGTGTCTCTGAATTACTGGAAAATTGTGAATTAGTTTGGAATTAAAATAAAATCGAGTTCCTACTTTTGAGACAAACTTTTTTTTTTTTTTTTTTTTCTAATTTCATTATGGCACCCTTAGAGTCACATGTCTATACCTAGTAAGTAAACTGAGCTGTGATATCCAGTCGCAAATTATGTCACCTGCAATGTTACAAGAAATGGCGCCCAATGTGGGGCGATATTACACACACCTGAAGATGTACTGTGTACAAACGTAGTGGCACAATTATAAGTCAACAAGAAACGAGCGACGCAGCAGTTCCAGCATTTCAGACACCAAATGATCCAGGTATCATGACAACGGACTATAATCATTAGCAACAGTAAACAAAGGTATTTATTCACCAAGCCATGTCTGGAAATTTATCAAAGAAGACAACAACACAAGTAACTTCATCATTATCTTTTGTTTAGGTAAGGTATCCAGTGTAGTAAGGTGTAAATTTTTGTGTCTATGCTCGCCTCTTGCTGACTTGTTCGGTTGGCCGTTAACTTGTAGTAGTTGTGTTTAATCGAGCTCCGCAGCAGGGCAGCCATATTTGTAACATCGCAGCCGACACAATGTGCGAGTAGATATCACAGCTCAGTTTTGCTCAATCGGAAGAGACATGAAACTTAACGGTGCCATATTGAAATAAAATGAATTCCAGTTTCAGATTAGTTACTCAATTTTATTCAAAATTCCCAATCACAGGTTCACAATCTTCAAATAACGTAGAGACACGAACAGTAAGATCTGTGAGACAAAACGAAACCGAACAGCGCTGCAGTAGCTTATTAATGATTTGTGTCACTCCAAAACTTGCATCGCAAGATAAATTTAAGACAGGAGGGAAATGAATTCCCTCCTGGCACTCTAATGACCTCCCACGCCGGAGGAAATAATTTTGTAGAACAGAGTTTGTAGGCCAAAAGTACTTTAAGTTACGAACAAAACACGTTGAGGCCGCAGGTGCTTGCTGGTGTGGGCTATATTGCTTGCGCTCGATGTGTCTCCTTCACGGTTTTGCAGTCATTTGCTAGTGGGCCATAGGCACTCGGCGCTCACATCGCCATGTGCCTTCCCCACTCTTTGCACAAAGGTGCCAAAAACATGACCAAATAAGGGAATGACATGGCCCGAGATTCCTTCCACACCATATCGTACTACGTCTTAACTAAAAATAATCAAAATTCTAGAACATTCTGGAAGGAAAAACTGTATACTACAGTAGAAAAAAGGGTTTATCTCTAAATGTTGATGCAACCTGAACTTCGACTTCAGAAAAAGCAAGCGCATTACAGATAAACACTCGAACACAGCCCTAACTTCAAATACTGATAAGATGTTACACTCACTAGCAGAAGAAAAGTAAAACAACCAAATTTCCATTAAAATTATTATTAATAACTTTTGTTACATGGCTTGAACCAATGGCTGGGCAGAGGTGGACGAAATTCTCAAACCAGGTTCGTGGAAAATATTTTAGGCTAGGGGAAATTTTTAGTGCTGGGCAGATGCCGATACCTGCAGTTCTTATTCTAAGAACTAAAAATGGCACTTAACGAGGAAGGATGGTGGGAAAAGCTACCCTGCTGAGAGATAATCATCTACAGTAAGTGAAAGGGAGAGAGTGAGAGGTCATTCCCACACCACTGTGGCCGCCTGCTGTGACAGGCTGACAGGCGCTGTAAGAGATAGTAATCTACAGCTGGAACCCGCATGTGTTTCCGGGATAAGAACCCTCGCATGCGGCAGCACCTAAACCTAAAGGGCGCTGCCGCGAAACTTGCCGTTCCCATGTTAAATGCGGCCAGAATAGGTTCTAAGTTGTTAGCAGTGGAAGTGTAAGGATCCACGAATTTTCTTTTGTGTAATATTAAGGTATTATAAGGTTCAATAAATTACGCGTTTCATTTTGATTTGTGGGTTTTGCATATATATTTTAGGATTTAATGGTTTTGATGTTTTTTTTCAGATTTGTTATTAAAATGTATAAGCTATGAATTCGTTTTTCAGGGTATAACCCTAGAAAGATATAATATTGTAATATTAATTGTTTAAGTTGCTCTGGCTTAAGATTAAAAAGAAATATTTACAAAAGTATTTTTTGAATGCTGCTTTTATTCTCAGATTTTGAAGAATTTATGTGAAATTAATTTACCTACTGTTTTGTATGTTTACTTAAAGTAACAAATAGTACATAGTGTGACATTGACTTTAACACAGATTTCCATCAACTTTCCAAAATACTTTTGTTTATGAACATAAGTGAACAAATCATTGCACGAGTGAAAAGCTACTCATTTGTTCTTATTCTTTTTACTTTTTTTTTTTAGAAACAAAGTTAAAACATTTAAATGTACTGTATGTTGACAAATTTCTAAACATGTTTTGGGGGCAAAATTTTTTTTTACGCCAATATCTCATTTCTAAATTACCTAAATTGCAAAGTGTGCATGTGCAACTATTTACTGAAAAATGTAATGTTTTTATATTTTTGGGGAAATTTTGACCTAAATTTTTATGTTCTGGGCAAATTTTTCCATGCTGGGAATTTTGTCCACTTCTACGGCTGGGTAGGTTAAAAAAAATTCCCTCGTTTGAAAAAAAAAAAAGGTTATAACACAAATTACTTTACAAGTACCAGTAGTAGAGGTTTTATACAGAAATGCCAATATTGCGAGGACCATGGGTAAGGCAGGGAGCTTAATGCCTGGTAAGTGCTTTGCGTGAGTATAAGACTGGCCTTGTCTGGTGGGGACAAAATCTACAATTGCAGTTACAACCCTTCTTACAACCCGACACTTTACCTTGAGGTGATTGGGAGGAAGTAGATTCCTTATATGCGGCTGGCTCAACGACTCTGCAGATGGTGGGGCTGTACAGGGTTGTGGCTGGCTGTGATGCTGTGGAGTACTCAGAATCAGTGGGCTGCTGTAAGAGGTTGTTAAAAGGAAGTTCTGGTCTGGATTGCACAACCAAGGGTTGTATAGACTTAATGGTGGCTCCTCTCCTTGCCTGAAGGGCTCTAGAATGGGATGAGGAGCACCTTCTATTCTTTTTAGAAGGTAGGTATTGCACAGGCGATGATAAGCAAGTGGTATTACTCTCGGAGACATGTATTGCATTTGTCTGTCTCCTTTCCGGGAGTATGGCATAAGGAAAGATCAAAAGGGTCTCTCAGAAAACGAGCCAGTGACACCTACCCTGCTGTGTTCGGCCGAATATTCAGACTTGCAGCGAACTGCACCCAAGGTTGTTCCATTTGTCAGGCCCCTAAGGAGGCGCTGGACAGAACGTGGATATTGTTCAAGCCGTTTCCTGTCTGAATACCCAAGTGAGTGTTCCACAGGGGGTTGATCAGGCTAGGCACCTCCAGCTCCGTTCCGGCCCCTAAAGAAGAGGTGGTGGAGTATAGAAATAATTAAAACATTCAATTTTCCTGGTGGATGTGTTCCTAGTGAATTTGGGCTCCTTCGATGGACTTACAATTACGCAGAAGTGGCCTCTTAAAATATGGGTATTTAGCTAGGTGTTCTGTCGAGGTCTCCACAGGGAGTCAATCAGTCTAGGTAATCCCAACTCTGATCCGGCCCCAAAAGAAGCAGTGATGGAGTATGGAACTACTTAGTCCGGTCAATTCACCTGATGGATGTGTACCTAAGGTTTTTGGGTTCCATCAAAGGACTACCGGTATGGCAGAACTTGAGTGGCCTCTTAATGTAATGGTAATAAACGTTATGTTTGCGCAATGCCGAATTGACCCCTACTGGTTAGGTTACACAGGATTAGCAATACTTCCAAGAAAATCAGATTACAGAAATAGACTAAATTACACATGCTTTTATTATTGAAGTAAGAAGAACATGGTGGCTCTGTACTACCTCCTAAGATATTATGACTTGTAATGGAAGTTAGTAAACCTTACTTAATTACCCAGGTTAAGGCAACCTGGGCAAAAGCTAGTGAGCGAAGGCAAATAATGAGTAATTAATTAAAAAGTACCATTTTTTTTACGTAATTGAAGGCGTCTAACTATTGAGGGTTTTCCGAAGGAACTTCAGGGGGTACATGTTAACACCGTCTGGTGTTGTGGGGGGTGTCCATAGGTGACGTCATCGTGACTTTACTGAGGACTGGAGCGATCACTGGAGAAGGGGGGGGGGGGGGGTTAGGACGTGACGTCTTCAGGAGCCTCTGCTGGTGGTTGAGTTTCCCAGAAGCTGGTGGTGGGATCTGCGAAGGCGGCAGATGGTGGTGTCTTCAGCGGCTGCTGAAGAGGTGATGAGCTTCTGGTTGGAGAGTCTTCCTACTGGTAGAGATCCCGCCCCCAAGAGAGGCGGTGAAATCTCCGGCGGTACCAGTGGTCGTGCACTCCAATGACTACTTCCAGCCCTGAAGAAGGCGGTGGAGGAGCAGAGAGACTTAGGCAGATGAGTCCTTGCGATGGCTGCCTCCAACTCGGCGAGGGTTGGTGGAGGAGCCGAGACTTAAAAGCGCAATTTTTAAAAATATTCTGGCGAGCCCTCAAATCCCGCTATGTCAGCGTGAGCACCTTCAAAGTTCTGTGTACCCTCCGGCATGCATGTTATTAGCTAAGTCGGTTGGAGAATGCGATGCATCTCGGGGCAAGCTCTATATACCTTAGGTCGGGTTTAATTGTTATAATGGGTGCATGCCACACGGCTAAGCAGGGTTGTAGTGCCATGGCGGCAATAGTAGCCATGTGCATATTCCAAAAGAAGAGGGGTCTAGATGGAAGAGTATAGAAAACCAGGCTAAGTGGAGAGGGCCGTGGAAAATTTATGCGACAGCCACGGAGGATAAAAATATTCCTTTTAACTGGATTAGGACTGGATAAAGTAGGGTATTTGTTAGTTCGGGTGGAAAGACTTTCTGTTGGTTTGATGTGGGGTGAAATGAAATGAGAGCGCAGCTGGTGTGTATTGCGGGGGACAGAAAAGCCTCTGCGCTGATGCCATTCATTGTGTGGGCGCAGGCGCCCTTTAAGTGTAACTACTGTCAATACTGCAATGAAGGTTAACCAGCACTGTAGCAGCAATTGGATGCAGGGCCTTCCCTACTTCTTGTCGACTAAAGAGCGTTGGCCATGCCAGTCCTTTTATACTTATCTCTCCAGGGCATTTTAGGGCGAGGTGTGTGGGTAGTGATAGCCTCGGCCACAGGGGTTGAAAATCTCAGGATGTTGAAGCGGTGCTATCATCCCTTATCTCAACCACAGGTGCTGGTAAAACAGATGGTGCCCTTCAGTGGAGCACTATGGCACTAGCGGGCTCTTCTCTGGAGGGAGTCAGCAGCTCGGTCCACAGTACAATTTTGCGGCACAGGGGTGTTGGCGCAACAAAATCTGGGCAAGTCTGGGTGAACAGTACAAGTTAGAATCATATGTCTGTAGTATCTTTACGGTGCCTTTGTACCCTGTATCCACGTGTCCTGCTTCTTCACTACTGCTTGGGGTTCATGTCCTGTCCAATTCTGAATGGCATGATAAAAGATGGGGCGAAGTTGTAAAGTAGAGTGCGCATCCTAATTGTGCAGGAATGCATCACACGTCAAACTATAAAACATTTTATGCACGTCTGTTGCTGTGTGAGCATGATGACTGGGCATGGCTCTTGAGAATAGTTTATATTCTGCAGGACAGAAGTGAGCAATCTATTATAAATTTTGTTGCTGTAATTTGGGGATTAGGTTGTTACAGATACACAAGTAGTAATGAATAAAGTTGGGAACGTGGATGTCTTCCATGAGACTCCTTGAGGATTCAGTTTGCTGCTGTTCAAGTGTATGTACTTTACTTGTAAATGCTATGTATATGGATGACACATTTCTTCAGCTGAAGACTTAATAAATAAAATCTGATAGGATTATATAGCCCCAAATCCTTTGTAACCACATGGAAAAAGTTATAGTTTCAGTTGTGCCAAACAAATATTTCTTCTTACTTACTTTATTATCTAAAGTGGTAAAAGGTAAGGAAGATTATGGGTGGTGAGAGCGGAGAGATTTGGGCAGTTCTTAACATAAAAGTCTTGAGAGTTAATGAGGGCAAAGTGAAGTGAGAATGGAGCAGTGTCAAAACACATGGGCAGGGGGAATGGGAGATCACGGAGAAAACCCACACACCAGTGGCATTGTCTGGCATGATTACCTCATGCGAAAATCCAGGAGCGATCCAGCCGGGAATTGAACCCAGTTTGCCTGGGTGTGAGGCGAGTAGTCTGACTACTACACCACCGCTGCCCCAGGAAGGGAGATTGGGAGTGTTGATACCCACACCAACCAATTCATACTTGAGTGTGGTGATGTGGGTAAGGCATGGAACATGGAAAAGGTAAAAGAACTTAACTGTTCCCTAATGCTGCTAATATAGAGCATGAAACCACAACCATTGAACCTGGAACTGAGCTGAAATACACACATAAGAGCATTGAAAGATTCATACATCTTACATATAATTGAATGCAAAAAATAATTATCTCCCTTACATCAGACTGTCCTTTAGATGTCTCAACATTGTCTTCCTTTCATCTTCAGATCTAATATAATTTTTCAGAGCTTTGATTTCATCATCATCACTATCATCATCATCATAAATTTCTTCAGAAAGGCTTTTGTTCAAAAGAATGTCGCTGTCATCAGTTTCGGATGACGAGAGTGATGATTCACTACTCCGTTTACGACATGAGAAACCACTACTGTGTCCACTACTTCCACTAAGGAGTAAGTTGTCCTTTTCAATTTCTTCCCACCTGAAAAATTAAAAAGATGAATGAGAATTTTCTTTAACTGCTAGGGCAACTTACTCTAAAATCATCAGTATGCTTACATGCATTAATAAAAATTAATCCACACCATGTCAGACTGTGTTTGCTGCCTAGCTGTCACAGGAGAGAGGATAAAAGAAGGAGTTGTCTGGAGGAGGGGGAGTGGGGGCAGAGGAAGGCTTGGGTACAGTGGCAGTTAGAGGATGAAATTTTCAGGAGGTTGCAGCCTATGTCGCTAGGCAAAGATGTATTATTGACAATTCACAAACTTAAATACTGAAATTTTAAAATTTATATGCTCACAATTATATTACCCTGTATTCACACAACTAACAACTTAAGCAGAATAGCAATTATTTACATTTTCCCTGACCCATGTGAAAATTCCTTGACATTTCCCTGTTACATGGAATTCCCCGACTTTCCCCGTTTTCCCTGTGGGTGGACATCCTATTTATGGCCACTTGCTTAAGAAACCCTTGCGACTACACACTTTTCCCAATACTCAAATGGTTACGTCTGTGTACTTTGTCCCATTTCAACTCCGCAGTCTTCTCCAGCGCTGTGCTTACGATCACTGGATCACTTCATGTGCTGTCCTATAGAAATATCTTATGCTAATTTGGTTGTACTTAACCCTTTCGCTGTTATGGACGAGATATCTCGCCCTTCAGTATACCAGTATACAAGCAGTGTGTGCTATGGACGATATATGTCATCCTCAACTCAGCGTACCTTTAGTGCGAAGAACAATATATCTCGTCCTACTGTCAATACCCACCTGCAGCCTGATAAAGTCCAACATTCTTTAGCCTCAGATAAGAGTGTCTTAAAGGGTCCTATTTACATTCAAAAACTGTAGTTCATGTATTAAGCAATGTCAAGAGGAAGTGTGTCAACAGACATTGTAGTTAATATTTAGAGATAGAGAGCGATGGGTGGTGATAAATGCCAGGCAGTGAGAAAGGCCAGCTGTCTGCCCTGCCGGGTGGCCCGCTGGACCACTTAGAGAGATAACATGGACACTTGCCTGGCCACTTACAGATATAAGATAACCAGGGATTGTGGAAATTTTATGAGCGGTGGAGAAACGAAGGAAAAGAGCTGTATGGCAAAATGTGGGACAGCCTGCCAGCTACTTAGTGTTGTATGTTTTGCTGCTGACTGCGGACATTTTGGATAGTGTTATTACGCTAAAGTCTTAGTCTCTAACACTTTTTGTGATTGTATGTCATTTATTTGTAACTACAAAAATAAAGAGACACAGCTATCTGACAGACCAAGAAGCACTGGAGATGATTCTCACAAGGAGTGCCGGCGAAGAAGATGTGTTTACATCAAGTGATTCAGATGTAGAGTACACTCCACACAACAAAGAAAAATCTCATCAGCCAACTACGTCTACTGGGATTACACATAGTACTTCAATAACAATATTTGAAGAATCGTATTCTGAATCGGAGGAAGGTAACAGCGATGAAGAAAGAAATGAAAATTATGGTACAAAAAGGAAGTGGTCTTCAAATAATTTGACTCCCATTATTCATCCCTATGATAATACAAATGCAGGATATAAAGAAAATGTAAATAATTAACGGTCATATCATTGATGACATTTGTAGCAAATGAATGTAACAGATACAAGTATGCCACTGAAAATGCACCAAAGATTTTGCAGTCCCATTCCCTTGTGAAGCAAAGGACAGACATTGCAACATTCCATCTAAAGCTCATCAGACACATTCTGGAGCAATACTCAAACCAGAGAAGAAAGTCTGGAGGAGGATGGAGGTCATAAGAAGACATTCCAATGCGCTTATCACAGAGGCATTTTCCCACAGCCATTGAAGCAAAAGGAGTTAAAAAATGTCTCACCTGAAAATGTGTTGTTTGCAACAAGCACAAAATTTGTAGAGAAACACGATACTCATGCAGAGACTATGAAGTTGCACTATGCGTCACACAATGTTTTGAAAATTACCACACCAAAAAAAATTTCTAAATGTTGATGTGATAACATATAATTTCAATATGTCTAAATAATATAATTTGACTAAAATAAGGGTAATAAGAACCAAGGTAATTTATTGGAACTTTCATACGTTAGTGTAACAACTCAGTTATTTTATTGAGTGTATCAGAATTTTGTTTTTCGAAACTACTATATATATTTTAAAAAGTTAGTGTAATTTCACTATAGTAAATATAGTGTATTGACTCCACTGAATGTGATGTCTGTTTTGTTAAGTCAGGAAAATAAATTATTACTGAAAAGTGCCATAGAACTACTTGTATTCCAGATTTCATTGGAATTGGTTACATAGTTCCTGAGATTTGATGCAAAATCTTAATTCTTTCAAGTACTGCTATCTTCCAGAATGGTGCATTGGCCAAGATGAGGGTTTCTGAATTTAAGCTGATATTTTGAATGGTCAATATACAAAATTTGGTTTTAGTTAGTTGAATAGTTCCCGAGATATGCGGTATCATCCAAAATAAATAAAAGAAAAAAGTCTGCCATTTATGAAAATAAGCATTTGGCATGGTTGAAAACTACGGAAATCAGGTTTCATTACTGTGTACTCTAAGTTTATGAGTTGGTTCAAATTTGGTGTACTGGTGCACAAGATTTCATAGGGAAACACACACAAACTCAACATGCAGATAGAGAGATGATGTCCTAAGCCTATTCTTCCTTCAGAAAGTAGGTTTGAAAAAATATTTATTTTATAAGTTAGCAAAACAAAAGCAAACAGTGCAATGTCATTATGCAAAAATCAATGTATACATTATAAATTACAATTAATTGTAATATTAAGGCTACACACATTTGCTATAAAAAAAAAGTAACGAGCACAGGGGATGAATTGGTGCTACATGACTGCTAGCACTACAGAGATGAGACCATTAATAAGCATGTAGCAGCGAAAGGGTTAATCACTTCAACTATGGTGTTCTTTATTCATTTTCCGGTAGTGTATTAATAACCATAAAGAAATTAATTTCAATGAGAAAGTGTTCATTTTAATTTAAAACTTGTTATTATTACAAATTAAAGTACTGTATGAATGCAACATGCTTTAAAGGAATAAGACCTAAAATACTGTTATGGTAACTATTTAAATTTTTTTCTTAAGTATTGTAGCCAGCAGACATCTGTTCATGTCTACACGTGGGGAAGCGGGGGAAGCGGAGCAAGGGGGGGGGGGAGATCCCACGCAGGTGTGGCTGTGCTATAGGTTAATCCACAAACGTCATGTAGTGCCACAGGCACTCCGCCAGCTTTCCAGTTCAGAGTGAGAACATTTTAATGAAGTATTTTTACATCTTATAAGTTTCTGCGGTGCTTGCGACAGATATCTTCTGCCACCGACCACAATGCTGCTGTTGTGGCGGGCGTGGCAGCAGGCAGCTGAGAAGCCATGGAAATCGAGAGGTGACTGCCCTCTTGATGATTGTGGACTTCTGCTTCGGGCATTGCTTTCACTTATGTTAGACAGCAGGACATTATTCATTTCTGCCTCAACAGTACTACATAGGCTTCAGTCATTTTGTTGTTCTTTTGAGCCCTCTTGGGTGACAGGTGGGCATGGTTCGTCAACGTTGTCGGGGACTGAAGCAGCGCGAATATCGTCCCTATGGACTTTACACCTTTTTCTCAGTCTTGTTTGCACTAAGTACGATGTTAGACTAATTTTTTCTAGAACCCTGTGTGGTCTGGACTATTTAGGAGCTAGTCCCAACACAAAAAATTCTGTTTGGCTGTTGACAGATAGTGCGCACGTACGTAAACAAAGTCACCCGGCAACAAGGGCTTGGGTGGTCTTTTCGTTTCCGACAGCCATTTCCAAACATAGCATTTTTGGTTTTCGTACGCTTCGTGCTAGGCCTGCACCATACAACAACTCAGCAGGAGATTTCCCAGTGGCTTCACTGATGTGATTACGTAAACAAAAAGCTATGTCTGGTAGGTGCTGTGCCCAAGTTGTGTGATCGTCTACATGTAAGTGCAGTTGCACTTTCACTTGTTGATTCCGGCATTCGGTCGGGTTTGCAAGTGTTTGGTATATGTCGGTAGTGTGGTGCTAGATGTGCCACTCTGTACACAAACCACTCTAACGTGGTCCCAAGAACTGGGTAGCATTGCCACTTAGGAGTGTTTTAGGGTTAACCCCAGCAGGGGAAAAACTCCTTTCTTAGGGTGGCAGTTCCCCCCCCCCCCCCAGAAATGAATTTCAAGAGGGGCTCATTCATTAGTACTGAAAAATTGTGTGTGTGTGTGTATTGGTAATATTTTGAATTTAGGTATAGTTTGGTTAGGTCGTTTTGCAAGTAAACGTATTTTGGTGATTAAATATTACAATTATGTAAATATTTTTCACTCGTTTCTCCACAATTTCCCTGATATTCATAGCCCTCCACACTAACGCTTTCGTGGTTTCTACTGATCATATGTTGCTGCCCCTAGTAAATTCACATTCTGTGTAATTAGTAGAATGGAATTATACCACAATCCGAGATCCCTCCTCCCCGAAAGCCACAATTCTGAACATTTACATCCACTCTAGTCTTAGTAAAATGTAGACCATGATTATCAAGCTGTCTGATCTAGGTTTTGTCCTTTAATTTGTAACTTATTATATATATTTGATCTGTTATTGGCAATGCTTGGGATGACAAAACTAGATTTGCAGCATGCTTTTAGATGGTCTAAACTGAATAAGTAAAATTAGTACTGTACCACATAACAGAATAAACTGTACATAAATGTCCATCCATCTATCAAAGTGTAAATTCTTTTAAAAAAGAATCCCACTAAGAGCTTTGCTCAAGGGGTCTCAAATGCATATCTGTAAACTGTTGTATTATGTATAGTTAAGGCCATGCAAAAACTGATTTAGCTCAGAACATAGCACAGGCACAGAAAGTAGAATACAATGTCGTCCGACCTTCTCCCTTGGCCGGCATAAGCCAGTCATGGGTCACGCGCACCAGGCACATGACCGTGTGACATGTGTATTAGGTATGCCGAAGGTGGGCTACGGCTGAAGAGGTTAAGGGCTCTTGTTGGATTGTTTTCTATGTGTTTTACCATGCACTCCTGTGCACGTTCTACAATTAGCTTGTAAGGTTTTCCGTCGTATCTGTTGGCATGCACTGACATACAAGTCTTGTGGTAACAGTGGCAGAGGCCAACAGTGAAGAGTTTTGTTAGTGTGTAAGATCGTATGTGTTTGTTTGGTATGTACTCCTATGCATTTTTTGTACTTTAGTGAGTAAGAATTGCTGTATTAATTAGAGTTGTTCCGATACAGATACTGATACTACTGCCGATACTCCAAGACTAAAAACTGATACCAATGTCCTTCACACTGAATATTAGAAAAAGTATTACTGTTAATATAATATTAAAAACATTTCCCCATGACTCGTTTAAATAAAGAAAAAAAAAGAAGTCATAAAATACTGTATATAATTTATTGTAATCCGACACAAAATGCAAGCTGACCTAAAACTTTCAAACCTTCTGAAAATTCAAATAATATGAGACCAAATGCAAGTAAAATTTTTATTTAATGTCCCATGCGCACTATCAGCTAAGATCGCATGGAGAAGTTGTTTTAGGAAGGAGAAGAAAGAGAGAAGAAAAAAAAAAAGGGTGACCTCTCCACGCCGCTACCTGTTGGCAACACCTTGCACGCGTGGCAAATGTCTGTCTTTTAAAGTAAATAATCATATTTTACTGCAAAGAAAACTTGTAATTTTGAGACACAAATGAGGCGATTATAATTGATTTCTTCACTGTCTTTAAAAATTAATCATTTAAAACTACGTCTTCTCATTTTCCCTGTCATGACTTACACTGCACTCGGCTCGGTGCTTACCTACCCATTATTAGACGACAGAAGGTGTCGAATTGGCTCTTACATTTTATCAGTTTATTCAAAAGATGCGTGTCTATTGAAATAAATTAATATAAATCCTCCAATTTCCCTGCAAGAAGTTACTAAAAATTAACACATAATACAAGTTGTTCGATGTTCAAACATTTTTTTTGCTGACAAGTGGTAGAGTATATGCTTTTGGGCATATAATTTTAATCGCGAAGATGCTGCCCTTTGAGTTAAATAAATATTAAGTTTTAAAGTCATGTTAATTTTATGCCAGATACAATGAAACACCAACCTTACCAGATAAAACAACCTTTAAACACCAAAGAAAACATATTTACAAATAATAATTCCTCGCTAAAATGTTTTGCATAAATTTTTAGGGGAAACCATTTGCTTTGAAATACAAGTGATGTTAGGTGCAACTATTTTGAGCGATACATACCATATTTACTCATGTATAGCACGCACCATGATTTTTGCAACAAATTCAGAGGAAAGAATTTTTTAAAAATAAAATTGCACCAAAAATTTGTGGCACTCTGTTAGTAAGTATGGAACAAATTATTCTTTTTTACTTAAATTTGTGGTGATTGTGATATGTTTGGAAAATACTTTAATTAAATAACATGGGTGCAAAAAACAAAAATAAAAAAACTCCAGAAACCTCATTCTCCTACTATTCAACATTACCAGCTTAGTTTTTCTTTTTTTCTCTTTTTAGCAGTGCTAGAATGTCACACTCCACAAACATGGATCACTAGCCTCTGCCATGGAAACAAAGAGGGATGGCGGAATTATTGACCTGCAACATCTGGGTGTTATTGGGGGGGGGGTAAACATGTTGCAGATCTGGTTTGCGGGGTGTGACAGGATGTCATTAGGTAGGAGGGAGAGGGGGGGGGGTCTCGACTTACACATAACTAAAGGGTCGCTGAGAGAGAAAGAGAGTGTAGTGATGCAAGAGCCAAAGATGAGACAACAGACAGTCCTGCCACTTCCCTCAACATCCCCGGACAATTTATGGCTACCACTCCCCCTTCCTCTTTTTTTTTTCAATGTATATCACGCACCCCAGAAATTTTTTTCTTTATTTTGTGAAAAAAGGGTGCGCTATTCACGAGTAAATACAGTATTTGTTCTAATTTTTCTTTTTCTTTTAATGTGCGGCGTATACAAACCGAAATACGGTAAAGTGCCCAAGGGAAGTAATAATTTGACTTAATTGTCTGCAACCGATACCATACCCAATACAGATACATCGGGAAAAGGTGAAGTATCGGCCGATATTGATACTTATCGGTATCGGAACTTTAGCATTAATTTTGTTGGGCACTCCTGTGCACGTTCTTGTACTTATAATGACCATCCTCATGCTTCATATCCATGTACATGGTCCGACGGAGTCTGCACTACTCACATGGGCTAGTGTCCCTGCTTCTGACAGCTATTTGGCAGTATCTCGTTGGAACTCAAGCCAAACAGGCGTGTGACACTAGGCCTGCGGGAACCTCATCATTGCTTTCACCGATCAAGTCAATCTGCCTGTTTAATAGTGTTCAAAACATTTTTATCTTACCCTGCAGCCGGCCTTGGCTTCTCCGTCAATTCAGAGGGCTTGTAAATAATTATTTTCGCCTACTGGCTATTGTCTTTTATGTAACTAAGTGTAATAACATGCTGGTTCAGGTGCGGTCCCATGCAAGTGTTTTCTTTACGTCGCTGTGTTAAATAATGTACTGATTAGGCCTACTTCGCTTTTGAGTTAATGAATAATCCTGCATAGTTTAATGTTATTTTACCTTGTAAAAATTGCAGGATGGCTCTGGATCTAACATGCAAGTGGTCACACTTATTTACTAAGTTTAAGAAGTCATCCTCAGTGTATTTTTGTGCTTGGCATGCTCAACGACTACTAACAGAGCTGAAGAGGTGTGTGTCAGTGTTGAAAGTTACATGGCTACGTCGCGACCTGAGATAGTGTTTGTACTCACCATGTGGCAGAGCGCAAAATCACAGCCTTGCACCATGGGAACACTACAACTACATTAACACTTCTATCTGCTGCCTCAGCAGTTAATACTGGTAACAAAAGATAGCAATGGGGAGGCGCACAGAAAGTTGGACTGTGTGTGTGCCACATATACCAATCACAACGTGAACACCACAGAGTTAATGTGAAGATGAAATTTTCTAAAAAAAAAAAAAAGAGTAAGGAATCTAACCAAGTCCTTGGAAAGTTTGACACCATTTAAATGTTATTGACCGAGATGGTTACTGTACACATGGTATAGGTTTAATTAAACTGTCAGCAGTATTTTCTCATTCCAATGTTACCAACACATGCACACAAAACCAAGAAGTTTCCTTTCACATTCAGGTCTGTTGTGTGTTAACAGCCATTGTTCCTGTATGTATGCTAATTTGATTGCATCCCTCAGACTTTTACTGTGTGTGTGTTCAGTGCTGTCGCACATGCTGTGTGTACAGCAAATAAATTGTAGCCCGGCCCATACTGTGTAAATAAATAATTTTAAATTCAAAAAAGAAATAAATACATACCGATTTAATTCACCTTGGTTCAGCAAGACAGATGAATCAATATTTTCAGAAAGCCATTTCACCAAATGTCTAGGGATCGATCTGAACATCCCAGGATCAAGATAACCTTCGTAACCATTCTCTTTTAAATTTTTGATCAGTTTTAATTCTTCAGAAGACATTATCCACCTGCACAAAAAAATTAAAACAAATGCAGATCTGTTATAACACTGTCAGAGCCAGCTTTCAAAACGAAACAAATCAGGTTTAATTACTTTCCAACATTTCTGGTTTTTAATATTAAATGAAATTACCATTTACTACACTCAAGGAAAAGTGTTTAGATGTTCCTTGAATCAGCTTATTTTACTTGTAGAATAATCAGCCTGGTATTCCATAACCATACGTGTGATAGCGGCTGTACTCTTTATTTCGCCTGACAAATTTTACCCGCCACTTTCTTTCGCATTCTCTTCTGTTCCGTTCAAGCGCCGGAATATAGCCTGGCCTTAGGCCCGCAGTCTGTGCAGCCAGCGTATACCACAAAAATTGAATATATCACAAGTGTTAAAAAATCTACATAATTCCTAAAATCATAAAAATTCAGGTCTATTATACTCGCAAAATAATCAAACAGCACACACACAACATGAGGACGCAACCCCGACGCCAAGATAAAAAAATTGAATTAATTATGAACATACAGAGAAGCAAACAGTCGCCTTCCAACGTAACATATAGATGAACTTACTAACAGTCGTTTTAAATCTGGACTAAGGAAAGATCATCCAATGACCAATATCTTTCGTATTCAGAGAGCATTTGTATTTCTAATCCGAGGATCACCTTGCTTTAGTACGGCCTAACTTTTAGTCCGGACTTAGGGTAGTATTAACGAAGTATTAAAGTCAAAAAGGAACCATGCAAACATAAAATAAGACATTTTTGTTAATATTGCCTGCTAATGAAAGCTAGATAATGTTTACGAAACATAAAAAGACGTTTAAAGCCTATTATGTCAAACTGAATACAAAAATATGCAGACCTAATGAATGAAATGTACCGTGAATAATAATTCAAAGGAAATATACCTTATAAGCTTAATAATACATTAGTTTTTAGTTACAGCAATGCCTTTCAATTTTTGTGTCAATCAAATATCTTCTTTGAAAACAGATTCCTAGCAGACGCAATATTAATACACTCAAAGAGAATTTTAATACAAATCTTACTATGAGTGTGTGTATGTGTGTAAGATGTTTTCGTAGATCAATTATAACATCGTGGGCTGAAGTGCAGATGAATGCAAGTTCGAATATTTTCTGGGAGATAGAATATTAACCAGTTTATATTGAATTTTTTAAATGTATTTAGCTTTACAATACACATTTAACATCATTATAAAGACAGTATTGACCTAATAAAATGAAACCAGTGCATAGAAGTGTGCTATGAAAATTTAAAAAATCAATATGGAATAATAAGGGATCAGAATTTTAATTTTATCATCCTCCATTTTGCAGTATTACCATATATGATACAGAGAAGAAGAAAGTTAAAACGAATAAATGAAGTTAATGTAATGAATAATGTGATTTGTTTACATGAGAACACAGCACATTACCGAGAGCATCAGTTTTGAGTGGAAATAATCAAACCTTGCCACCATTTATTATCATTGAGGTTTTGTGTGTAATATGTAAACATGGGCGTTCATGTGTTTAGGTCATTTAGGCAAGGAATCAACCCTAGTGCATTTCAGAGTAAGTAAAGTTTTTTTTCAGTCTTTCATTATGTATCATTCTCAATATGTTCTATCTTCACCCCATTCACCCAAATGTAAACAATGTTCCTTTTGCAGTATTTTTTTAAAAGAATTATTTACACATGTTCCAGCGCAAGGCAAGGAACGCAATGGGTTACTAGGTATTTTGCAATGTTAAGAAAGTAGATCCACGTGGCTCACTGGCCTGCCAAACTTAGCCGGCACATCACAGTGTGCAAGTCAGTCAGCTACGAGCATCTCGAGGGGCGTGGTTGCATGTTACTGCGGCTTAGGTTTTGGGCATTTGGACAGCCTTCAACTTCTGTTTTCCAATCATTCAATATCTAATAGTCTTTAATTACCCGGAACCATTGTTCTTTAGCTGTCCGAGACACCACCCTCCCTTTTCACCCATGCTTGCATAGACCGGGAAGCTTAAAACTTTCAACATCATTTTATTGGCTTCGCACCATTTTTACAGTGTTACCTCACCGGCAGGTTGAAACCAATAAGTGTGATTATATATATAAAGTGTAGGCCTGAGAGCCTTGGTGAATAAACGGCATAATCACACATTGAGAACTGGTCATGTGAACATTATTTCGTGGCCTTCGGGCTCTTCGGGGCACAGGCCCTTAGAATACCCACGACTTTT
Organism: Dryococelus australis; assembly: GCA_029891345.1. Lineage (NCBI taxonomy): Eukaryota > Metazoa > Arthropoda > Insecta > Phasmatodea > Phasmatidae > Dryococelus > Dryococelus australis. The sequence goes on from CM056994.1 coordinate 340,401,714, forward strand.
CCACCCAGTGTATTACTATGTACTTTATTTATTCCTTAATGTGCAAGTATCGTTTGTGTAAATGTAGGCATGTGACTAGCAGATAAGTCACTGCATCAACTTAATCGGCGAGCTTTTGTATACCACAATATTATGAAACTTGGGTATGTGAGCTGACCCGAATATGCCACAGTGCACTACGCATTTGGAATAATTGTACAGCACATTTATAAAGAGCAGCAGTCCAGGATAGCATTGGTCGTCGGCCGAACGACCCTGGAGGAAAACTCGTCTTTACCGACTCACACGACATCGTCAGCGATGTCGGGCGCCCCGGGTAAAATAACCTTCAACATTTCACAGCTCCTTAAATCCTTCCTCTACCAACTGAGACACATGGCGCCACATCAAAAGACTTAGTGTATTTGTGAATAGATTTCATTTGTTGGGTTGGCAGCATTTATAAAATAACGTTACTTAATTAACTTGTTAAAATATGTGATAGCTGTAGTAATAGTTAATTAATTATAATTAAAATAAGTGTCACGTGGTGGTCATTCGGAACCAATAACAACAATAACAGAATTTATCCTTAGCTTATTTGTTAGACTTCTTTTATAGTGATATGTTATGGTGTTAATCGAGAGAACTACTTGAAAAAGGGGGGGGGGGGGGTAGGTGAGTGTGCAGTGACGGGAGTTGAGCTGGTCAGGTGCAACTACGCTAAACGCTAAACAGTTAAGAGGCCTGCTCCCATACCAAGATTCTCCTCATGGAAATGCAGGTCATATGTTCAGGTCCTTCGACCTCTACACTTACCAGGGATTGTGTGATGAAGATGGTGGGATAAGTGAACATGTTTTATGGACTCATGGGTGATTATGATAATGTGATTCATGGCCATCGCACCCGTGGAGATACCGCAGCCGGGAAAAGATGAGGTTCTCTGAGCCGGTGTTTTTTTCCTAGCCACTGTCACCAGCACACTTTTGCCAGGCTTAGGGAGAGTAATTAGCTTTACAATTTTCCAGTCCATTGGGTAATATTTATAGTTTAAAATTGCATTAAAGATATCTATTTAGAAACACAGTTCTGGATATGGTAAGTGTTTAAGGGTATGGTATTTTTGTGTCGTGTCCCAGCACCTTGTTTGCTTTAACTATTTTTAGTATGGAAAGCAGTTCTTGAAGTGTTACAAGTTCCGGCTTAGCGTTGGTTGAATATTTAAGACGTTTGTTACTGCCATGTTTACATCCCTAGTGAAGTTAATATCACCGAGCTCGTGATTTGGGGAAAATTGGCTTTCAAAGTATCTGTTATAGCTTCTGCTTTTTCTGTTGGCTTATATTTAAGGCCGGTTGCATTCATTATTGGGAGTGGCAGGTTTTTTTTTTACTAATGCCTCTTAAAGTGCGGGAAATGTCCAACATTTTTGTGAACTGTCTGCAAATTAGTGACACATGTTTCCCATTTATTTATACGGAGGTTGTTTATTTCTGTTGTAAGTGTTTTCTTTAGAATATAGTATTAATTTTTTTATTCCTGCATTCGGAGAAGTTGGTAATCATTCCTGGCTTGGTGTTTATCTCTTAAAAGGATGTCTATTTCCGAAAAAATTCTTGTTGCAGCAATTCTCTTCTATTTAAGTATTTTGTATTATTTTAAAGTACTGTTTTTATAGTTGTGTTTAGCAACTTTATAGCCGGATCTATGTCATCCTGAGATATAAGTGGGAAATTTTTGTATGCAAAACATTCCTCCAATGATATTTTAAAAGCCTACCAGTCAGTGACTGGGGTTTTAGCGAGAATAGGGTTTGTGTGTTGTTAAGTATATGAGCTTCTATATTACAACTGGCAGGTGACTGGAATCCAGTTCATGAAACACTTCCATTTTAATGTCTGGGGCATTAATGTTTGTAATTAGTAAATATAGTATAGAGGGACACTGTCTGACGACTGGGGAATAGGGTGTTAGCTCATTTGGCGCGAGTATTAAGTACGCTAACCAAGGCAGAGACAGATATTATAGTTATGTGGCTTCACGAGGTATTTATGTTTATTGAGGTAGATTTTAAGTGTTCGTGATCGGGATCTTTATTTATGTGATGTTGCATTTGAAATATTCTGATGTCCACATATCCCTTGTGCCCGTTTGTCCCATCGCAGATGCATTAACCACACAGCACCACTTGACGATCGACATTAGGTCGCGGTCTCGATCAGTGGAGGTCGCCAAGAACTGCGTTTATACTTTCCTTTCCACCCTATTACTCATGGCCGTGGGTCATAATATTTAACTTTAAGCAGAAGAGGCAACTCACATGATGAATGGATGTGTGGCCTAAACGAGTGTGTCCCGTGAAGTCACGACCATTAGATGCAACAGCCATTGGAGGGAACACTGGGATAAGCGGCGCCTCTTATTCCCACAGCTTTCTGATGTGTGCGATGTCAACCGGCCCGTGGCAGAATCACCCACACAAATTCCTGTAATTATAACAATTATGACATATGCCGATTTTAATATGTTAATTATAGGAGTGTATATGTAATCATCTATCGAGAATCAGCCACCTGAGGTATCATTTCATTTAATATCACCCTTCAAGTGCTGTGATATACTCGTGATGTCACCTTAGCCATCTGGGGCTCTGTCATTCACGAGTATGTCACCAATGTGCTTTAGCTTAATAATCATAATTATGTACAATGACAGCTTCCTTTTATCATGTTAGTTAGCAAGTTCCACTTTTTCATGTTTTCATTTTTGGCGCCACGTCGTTAGTCAGACTTCAGCACTCGAGATAATGGTAAGCTCCGCATACCCCCCCTCGGCAATTCAATCTAGGCTGCATTTTCTTTGATTGCAATAGTTAATGTAACTCAGGAATTTAAGTACTTTTAGTTAGCCGAGTGGAGGTCTCCCTGCATCCTGAAGTAGCATACCAAGCCTTCACGTGCAAGACGAGTTTTTACATAACTTTAACATAAGGCTTACAGGAGTTGCTCAAGAGATGGCAGCATTGTCGTTATTTTCTGTGACAGTTATATTTTGTAATCGGGAAGATTAAAGTTTGTTTAATGGGTTTGAAAAATAGTAGAATTCCTTTGTTATTTAATTGAATAATGCTTCAAAATATTAACTTCTTTTATGGCCATGAAAGTGACTATACTCCATTCCCCATTGGAAGCAACTTTGTCAGAGCCCTGCCAAATATCTACTTGCAGACCTATTTCGTATCCTTCCGCCAAATGTAAACAAACATTGCCATGAAACTGCCATGAAATATATGTCAAAATAAATGTTTACATTCCATTGTGTGTGTGTACATATGTTCGTATACTTTCGCTACACCTAAAAATAAACATAGAAATGTAACTTCTACTTTTATACCAGTCAAATGTGTTGTTTAAAGTTTACAGCTTTTCAACGAAGTCTGTTATAATCCAAAAACCATTCCGTATGAATATTCACAGCTTATGCCTCTAACATTACTTAGATCAGCTTTATGGCATTTTAAAAATTCCTGAATTGACGACAGTGCTTATGGTTATTTTACATTATCATATTTATTTTCCACGACGTAGCTCAATACCTATAATGCACGTTAGTATTTTGCTGCGAATGTGTTTAACACTGTTACAACTGCGAGGTAACGGGCTGTACTAATTGTAATTATCCTAATGTTATTGATATGTGTTGGGCCATTTCTATAAAATGACGGCCTCAGATGGAATAAATATTAAAACGAAGGAGTAACCAGTTAAATAGGCACATTCAATTCAAGCACGCATACAACACCATTTTAATAATGTTCCAGACTTGTAAAATATTTAATATACATCCATAAATATTCGCACTCAAATAGGTCACAACACACTAGCAGTTATTTATAATTCCCCCCAGTAAACCGTTACTTCCAGCTGACTTAAAATTACAACCCAGCCATATTCATTTTTCTTAGCAGGAGATCTAAATGCTAAGCATACTTCCTGGAATAGCAGAGAAAATATTCAAAGATCCAGAATTATTGCAAAACATTCTAATCAATATAATTATTTACTTACAGGTCCAACATAATCGACATTTTATCCTGCTTGTACAAAATTCCAATCAGACATTCTAGATATTGCACTTACCAATTTAGAAAATGTAAATATGTAACTAGAAGTCCTCACAGAACTAGATTCAGACCACTTACCTATTTTATCTTAGCTGGAAGCAAACATTCATAAACACCTCAATGTCACTCTTCTAAAAACTCCTGTAACTAACTGGGAGGCTTTTAAACTAGACCTAGAAGAATTATTTGCAAATCACCAAATAAATATTCCATCAAAAAATCACATAGTCTCAGCAACTGAATTGATTCAAAATACAGTTTTGCAAATAAAAAAAAAAAAAAACACACTACTTTCCTAAACCGACCACAACCAAGCAGATAAAGAAAAATATTATAAATCAAAGAAAGAACTCCATAATAAACTCATTACCTTAAAAATAAATAAATGGGAAACTTTTATGACAAATATAAACAATTATTACAATGAATTCTGCCATACTGCAAAAACCTTGCACCGCCAAACCAAACAATCAAGGCACGTGCAACACTTATTTCATTCTAGTTTCTACCGGTAGTGGTTGGTGACTTTTGAAACTGGGATGGCTGTGGCGATCCTATCTCAGATCATTACAAATAGCATTCTTTAAATAGGCACAGTGATTAATATTTGGCGTACGACAGGCTTATGTAAGTGTAGTTTGTGCAGCTAAAAATATAAATTAAGTGCAGTTGTATGATGAAGAAAATCGTATCATCACTCGATTTGTAATTGTCAACACACTGTGGCCACTGGTTCAGATCTAATCACTAGCACAGGCATTTGTTTGTTTAAATTTTGTGTAAGTTATATACCTTCCAACCAGTACTCATGTGGTGTGGTACATTACACGAGATGGTGAGCAATTAGATAATAATACTAATTCTACTATACCAATGAAGACAATAACATAAATATTATAAAACAAATATTTCTAAAACCCAATACTAATTTACACACAGTACATTCAAAATGCATGTAAAATTTAAATTAGAGGATGAAAGTGGCATATCTTAATTAATGTGTTTGTAAACAAAATCCATTCATCAACTTGTACGTGCTATCTAACTGGCAATGAAAATTCACCTTACCATTCACTGAAAATTTTATGGCATTATTTAAATGCTGTAAACATGATTTAAGTCTTTTTGTCTCCCAAATGTGTTTCAAATCTTTTACCCAATTGACAGTCCTCGCAGGATCATTAGGTTTCGTTTAAAAAAAAAAAATAAAAAAAATATATATATATATATATATATATATATATATATATATATATATATATATATATATTCTAACTTCACACCCTCATAGCCATTCCGCGAAATTATATGAACTTAATGTTAAATTTTTGCATATACGAACCACTGCGTTTACCATCATGGCTTTGTTGTTTTGTTATATATACCTGTGGCCTTCCTGGTCCAAAATTTATAAGCTCTAGTTTATTCCTGTAATTAAAAATCTTTGTCGAAATAAGGTTTTAAATGATACTCACAGAATTATACATTATTTATAAGTTTACATAGCACGACATGAATAACTCTTCAACCCTCCTTCTGACCGATGCTCAAGGCTCATCATTAACAACAACCTTGTTAAGAATATTACACTCTATGTTTGAAGATCATACGACTTTTAACGATTTCTATAGTTAAAAATTATTTGAAATAAATAAAAGCATTGTTAAGAAATGTGTTTGATAACTGCAAAAGAGCGGAGCGCGAAAGTGCGCCTACAAAACATGTAGTACATAACTGTAGAACACATTCTGTTTACAGTGAAATTCGAAATTTCAGTTTGGGTAGCCCTGTCAAGTTCAAGGAAATCGTTTTTGTGTGAGAACAGAGGCGCGCCCAGCTCTCTCTGATTTACAGCACGTGATTGGCTGAAAAGTGGCGAGCCCATGAAGTCTCCCCTCCCTCCCATAGCCCTGCTATACCTTTGTTATGACCGTCTCTCTCTCTCTCTCTCTCTCTCTCTCTCTCTCTACTAGCTCCACCTACTTTGGGACGAAAAATCTGTAGCCCGCCACTCGACATTTCCAAAAAACCGTTTCCCTTGTGACAAGAGATTCGTCCATCTCAAAAACATTGGTTGCGAAATATCATCTGTATTCGTACACAGTATTATTTGCTGAGAAGCAGATAAGTAGAGGTCTGTGTTCTGAGATGTTATTAGGAGTGCTGCGCCCCACAGCCCTCCCTCAGCAACCACCACTGGTTTCTACCTAGCCCTGACCATCACAAGCCTGTAGTATTATCTGGCCTATGCCTATAGCGCTAATTACTGACCCATCACCAATCACAACTGACTTTTCTTGCTGCAACTTTTCATACTGGGTGAAGATTTCCCTTTCAAAACACATGTGTTCACTCGCACTGCTGTCTACAAGCCACTTATTGCTCAATGAAATTCCTGTCTTTGCCGATATTGATATAATAAAGCCATTGCTTTTTTCTTCTTTTCTTAATCTGAACCTACAGCCTCGTTTGAATGTCCTGTTTTTTTTTTTTACAAAAAAAAGCACAATTAGCTTCACTTCCATAGTCTTTCTTCAGTGTCCTTGTTTTACTACATGTAGCACACTATTCTTTTCTCATCACTAGGGCTCTACATTCAGGAGGTTCTCGTTCCTTTACCCTTTCCTCTTTCACCAAGAGTCTTGAAGTTAGTTTATCAAGGGCCTGTTTAATGTCCAGAGCTGACTCCCAGGTAGTGACATGAGAACTTTCGTTATGATGAATTTATTAGAGACAGTCTCTTCCAACTTCCTTATGTTGTTCTGAAACTCTACTATTTTTTGAAAGAAAAATTGATATATCATGACTCATCATACTTGCATATAAAAACTTTGCTGCACCATGTGGAGACTTGTATCAATCTTCTGCTCATAAACACTGTGCAACTTTCTCCATATCTCGCTGGCTGTAGTACATGTTGTAATGTGCAACATTGCACTTTTTGAAAGTCTCGTCACTATCAGGCTTTGAGCTTTTGCATATTTCTTTGTGCATTCTAATTTTGAAGATTCCACCTCGGGTTTTGTTTCCGAGCCATCTACAACACCATAGAAATCTAGTCCCTGTAACAGCACACTAATCAGAAATTTCCACACATTCCAGTTCTTAGTCCCATCAAGCTTAATAACATTCACTGATGTGTTTCCCGCCAGTTGCTCCATTTTCACTAGGCATATAACAATCTCTTCTGAGCTTGGTCAACTGTCCTAAACCGCAAATTAAAGATGTCCACCAATACACCTACAGTGTTTACCACCATATTTTCCTCTTGGGATAAGCTGTCATGTATTACTTCCCAGCTGCTTTTAGCACAATGCTACACCATGTGTCTGGGCCCATAACCTATTGGAAATGGGAAATGAAACAAGGCAGAGTTATCTTTATCCGTAGATTTACTTTACCACTCTTTATACATGAGACAATACCGTGTCGCCATATTTTGACGTACCACAATGGTTCACAAGTTGTGTTGCCAACATTCCAACATTAGATAGTATTTTAATGAATCCTTTCAACAACGTGTGTGTGTGTGTGTGTGTATGTGTGTATATATATATATATATATATATATATATATATATATATATATATATATATATATATATATATATATATATATATATATATATATATATATAAACTATGTATACTGTAATTTGATTTGTCTAATATTTTTGTACAGCTATATAGTGAAAAAAGATATTACGGATGCAACAATACAAAACAAAAATACACTTGCTTGCACCTCTAATGCCGCACTGTTACACTCGTAGCACAACACGCAGGTAGAGTGACGACGCATGCTGCTGCACTGAAGTGATGCTTGGCCGGGCAAACGTTCTCAGCGTCGAGGGATGCGAGAACACGTCAATTCCCTTATCTTCGTTATCAAATGTTTTTCACACTGATTACACAAGCAGTAATCACAAATAATAAAATTAATATATTTAAATAATTTTCACTCTTAATACTCATCCCCGTTTTCGAAAATTCCCCGGTTCGTTCTCCGATGAACGCCGGACGTTCGATGATTAAGTTTTTGGTTGAGTCCAGTTGAACCTATTGATATATCAGATCCACCGGCCTGAAAATTCGGCGGATTTATTGGCTATTCTCCATAACATCAACCGATGAATTTTCTAAGGCTTTATGTGAAAATAAAAGTTAACACACCAACAACTATAATTTCTCAAGAGTTACATTAAAAAAAAAAAATTTGGATGTAGAGTTTTACAAATGGGCAATTAAAACTTCAAAATATCTGCGTATGTTTCAGAATGCAGACTAAAACCCCGCTAAAATTCCATGGAGTTAGTTCATAGCCCCCTTTTCTAAAAATCAATGTTCGAAAATGTCTCAACTGGTGTAAATCGGTGTTTAAACCACTTGTGATATTATGGTTTTATTTTCAAAATTGCGGCATTTTTCACGTTACGATGGTTGGGTTTCTCATCGTTTATTTACTGGCCTATTTGCTCGATCAATCATAAACTTCATAACTTGTGACCAGTTTAAGTACATGAAAAATATGTACAAGTCTTATTTCTACAGTTGACGCGACGTTATGAGATTTATTTCCCTTTGTTATTGTTTGTTGAGCTAGGCCTACATAACCTAAGTTCACATGTGGCGGTTGCATGTGGTCTGTGGTAATAAACATCTTTGCGTCAAAGTAACAAACTGGTTATTAATAACGTTGTATTATATATGATCTTATGAAAAATGGAGTATATGGGTGAACTATCTACCAGGGAAGATGGCAAAACTCGAATGTAAGTTTTGTACAAACGGCATAATTTACGTTGTAGTGAGATACCTGTTTTTCAATATACTGAGGTCATGGCCTTTTCTTTTCAATGTGCCGAAGCATAAATTTTATAGGTAGGAAAATTCAGTTGATAAATATTTTTGCCAATAAAATATACTTAAAGACAAAGCGGCCCCCTCGATTTTATAAGTAGGAACTTTGCAATTAAAAGGCTCTAAATTACAATAGTAATTTCATTCCAGATCCACCCAAAATTTTCGTACTTGACAATAGTCTTAGATAGTTTAATAAATTGCTCTGTTGGTTATATATTACTTAAAACAATATCATTAGCAAATTCAGACAAATGTAACACTGAGAATCTGGTCCGAAAATTAGTATATATGTAATTTTTTCAATAAATTTATAGGCGTTCAGGTACAAGGTACAGTGGGCTTGTTAACATTGTGTACAATCCCAAAATTAAAACCACGTCAGATATTGCCAGTGCTCCTTCAAAAAATATCACACAAGCTATATGTGTGGCGGGCATTAATTGTTCTCTTACTACTTAAAATTTTATGCATCAACTCTCTTACCAAGGACCAAAGCAGCCATTTACTACGTTCAATAAGCTACACATTCAATTAAAATGCGTCTCCATTGGTATTTAATAAAAGTTGCACAAAACTTTTGCAATAATAATTAAAATACTATCATAAATTTTATTATCCATTGTTTAGATTAATATACCTACTACACACAGGTGTTTGTAATGTGTCCAGCGGCTCTGAATCTAAGTGAGCATTTGATTGCCCTTGAAAGTTAGCAAATTAATAATAAATTTAGCATTACAAAAAACACTATACCTACCCACTCGCCACATGCGAAAATCCGGAGTGACCCAGCTGGGGATTGAACCCGGATCGCCTTGGTGGGAGGGGAGCAGGCTAACTGCTCGGCCACCGTGGCCCCTTAACGGGACAGAGGCTGAGATACATTCAAACTCTATACAAAACCTATTTCATTAAAACAATTAGTTCTACAGCCAAAATACCTATTGTGAAAAAATATTTTGAAAATATAAATCTAGCAGCATGTCCATCAAAAAGAAATTATTCAAGCATGACACAAAAAGATTACCAGCAATTTAATACTCAACACATTTCCTACACAACTAACACTTTTGCTACGACTCACCTTAATAAGGGTAAATCTCATAATGGAAAATATCATAAGCTGGCTTGAAAGTTGAAAACCCAGACTCGTTGATCATGTAGCAGCTCGCAAATGCATCACCTAATGCATTTGAAATAATTCAAAATCATACCCATTGCTGTTGGGCTCCTACATAAGTTGCAGTTGCCAGTGAAGTAGAGATGAGAGTAGCAAATAGACAGAGGGCAAGTCGTTACATCTTAAATAAACTTATCAGTAATGATGCAAACTGCTAGGGGAAATAAGGTAGGAGTGTAACGAGGAAAAGGAGAGGGGATACTGGCCTCCACCAAGGTTGACGACCAGGGCGCTGGGAATGAAGCTTTCATATTGGAAACAATGCAGACGTGGTGCTACCACCGTCTCAAGATTACCAATTGATTAATAACAATTAAAGTATTTCATTTGACTAGACTGTGAATATGAAAATTAAAAAAGGAGGGCAGCTTTATGAGCCCAGTGTGCCATATCACAAATAATGTAAGACAGAAACAGTTTCAACAGGTATATTTTTGGTCAATAGAATACATAAAATGTGCATTACCCTCATCTTTGATTACAAAGAAATTGCCAATCATTAAAGCCATTATCCTCTTTATCCTAAATTCAGAGAAAATATTTTAAAAGCAAATGTAACACATGACTTCTATATAAATAAATTGCTCAATTTTTGTAGAACGTTTAAAGGATATGAAACACAAAGTGTAATAGAAAAAATTGAAATTACCTTTGGGCTGCAAACTGACTAGATACTACACACTAAAACTAGAAACACACATAAGACTACTGTTTTAGTTAAGCCGAAACTAAATTTGGTCTGGCGACCGGAACCTCAATTTTGAAAAAAATTATTAACCTACTGCATGCCCAAAACAAGACAATCTACACCACACAATCCATTACAAACAATTAAATATTGACATTGACCTACTAGCACACGACTTGCTATCCACAACTCACAATTCAAATAGCTCCCCCATTTGTAGTGGCTCGCTCAATGACTTAAAATATACGGGTCCTCATATTTGCAAAATGTCCGAAGGATGTTAAAATTAACCAGTTAAACCAGGATGCAGAACATTGAGTGCTTGGTGCGAAGAGAATGTGTAAAATGGGAGGGGTGTGTAAGCTATGCAACCTCTTAAATGAACTGCCTCACAAATAAAAAAAAATGGTAATATACCAGAAGAGGGTAAATCACGAGTGGAATAACAGGGGAGGAAAAGGGGAGGGGAGCAGAATTGTGTATAGAGAAACAGTCGCCACACGAGGAAGAAACACGAGACATCGGCCGCGATGAGCGCTAGCGGCACAACTTCCACCCCAAAACCTTTGCTCTTGCGACCAGTCTCTGAACATCTTGACAGAATTAAGATGCAAACGGTACACACATACAAAATTCGTAGACACAGAAGAAGAAATTGAAGAGTGAATAAGAGTCCAGTAGTTGGATAGACATCCAAATAATACATAGAACTGTTAAGTGACTCTAGACAAACATTTGGATTTCTCTGCTCCATCTTGAAGTAGTACACAATGTAGAACTTGATGAAGTAGTACTTGTCCCCAGGGATGGTGGGCAACCGAGTGAAACTACTCAGTGCCATAAGAGCGGTCTCTTCTCAATCACAAGGTTGAGCGGCACATCAGTTATTATGTATTTAAATTTCTTTTGTGCCTTTTCATTTTAAGATAAAAGTTTTGCTCGGTGTGCATAGCACTTCCGCTTGTGTGAACGTACCAGGCAGCCATGGTAGGTCCATGCAACCCCTGCCTCTGGGCAGTTGTCCTAGTAGAGCTGGCGAGGTAAGACGCTGTCACATACACACTTCATATTTTTGCACCAAGTTAGATTTCCATAGTTCACTTTAGTTTACCGGTAGTTCACTTTAGTGTACTGGTTAACTTTTGCTTTGCGTACGTTTTGCAAGACATCCCCAGCATAATGCTTCTGCTTAAATTATTATTTTGCGCCCTTGTGGCTTTTTGAAACTTAAATCGAGGGAAGGAGGAAAGATGGAGATGCCAGGTGGCCCGTGCATCTTTGAATCAGGCGCTATCTGCCTTTATTAAAGGCTTTTGCATTGTAATTTTTGCTTCATTGCCACAAGCAATATTAAGGGTAAACTTGTATGTATGTACTTTAGGGTTTTGTCATGTTAAATTGTTTTACGGCCACATCATTTGCGACCACGTGGTTAACAGCCACCAAGTCTGTGCCTTCGCTATCCTTGCGCTTAAAGTGTTCTTGTTTGTCATTTCTTGTGCGTGGTATTTTTCTCAGGGTTCTTGTAATTTTTGCCTATATTGATGTGTTTGTAACCAGTCATGCTATCATCGCACATATTTGATTTGTCGCCATTAGGCACCTCAGACGCATTTCCACGTTGGAAATGTAATCACAATAATTTTCTGAAGAGCACCATAATTTTATCCGACAGGATTTCAATGAATTTAACAGAAAATATTGCAATTTCACCTGCTCCACGTGGCCTACTAAGAACTTCATCCAGCGGCATCCGCGTCCTGTAAGAATGCTTTCACGCACCTGCATGTGTATTGTGCCTATTCATGTCGTGCCCCATTCGTTGTAATTCATATTTTTGTGTAATCTATACTGTGACATTATTTTTGTCTTAGCCTGCTAAGTGTACAGACTGTCACCACACATCATGTGGTTAGGGGACGTGTTCCGAGTATGTGTTAGTGACGTAGATAATCACACGTTTTTAGTGTTCATTTCTGTACCATCTCCGGGTGACATCTGCAGTCCATCACTGTGGTTGTAGACCCCCTTACCCTGTGGAGATTGTACTCTCATGCACCACGGAAGAATTATCCATCACGGAGTGCGCTAGTTGAATCAGGAGCTGGGGGAATCACCCATTACGGAATTTGCTAGTCACGCCCGAGATTAAGCGTAAGTCATAATTGGCACAATGTGTAAGAAGTGTAATAATAAAAGTAATTCTCAGTGCATAATATATGTTTTCTTGTAGTGTCAGAGCCAGCAAACTGCTACTTTTGACAGTGTTTCTTCATAAAATTTTTGTAATACAAAGTGCTTTGTAAAGACTCTCGGGTGAAACGAACACACAGAACCCACAGCATCACTGAGAACCCTGAGTCTCAAAGTGCAGTGTCTGGAAACACTGCTGGCGCCCACCCACAAGTAAGTAAAAGTGTATTTGTTCATCTCATGTCTCATCCGATGGCATCAATTGGCGTTCCCAAGTGGGGCCAGTGTGTTCATCCGTGCTGCGTCAACCACGCTAAAATGGCTGACACCACGCCAGGACAACTGCAAGAAGGCATCAAGACGTCCGCAACACCCGTGATTGCGAACGCGCCAACATTAGACATGCTGCCGAACAATGCGTGCGTTGTGGAAGGGTACATGAATTATATCTGTTCAGTGAAAATTTGTGAGACCAACCACTATGCCAATGCACGTCCGATACTGCGTCAATGCCGTCAGAACAACGCCTGTGCACGCGCATCGGATGTGATGGGGTGGGAACCAAGTGGGCGCAGTGGCAACAATGCAAACAGGCTCTCATCCTTAATGCACAGGGCCAGAAGAACATGTAACCTCCTGCGATAGTGTAATAAACTGTACTGAGTGCCGTAAAACAAACTGTGTAGAGATCACGCCACCGTCAACACCAGAGATGAAGCCCACGCCGCCACCTGTAGTAGTAACGTACATGCCACAGGGCTTATTAGGGCCAGACCGAAATGTACTCTTACTAACTTTTGCAGGACATGATTCAGAAGTCCCAGGTACTTTTCTCGTGGTCTGTGAAGAGAAACTAAGCAGACACCGCGTACATAAGGATGATTGGACTGAGGTTACTGCTAACAGACCAAGGGGAACGGCCGTCACGTGGTGGAATCTAGTGCATGACTACAGAGTCACTGGGGAAGAGTTTTGTGATAGGTTACTTGGCAGATTTGATACAGATGGCGTAGAATAATTCATACAGAGAAAGTTAGGTTTGTATAAACGTCTACACCCAGGGTAATCTACCCACGGGGTTCTGGAAATCATTGTAGCCCTGTCAACACCAGACATTTGGCCATACCTGCGACGAGCAACACGGGCGAGCGCAAAACAATTCATGAAGGAGGCATGCCTCTATGAGCAAGATGTGTGCGCGGGGCAAGAGTTCCGATCCCTGAGGCAGAATTACCGCATGTCAACACCCACAGTGATGGTAGATGTTACACAACCACTGCCACTGCTTACGCCCATGCTGGCAAAACATGGACAGAGGAACTTTCATAACAACAATGTTTGGGGTTACAGTGGTTGATCGACATATAAGCAGTGATTGAACAGCATCTTGATTGTCTTCACGTGGGTACACGTGGGAGGTGGATGTTGTACACCGTGGTAGCAACGCCGCCGACAACAACAGCTGCAGTGCCGCTTGCAGAGTTCTCGCCCGAGGTGCCAGAACAGCACCAAGGGAGGCTACAACAACTGCTGGACCAGTATGCTGGTGTGTTGCACACCAAGGGAGAACTACAGCGCTCCGACGTCACCAAGCACGCCATCATCACGACGCATGAGGACCCAGTGTACTCCAAGCCATGAGACCCAGGTATTTTCTTCCGGCGCGTGATTAATCAACAGGTATGTGAAATGTTAAGTGACAATGTAATAGACCCTATGCAAAGTCTCTACAATTCAGGCATTACATAAGCCCCTAAAATGGATGGTGAATGGAGGTTTGGTGTGGACTTCCGTCCTTAAAGTAATAGTAAACATGCCACCTCCTGTACTCAACATAGAAGACACTTTGTTAACTCTAGGGCCCGCTACTGTGTTCACGTCTCTTGATCTCAAGTTCAAATATTGTCAGGTGCCTATCCGCCCCCAGGACAGAAAAAAAACTGCTTTCATAACACCTGATGGACGTAGATTACAATTTGTCGCCATGCTCTTTGGTTTAAAATGTACCCCCGCTGCATTCCAAAATCTCGTGATTAATGTCTTAAATGGCTATATAGGAGACTTTGCGATGGCGTACTTAAATGATGTACATGTGTGGTCGAACAGCTGGGAAGAACACCTTCACCACCTGAGTCTTGTGTTCGAAAGATTGGAACGTAGCAAATCGATGTGTAAAATCGACACGTGTAGAAATGAGTAGGATGGAATTTCTAGTGTAATATGTCACAGAGAATGGACACAAACCGGAAACACCACATAAAATAGATTCAGGAAAAAACCCATACCCAGTTCACCAAAACAAGTAAGAAAATTTTTTGTGGTTCCGGGAATTTATTCCCAATTTCTCTATAATCACGGTACCGTTAAATGCACTTCTATCAGAGAAACGTATATTGGTATGGGTACCTCAAGCGGTGAAATCTTTCCAAGAAATCAAAGATGATTTTCTTAACTATCAGACACTAGCTCTGTTCAGCCCGGTACTGCCCGTAGTAGTACAAACAGATGCGAGCCAAGAAGGCATCGGGACGGTATTGTATCAAGTGGGTGAAAAAGGGGAAAAACACATCAACTACCACAGTGCGAAGTTTGGTATTGCTCAGAGGAAATACCACGTTAACAAACATGAATGTTTGGTGATCGTACACGCACTGAGGAGATACCGGCCGTACCTGTTAGGCAGAAAGTTCACCTTAAGGAAGGGATGCATAACGGGAAGAGCAAACTCGCCCGCTGGTCCTTGTTATTGCAGGAGTTTGACTTCCAGGTAGAGCACATGGCGGGGGAAACCAACGAACTCGCAGATGCACTGTCTAGGAATCCATGTCCAAACCTAACGGTGACTGACGATGCCGAGTGGGAAGAGGCGCTACCACCTTGCCGTGACACCCAAGTTACGGAAACAACACCTTTAGTTTTGCAAAGCATTGTTGCCACACCATCTGGAGAACTTTTTCGTTAAATGTCTGCGATGTTTTGAGGGAAGTGCACATGGTGCAAGAAAATTCCCGGGATGCTGCACAATGTAGGCAACACAGCGCCAATAGATATTCCGAACACTGGAGAGTCGCAGATCGGAAAATACAAGTGAAGCCACCTGGCAATTGCAAAAAATGGCGGATCTATCTACCCAAAGAAACACGTGAAGTAATACTAACATATGGACAAGACAGCTTAGAACATGGCCACCCTGGTTCAGAACAGACACGTAGGAATGTACAGAAGTTTTTCCATTGGCCAGGAGTGCAGGGAGACATACGTAAATACGTACAGAGTTATGTTATGTGCAACACCAGGAAGCTGCGGAGAACGGACGGTGACGCACCCCAACAACCCAGTCTGCCCAAAGAGCCATTTAAAACTGTTGCATTTGACATCATGGACCCATATCCTCGCACAATAAGCGGAAAATGTTTTCTTATTGTGGTCACAGATTTGTTCACCCGGTGGACCGAAGCATTCCCTGTCAGTAATGTCCGTGCACACACAGTCATGAACGTAATGCAGAGCAAATTTTTCCCACAAGGGGTTACCCTGAATTTTTATCGACTGATAACGGCACCCAGTTTGTGGGAAGGAAATGGAGGGAATACTATATGAATTGGGGAACAGAACACCGTACCACCCCGGCTTACTACCCCAAAACAAACCCAACTGAGCGTTTGAAACCAAGACATAAAAATACAGTTATTAGTATGGCTAGGAGAGGACCATACACGGTGGGCCGAACTCATACCCGAAGTTATGTTCTGTGTAAGAAACAGGGTAAACACTGCGACCAGGAAAACACCTGCAGAAGTTGTCCAAGGCCGCGAGCTGTGCGTACCCGGAGAACCACGGGAAAACACCCCGATACCGCCCGAGGAAATAGTAGCCCACCAACTTCAAATACATGAACAGGCAAGAGAGAATCAAGCAAAATACTGTAACATGTGGGTACCGGAATGTAGGAAACAACCGCCGGAATTAAGATCCGGAATGTACATGTATGTGAGGGAGAACCCTCTATCCGCCGTTAGGAAAAAATATTGCGCAGGGCTGGCACCCAGATGGATTGGGCCAGTGAGAGTAGTGGAGAAGATGGGAAATTCCGCGTTCCTAGTGAAGTTGGGGCTGAGACGTGAGACGAAATGGCACTGTGACAACTTGCATATAGCCTGCACACCTATAGGGAAGATGGGCAAGGAGACAACGATAAGCCCAGTACCTCGGAGGTCGCGGTGTAGCATACCAGGAAGTACGCACAGTATCCTCAACAACACGTGTACATATGTCAACAACAACACTAGCTCTGGAATCCATGCATGGAAAATGTAAACACCAGTCTTGTAAACAACACGTAATTCTGGGGCTTTGCACCATCCGAACACTGTACACCAAATAGGGAGGTGGGATGACAGTGTAACTAACAACCACAGAGTACACGCAAACTGTAATACAACCACTGTTAGTAACACACCTTTTAGAGGTTTTCCTGCACCCGTAGCGGACAGCATAGCAGAGCAATATAATTTTGAGGGGTTTCCTCTGGGCACGAGTGAAAGTGGTTGTAACCAATGTGAAAATGTAAATGTTAGCACTACGAGTGCATGTGAGATGCTATTCAGAGGTTGTCCTGCACCCACAGGGGATAGTATAGCAGGGCAAGTAAGTTTTAGAGGGTTTGGGGGAAGCAGTAGAGAGGCGTGTGTAAATGAAAGTATTGAGACAAATGTAAACAAACTGCACCACGTCAATCGCAAGAGAGTCATCGCCTAGTCCCAACATAGTTCCAGCCTACACCCCAACCCCCTACAAATGCAGCAGAGTAAGGCAGCTTCTGACGTCATGCCTCATCTGTCCTTGATCAGTGGTCCCGGCAGGGTCCGACAGAGCAGGGCTGAGCTGCTCGCACCGTTTTGGTCTCTGAAGGAGATGTCGTTTGACGCTGGCTAACAGCCAGCGGCAGTCAGACCATGAGGACTTCACAGCTCATGTGACACGTGGCGAGCACGTATGCACAGATGCCACAACCACGGACTTCCCCATAGCGGGATAATTAATATTTTCCAGTGCCATGTATGATAATTTTTTTTTCAGATCAAAAGTATTCTAAAAGTGTAATATGTGTTTTCTAAAATATTGTGCAATGTTGTTTTCAAATTTAAAATGTGCGCCGCACGAATAACAAGGACATTAATATTCCGGCATAAATGCCTATAAAATGTGAACAGTTATCAAACACCAATGTTTAACGATTGAAATGATTCTAATTATTACGTATTTAAATCTCGTTTGTGCCTTTTCATTTTCAGATAAAAATTTTGCTCGGCATGCATAGCACTTCCGCTTGTGTGAACCCCGTAGGCAGCCATGGTATGTCCATGCGACCCCTGCGTCCTAGGAGAGCTAGCGAGGTATGACGCTGTCACGTACGCACTTCATATTTTTGCACTGAATTAGATTTCCATAGTTCACTTTAGTTTACCGGTTAACCTTTGCTTTGCATACGTGCTAGATATTCTCAGTATAATGATTCTGCTTAAATTATTATTGTGCACCCTTGTGGCTTTTTGAAACTTAAATTGAGGGAAGGAGGAAGTATGTCGGAGAGGCCATGCGGCCCACGCCACTTCTAATCAGGTGCCATCCGCCTATGTTAAAGGCTTTTGCAGTGTCTGGGAAACACCACTGGTGCCCACCCACCAGTAAGTAAAAGTGTATTCGTTCATCTCGTGTGTCACCCGAACTTAAAGTTACATCTCATGAAAAGCGAACACCTTAAAACACAACATCTCTGCTGCACTCTTAACCTTCAGCTCAACATGCTGAATTAAAATGTCAAGAGTCCTGAGGGGACCTCAAAGCATCAGAATACCGGAAGGGTATTCTCAACCAGGCGACCAGAGTAGAAGTGACAGAGCCTCATGCAGATGCTAAGGCTGTTCAGTTGATTTTACATATAGACTAATAAGGATTCAGAAGGTTGCGCATGCGCAGGATGGTGGAGGAATTCCAAAGAGTTGGGTAGGAAAAGGAGAGAGAGGTAAACGAAAGCACTTGGGAGGCGAGGTGGCAGTTCTCAAACACTTTATAGAGAGCAGCACTCTCTATAAAGTTGAATTAGTTCATTGAAACTGCGCAATTCTTCCCTGGTAAATTGCTCTTCACCCCAGCTGTATTTCAGGTAAGTCGGTCAACAATAGCACAAAAACACAATACGTCACAAGAAGAAGAAAAGTTTTGTCAGTGATACACAGAAACAACAATCTACTCAGACAAATACGACGAAAAATCTTGTTGTCAGTCAGTTCATTTATTTTCAATACACTCGTATTCCCCATCTGAGTACATGGAATGATAACATAGTCTTCTTTGCTCTTCTCCCGGGAGAATAAGTCAGTCCAAGTGAGTTCACACAGCGTAAGCATAACCTAGCACCTGGTACGCTGCAACCAGCCGAGTGTAGAAGTCAGGTGGTTTGCGGCACAGCAGGCTCCAACTCGGCGAAACTGCAGTAACTCCAGCAGTTGTCCAGGGTTGCTTCCTCGCACTCGACCGCAGTGCCCCTGGGGAGTAAAGAAACAAATAGTGGGATGATGGAGAAGAGAAAACCAAAACTAAAATTAGGGAGAGGTAAAAGGAAGGGGTTCACAAGTGCGGTTACAAATCAAAGAAGTAAAAAAAAAATCCAATAAACTAAAAATAAAGGTGCACAGTCTAAATTACAAAATAACTTTATCCCTAGAAAAATACTTCTTGAGGTGACCCACGTGAGCTTTACGAAACTCACATGGTGTCCCCACAAGGGATAACATTACAGTATTATTTCCCAAATATTTGGTTATCTGAAAGGGCCAGAGAATTTCGGGATAAACTTTGTACCAATATCCTTCCCGCTGTCAGCCAGGAGAAAATTCCTACACAAAACCTTGTCGCCGACAGAGAGTAAGAAAGGGGGAGGGGGGATAATTCAACCTTAGTTAAGGCATGCAGTAACCTCATGTTGCACGTCGACCAGACGCCGCTCTACCTCGTCGAGGAGACAATTCAGAGAGGGAGCATCAAGGGAAGATGGAAGAGGAAGGTTCCAATTGTTCAGCAAATGGTGAGGCAACTGACGTCCCAGGAATGGAAGAGGAGGTGAGCCAATGGAATCGTGCTCGGCTGAATTAAAACCAATATTAATAAATTCTGTATCGCTAACCCACTGCGTGTCATCCTGGTTGTGGAAGATGGTGAGACTGGCTTTAATATTTTTATTAAAGCGTTCGACCTGGTTTCCCTTCGGAAAGTACGGACTGGATGTATACAACTTCACTGCCCATTTAAAGCACATGTCCTTTAAAAATGTGGACTGATAATATCTATCATTGTTCATCACTATTTTAGCGGGGGCACCAAAAACTTTCCGTACCTGCTCTTCCAAAGCCTTGACGCTGGTGGTAGCTTTCACGTTTTTAAATGGAAGCAGGATCACACATTTTGTGAAAGTATCCAGAAGTATTAATAAACACATATTTCCTCTTTTGGATCTAAGTAGCTACCCAAAGATGTTCAAATGAACAACATGTTAGGGGCAATTAGGCACCTGCATACGTGTTTGACCGAAATTCGTCTGCGGAGCCTGCTTACACCGCTAGCATCCATCTGGGTCACGTCTTGCCTCACACTAGGCCAAGTAAAATGAACGGAAATTTTCTCAACAGTCTTATTAATTTCTAGATGGTCACCATATAAAGAATCATGAAGTAACGCAGTAACATGGGCCTTAAGGCTTCTGGAACAACTAACTTTTTAGCCTGGCCACTTTCAGAAAAATACAACAAACAATCCTTTTCAAAATAGGGACACTGAATCCCAGAACTTAAATCCCACTTTATCTGTGTACACCAGGGATCTGCACTCTGAACTTCAAGAATCTGAAAGAATAATTCAGGAAACCCCTGAATCAACCCTAGAGAAGGTGTAGGCTCTACGGGAATTTCCTCAAAATCGGCCGTGTCAAACATGCACTATAAAGCGTTGGCAACGGGATTGTCTGTGCCCTTTATATGGTGAACTTTGAACCTGAACCTCGACAAGCACAACACCCATCTACCCAATTTTCCTTATTGGTGGGTATGATACAGTACCCAACTGAGGGCCTGATTATCCGTAAACAGGTCGCACTCGTCGTGTTCAATGTAAGGTGCAAATTTCTCTAGCCCAAACACACACGCCAAGGTTTACTTTTCATAGATTCCCAATGCTCGTTCAGGCTCCGTCAGAGTCCTGCTTGTGAAGGCTACAGGTGCAATACGGCCTTCACGCCACTGTCCTAATGCAGCACCTATAGCTAGGCTGGAGCACAAAATATTTTTCAAAGTCCGGTAAAATCAATATGGGTGAAGAACTAAGTGTTTTCTTTAGCACATTAAAAGCCTGCTCCTGCTCAGGGTCCCAAATAAATTTCACTCATTTTCTTTTAAGCTGGTTCAGGGGAGTTGCAATTTCTGAGTAGTGCTCTATAAATCGCAAGTAGTTCCCCATTAACCCCAGAAATCTTTGTACAACTTTTATGGTATGTGGGCGAGGAAAATTCACAATTGGGGCTACTCGTTCAGGACCCAGTAACAATTTGCCCATGCTTATCACACAACCCAGAAATTTTACCTTATTGGCAGCTAAAGTTACTTTTTCGGAATTAACCGTTAACCCAACTTCCCTGAACCACTGTAACACTTTACATAAATGGTCTAGGTTCTCCTCCTTACTCTCACTTTACGCAATCACATTATCTACGTAATTAAAAACAAATTTAAATTTAAAGTCAGAACATGATCTAATACTCTAGACAGGGCCTGACTAATGAGGTTAGCACACATTGGAATTCGTGTAAATTCATATTGATTCCAAGGAGTGCTAAATGTTGTGTACTTGCGGCATGAGAGGTCCAGGAGACACTGGTTAAAACTATGATTTAAATCCAGGACAGAGTAAATCTTAGCCCGTCCAAAATGCTGTAAGGCGCAGTCAACTGTGGGGAGGGGAAAAGGGTCCGTATGTATCTTACAATTTACTAATGTGTGGTTAACTACAAGTCTGTATGTTTCACTGTCATTTTTCTGGACTAAAAATCCGGGGGAACAATAATCTGATTTTGAAGGTATAATTACTCTCTAAAGGCCTTCAGTTTTGGAGGGGGATATCTAAAATGCCTGTCTCGAACAGGCACATCATCCACCAGGGTGAACCTGTACGGAAGAACATTACATTTACCAATCTTAGGTGTAATAACGTCTCCAAATTCCTGTTTGATCAATTTTAATTTCTCTTCAAATTTACTGTTATCAGTGGCGCTTTGAGATCTGTCAGAATGCAAATTGTTGAAGTGTGTAGCCTCCTCGGGATGCAAATGTATTTTAATGTTCGGCGCAAAGCCAAACGACAACGTTAAATCTGCGAAATAAATTAAGGCCCTTGTCTGCCCTAAAAATTCCAAGCCTAAAACAAGTTTGTGTTTCAAAACAGGAAGTTCTCTAAATTCATAATTCCATGAAAAATGACCAATTTTAATATGTAACTTTACTGCGTGAGTGGCTGTCAACACATCCCCATTGGCAATACATAATTTCAGTTCAGGTGCGCAGAGCACATGTGCCTTAGAAATAACCTAGGCATCAATCAGGTGTTTCACGAACTGCCAGCTGGCGACGACACAATGTGTCGCGCTGGTATCGATTAAAGCTGGGAACAGGCTGCCACCATAAGCAACCTGCACCACGCACATACTGTGCAGATTTCTATTTTCAAGCGAGTGGCAACCAAGAATCCCACACTTATTCCTGGCCATCATTCGTTTCCCGAACAAGTACAGGAAGCACGAACGTGCCCTCTCATACCACAGCGGAAACACTTCCTATCTATCCCTGCTACCTACACGTGGTTTCAAAAAGTCGCAACTTAAATGTCCTCGCCTAGTACAATTACTACAGCAGACATTTTCCATGTGAGCCAACTCTACCACAGTATCTTTTCACTTCAGCCACGGACAATTGATTTTCCATGGCATTTCTTTCCTGTACAACGTTCAAACTTTGAGTAGACACAACACCAGTGCTGTTTACAACCGCAGGGTACAAAAATAATCACTTCTCACTTATTGTCACTTATTTGTCATTTTTATTTAAAAAGGTAACTTATTTCACTTTTTTTATACATTCAGCAAGGTTAAGATGATGCGTTGTCTGCCGACTGGTGTTATCTGTAATTTCATGACATCAAAGACTTATTACCAAAGTGTATCAGCCATACTTTGACTATCATTGAGTGCAGTTTCTCAGTTTCTCCACCATGAGAGCTCTTAAGTTGTTAATTGCAGCGTTTCTGGGTTTCAACACCATGATATCTGCGACTTTTTTTGTGAGCTGTGTTTACAATAGCGCAACGTGTTGCGATGTAGTGAAAGGCAGCAATGACACGAAGTATTGCCGGCAGTGCCCTTCACAATAGCGCGACATGATGCAACATAGCAGGCGGAGGAAAAAAATTGAAGTAGCCTTCCATCTGCCAAGTGATATTTGACAACTCACAAATAAACACTGTTATATATAAAAGAGATTGAGTGTAATTATTTAACTAAGCATTTGGACGAAAATCTAATTTGTTCTGCTATGAGAAATTCTTAACATAACTGTAATTCTACAGATACCATTACATTTTTAATGTAATTCATATAGTAGAATTTAAGTTCCACTAAATACATGTAGTAACTAGATAGTGCTCCCGTCAATACAACTTATTTACACAAAAATGTTGTTTCTTTTCAAATGTATTAGTAATTTACAATAAGCGTACAAAAATGTAACAAGAAACTAAATATTTTCAATTATACTGTGTGTTAAATTGAAAATAAATGTAAATATTTTGTAAATATAAATATATTGTACACGGAACATTTTTAATGAAAAGATTATATAAAATAGGTTGGCCGTACACGATAATTTGATCATTTAATTTCAAAAGTGATGCTCTCGTTAGTGTGCCGAGTTATTTTTTGCCTGTTCGCGTAAACAAACCACGTTACTCATACATATAATTTTCTTTACAGTCTCATTTAGACTGGTCTGCAATATTTTCTTAAGGGAGAAAAGTAATTTCGTTATTTTTCATCACATTAACATCACTTTGTTCGTTGTTACCATGTTTGAATGTATTTGCAATACTTATGTTTGGTTTGGAATACTTTATTTTTCAATTTATATATAATATCATGCATACATTACATTGTGATGACAAAACGTTTATATATATATATATAAACATGACAATATTTTTTTCTTTTCAACACTCTTGCTCCTGATTGGCTGTTTTCTCTAACGTCATCAGTGATGTCACCTCTGTGGCAAGTCAGGCGTGTCGCTGGCGCTCTTGTCGTGAGTGTTAGGAATTATGATTGGCTGGTTCGGTGCGACATTGCTTCGTGACGCGCTATTGTGAAGAGGGCTTTATGAGGTATACAGAAAAACTGAAAACATGTTATCTTGTGTATTGGTTTACTATAGAACTTAGCAGGTCGTGCGGTGTTGGGATTTTCTTAAGTGTTAAAATATAAATTGTTATATTTTATATCTTAAGTAAAACTTGTGTGGTGGTAACCAATCATAGTAAAGCAGCCGGTGTTGTTGGTAGGAAACTACTAAGGTGAGCATAAAAATTATTAAAAAGGTGTGTATTTGCACATGTTTAATTATATTTGTGCACTAAAATTAGCTTCTTTGCTAGAAAATGTCTGCTTTGAATTATGATCTGCTTAAATATGGCTGTTATTCCATAATAGGTTAGGAACTAAAGTAAACAAGAATGCTTGTTGCATGTTTTCATTGACTGGACTTGAGAATAATCTGTGGATTGGTAATCGTAAAACCAGAAGACGTAGTTATGTGTGCGAGAATCACAATTACTGCATAATTAACGTATAATTTTTTAAATCGTTAACCCAGCTTGATAGTGACTAATTTCTTATATTTGTCCCAGATCATTTGTAATTACAAAATCTATGGAATTAAACAACAGTTTTCTGTGATTTATGAAACAAAAGCAATGGTAGTGTGTTTAATAATGGGGAAGTGCGATTTTCGAAGTGGGTGGCTAGAAATACATGATGTTAATGGATATATTGTCAGGAATGCACCAAAAACACAGTTGGTACAAGTTTTAAGGTATTGCAGAGTGAAGAAAAACAGAAGAGAAAGACTGCAGTTGCACTTTTTGAAGAGGCAAATAAAAGATTAAAGAAGGCTGTGGAGAAGAAAGACATGGCAGAAATTGATTTGGCCCAGGCTGGGGGAAAAAAAAAAAAAAAAAAAAAACGCACACACACACACTCTCTCTCTCTCTCTCTCTCTCTCTCTCTCTCTCTCTCTCTCTCTCTCTATCTCTCTCTCTCTATCTATCTCTCTCTCTCTCTCTATCTATCTCTCTCTATCTATCTCTCTCTCTCTATCTATCTATCTCTCTCTCTATCTCTCTCTCTTCAGAAAAGAAGGAAGAGGTTGAACATGTTAAATACTCAGTGGACTAGAAAAAGTCTAAAATCATCTCAGATTATTTTTGGAAATTTTCAAAAGATTTTGTTTGTGGGAAGTGATCAGGGTGGACTTCTGGCTGAATCAATTCAACCTCGGGAAATTACAAAAGTTTTTTGTATAATTTGTATTGTACTTGTTAATAGTTTTAGCATTACTATGTTATTAACAGAACTAAATTTTAAAATAGCACATCAAGGAAAGTTGACATATGATGTTGGAGTTGGACATATGACGTAAGAGTAAGTAAACATTTTTCTATTTATATATTTAGTCACTTACTGATCACTTATTATATCTAAAGTAAGTCATTTTTTGTCACTTTTTATGTCTTAAAAGTCATTTTTCTCATGTTTTACCTAGCACTCAACCATTTTGAGGCCTGCAGCCACCTTATACACCATAAAAGTATGTTTATTTTCAAATGCAGAATTAAATTCTCGCTCAGCTGCGAGACAACTTTGAATTTCTAGCGCCCAGGTGCGTAATTCTTTCATATCACAGGTAATGGGCGTTAGCGAACACGCGGCTCTGATCTGAGGTGTTAAATTCTCTAAAATAATGTTAACACTGTCCATTTCAGTTAACCCAAGACCCAAAGCTCTCTAATGAGCTAAAATTGAGTCTATCGTTTAGCATTTTTCCAGGACGCTGAAAACTGTAAACTTAGTCGCGTTTGCACACGTGCCTGATGCACGAGAAAAAAACATGTGACAAAACAGTTTTATGAAAGTTGGCAAAACTGCAGTTCACTGAATTAATTTCTTCAGTGAACAGCTGCCAGGCAAGACCTTCACACTGGAGTGCCAAGGCCCGCAGCAAGGTGACATCATCACCGATGCGCAAATCCTTAACTTTCACAGAGGCTATAAAAAATTTTAACACTGTGCCATGGCTCGGCAAGGGTCAAAGGGGGTATAGTCTGTATTGCCTGACAGAATATTTTGGTGGAACAGGACTGTAGGTTTGAACACTCACCGAAGCAGTCTCCTCGCCGACGCAATGCACCGCCTGGCCATTTGATTCCCAAAACGTCACAGCTCGTCGGCGAATCTGCTCCATGTTGGCATCAAGCTCGAAGGAAACTTGGTGTTCTTCCAAAAAAGCTTTCAAAGCCTCTTTGTTGGAATTGTAGAAAAAATCTATCCTCTTGGCCATTTTGCAGAATAAACATGAAACAAATACAGCAAAATGTTAGCAGAGTCGAGCGCAGATTAAATCTTGTGATGTAATCACAAGATTTATTAATTAAACCACTTCATTCCACATTTGCTTTTATTCATTCAACAGGACTCTAGTACAACAGTCTTAAACCGCAATTTCAAAAACTTATGCAAAGTTAAAATAACACATACAAAATGACAACATGGGTGCTCAATATAAAGCCAATCAAAGCTGGGTGCATAGTAAAAATTAAAAATTGAAAGTATCTCTGGAATTATTGAACATATACTCTTTCCAATAACTGAAACCTGTAAAAATCATTACGAGCCTTTATAAGGCTAATTCTATGCTGTATTTCTCAAAAATTGAAAAGGCTTAGTTAAAAACCAGATAAAGATCATAGAATTGTTTAAAGAAGTTTAAAATATTACAATATTAAAACTCAAAGTAGTGGTCGGAGCACCAAAAGGCCTATCGCAGTCTGACCTGCATAAAATATGTTTCCGACACAAATACATAAAAAATAATTCTAACTAAAACTCCACATGAGTGCTTTTAAATCGCAAGTGACTAACAACGTGAATAAAATGGACTAGAATTAAATAAGGTGGGTTACCATGTTGAAGGCCAGGAACACGAGTTGATGCAGGCCCATTTGACTGGCCATCACTTTTTCCAGGCAACTCACATTCAAATTAAAACTATCTTTATTCAACTATGCAAAATTCCTCAAAACCATCAAGCTAGAATTACATTATAGGGCACCACAGCTAGTAAGTTATGCCAAAAGTAATTTTACCAATACAAGAACCACAATTGCAGCCAAACCAAAATTTAGAATACTCAACCAGAAAACTTTACACAAAATCTACCAGCACATAACACTAAGTTACATCTCAAGAAAGTCGAACCCACCTTAAAACACAACGTCTCTGCTGCAATCATAACTTTCAGCTCAAAATGGTGAATTAAAATATCAAGAGTCCTGAGGAGACCTCAAAGCAGCCGAATACCGGAAAGGTATTCTCAACCAGGCGACTGGAGTAGAAGTGACAGAGCCTCGTACGGAGGCTAAAGCTGTTCAGTTGAATTAACATATCAAACAATAATGTTTCAGAAGGCTGTGAATGTGCAGGAGGGTGGGGGAATTCCAAAGAGTTGGGTAGGAAAAGGAGAGAGAGGTAGACGAAAGCACTCGGGAGGCGAGGTGGCAGTTCTCATACATTTTATAGAGAGCAGCACTCTCTATAAAGTTGAAGCAGTTCATTGAATCTGTGCACTATAATGTTACAATATTCATACAATATACCCCTGTTTCCTACACAATATATGTTAACCATTTTATAAATAATGTCCAAGGTGAAGCGTACCTACCAACTACAATCATATTAAAAACAGTTATCAAAAGGCTCAGATACATTTAATCACTTAACCATCACCTGCCCAATCGTACTGCTCCTCCAAGCTGCACTCGGCATTCAAATGAGGGCAAGTTAAAATATTTATATTGGCATCAACCTCCTTTAAAATTATACCACTAGTTTTCATATAGTACCACTACATATTTATATACATTATGCTACCCACAAAAGGACATCAGGACCTCAAACAAACAATTACTTAATTAAAAAGGGGCAGACGGGCGACCAATAAGCCTGAACAAAGCAGGTATTCCATATAAAAGACAATATTAAAAACAATGGGTTAACACCTTGATTAAAAGAAACCTTGGGCAAAGGCGCAAATGCCTATCAAAACTCCGCCCCATTAAAATACACAAAGACAGTTAAAAGGTTACCCTAGCCATATCTCGCCCAGTTAGCCACTACAGTCATAGCAAATACCAATCAAAATAAATACAAATCAAATTCAGAAATTCAACCAGCAACCAAAACTAATCCCAAACCTTACTCACAAAAATTACGAATTACCAAACACTAAACCTGAACACATTTTCAATTGGGCTACCGAAAAGGAATTTTAAAAAAGTCGTAATCTTGTAGTGCGAACTAGGGCCTTCAAACATTTTATCTTTATCCTGCCATGAGCTAAAATGTAAAATGGACTTATTGGTCAACCGGAGTGACTCACCTTAAACCACATTACTAGCTGTCGACAACCCTTATTAATAGCTGTAACAGTGTTATCTGTCAAAAGCCCATGGTGAGTGTTGTTAAGTCATCTCGTTATCAGTGATGGATGCGATGGTTAATGGGCCGGTGCAGGCGGCCCATATCAGGAGTGTTGGCGGACGTTGTTGACAGGTGCAAGGCAAGCCTACCTTCCCTTTTCTATGGGCAGGCCGGAGAATGATACGGCCAGCACACAAGCCAGACCTAGCTCTGTTGGGAGGGGCAGAGGGGAAGACAAGGAAAGAGGGGAAACCAAGGATGAGCGGCGAGCAATGACTTAAGCCGGGATACAGCCAGCGAGATGATTGTCAATCACCCACTATATCGTGTTAAGTGTTTCTTGTGTATTTTCCAGTAATTTCTTGTGTACCTTTTGTCTAATGAGCTTTTATTAAAATTTCTCTCTCCATGTTGGCAGGAGATCTCTGGCGATGTAGCCAGGTGTCTCAGCCACCATCTTTTAGTCTTGATTCAGCAGGCCAACGGAGTTCATGTGTGTTGCGTTGCGGGAGCCTTCAACTTTTGACCAACCATTTAGCCGTAATAATGTGTTAATATACCGGAAGCTTTTCTTTTACTTACTCCTCCCGCACTTGTACTGTGATCTCCTCCAGACTCATGGCCCCTGGAGATTTTACCACCATAATTCTTAACCATGTGCTTAACAGTACCTTTGCCATTTCGGCATGAAGGCATAAGGGCCATGCCCACATAAGGCTAGGTTAATTGTATTGGCTATGAGTGTACAGTATCATTTACCAACATAGCCATTCGTGACCCTAGTCTCTGTGTTCTTTATTTTTGTACGTAAATATCTTAGGGACTTGTCCCACTCCAGGTAACCACGTGCTCAAGTGTACTAACTTTATGATACCTGAACTTAATTTCTTTCTGCGTAAACATGTACTAGTGAGGGGATCGCCACATGGCTGTTAACCTGCTACCTGAGAATTAAAGTCCACGTGCTCACCTATGCATAGATAAGCTGGCGCCCTCTGGAACTTTTAAAATCATTTTATAAACTTTTCAACCATGAGCCAAGGTTTATCTGAAATCTGGCGCATCTCGTCCCTCACCAATGTCCATACCACATTTAATTGCTTGCTCGAACATGGAGCTATTTTAAAGTAACTCTCCAAGACATTTAACTGCCATTAAAGTATTCTACTGTGTTAATGACTTATGATCTGTTGGTATAATGGTAGTGAGAAGATTGCTGGGAGATTTTATCTTACATCCTGCATAAAGCAGGTCACCATGATTGAGATGTTGTGGGTTTGGTGCCAGCTAGCCTGAGGATTGGATGAAATGTGAGTGGAGCGAAAATAGAGTAGAAGTAAGACTTCACAAAGAGAACTTCTGTGCTAGGACAATGTCTGCCATACACTCCATGTGAGAATTCCCTATTGAAAAATGTTTTGTCAGCAGGTGCCTGGATTGAATGAGACATCACTGTGATGGGAGGCTAGTGGTGAAACACAAATCCAACCACGAATATTTGCTTTACAGTATTTATAATTATTATTAGATATGCACAAAATATACCACAGTACTGCATTTGAGGTTTCCAGCTTCCACTGGCCAAGATCACACCTTTATGACAGCAAGACTAGATTTTTTAAATTTATTTATTTTAAATTGCCTCAATTATCCAAGTCTCCTTTGATTGATTGTACTTTAGAGTTGTGGTGTGGCACAGGCTGAACTACTTCTTCTGATGTGTCATGATTCTGATAAAGGCTGGTCTTGTGTACATTAAAAGTTTGCAATCTGCAGAAAGTCTTCAAATTGTATGTTTTGCTGTACCAATGCCCAGAGGGCAGATACGTATTTTAGCTTAAGTACCTACGCATCAATTTTTGCCTTATGAGGTGCACAACATTATCATGGGTAGTTTTTATTTGGAAATTTGGTCTTGCCCATTCATCTTGTTTTTATCTGTAGTGTTTGTTATGTTGGTTAAAATGACAGGGATTGGAGTATAATAACTTGTAAAGTGCTACAGAATGAAGATTGTTACTGGTTATTAAGAGAAGATTGCCTTCTGCCTGCCTGTAACTAGCTAGTTTGTGTCTTAGTCCCTCCTTAAGTTTATCGTAGCTATTTTATTTGTGCCATAATGAGAAGTGTAAACTCTTGTAAAAATGATTTTTCAGTGTATTAAAATTTTTTTGCTGTGTGTAAATTAGCTAATTTTTCTGTGAAATAGGTTAGCCTAATTTTGATTGGTTTGCAGTCTTTGTTGCCAGTGCGGAACTTCAATTGAACCAAACCCTGCTAATATGTGTGTCCCTTGTTTGCGGACACAAGTTGACATTACAGAAGGCATTCCCAAGCAAGCAGTTTTATATTTTTGCAAAGGCTGTGAAAGGTAAGTTGAAGTTACCTTATACCTTTAGTAAGATATGTGAAGTATTGTACTCTTTCGATGAGACCCTAGTAGGTTGGAGGTTATGTGTCAAACACCTGGTAGGCTAGTGTTTTGGATTAGTGTTATATTTCTGAATTGGTATTACAGTAGAACCCCTCTTATCCGTCACTGATGGGACCGTGATATGGTCGGAACACAGAAAAGGTCGGATGATCAGAGGAACAAAGAAACACTTTTATTACATTTATGTATGTATTACAATATGTACATATGTACACAAAAACACAGATAAAATGTTCTTACAATTACAAAAAAACTTGTAAAACATACTTTGCTGCGAAAAATATTAAAAATACAGATTATTAAAAAAAGTCTGTAATGTTTTTTTGTTTCAAATGGGAAATTCTTGATTTTGCAGATGCATTTCGCCACTGCTTTGCCCGCATAATGTCCATAGGTGTTGTTGGATGCTGCTTGATGTATATTAGCAGAATTTCAAATGCTTCTTTTGCTGCAGAGTGACTAATCCTTTCAATGTCACCTTTATCTTCATCGTCTATATCGTCTTCTTCAGCATCAGTCTGTAAAACAGCGGAGATTATTTGGCGATCATCAAGCTCTTCGTTGGTGATCTCTGTGAAGTCGCCTTTCGCTAGCCACATTCTACATCGGCCGGTTGAATATCCTGCTGAAGTGCCTGTAGATCTCTGACAATTTCCACTTCATCAGTGACAGAACTTTCAGGAGGTTCATCCTGTTGCTTAATACTTGGCCAAATTTTTTCCCATGATTTTTGAAGAGTGGTTGTCTTCATTTCATCCCACACTTGAGCAACAGTGTATATTGAATCTTTTTTTATTTAGGCTCTTCATGGCCTGGAAGAGATCACAGCTTTGTTTTGATTTCTGTAACAAGGATCCAACATATTTTCTCCTGTATCTTCTCTTCAACCACTCAATGATACCCTGATCCATGGGTTGGATCGAGCATAATATGAGAGGGCAAAAAAAACAGCTTTAATGTCGCCCTTTTGAAGCTCGTTTTCAGAAGGGTCACGTGGGGCATTATCTAGCTACAGAATAGCGCAGTTTGGTAGATTTTTCGATTTCAAATGTTTGCCTTCATCTGGTACGAATCCATCAAAAAACCATGTTTTAAACAAATTGCTATCCATCCAAGCAGACTTCTGTCTTCGATAATAAACTGGAAGTGATGATGTGTTTATGTTTATAAACTCTGGGCCTCTGAGATTTGCCGATAACAAACAATGGCATTTTATGGCTGCCACTTGCATTGCTGCATGTTATGATGGTCAGTCTGTCCTTACCTAATTTTGTGCCCAACATGTTTTCGTTTTTCGTGGCAAGGGTTGTTTTTGGAAGCATTTTGTAATTTAACCCCATTTCATCAGTAGTGTAGACTTGGTCTGGATCAAGGTTCTTTTTATTGATTAAATTTTCGAACTTTTATATAAAACCTTGGCAGCATCTTCAGCTGAGAGTTTCTCTCCTGCAATGACAATATGTCTTATGCCATAAAGATGTTTACATCGGTGAAGCCATCCTTCACTTGCATGACACGTCTCTTTCAGCTCCCAATTGTAAAATTACCGCCTTCTCTTTCACGATAGTACCTGATAGCAGAGTTCCTTTATGTCTTTCTTGACAGAACTGAACCCATAAAGCATTATCCAAAAGTTCAAGTTTGGGTTTTTTTACCTTTTTTTTTTAAGCATCTTCTCCCTCCACTGTTAACGAATATGCTTCAAGTTACTTTTGACCTTTTTCCCAATCTTTAATTGTTGTTACACCTACTCCCAGCTCTGAAGATGATTTTAAAATGAACTCACCTTTGTCCAGCTGTTGTAGAACTTCTAACTATTGTTGTAATGTGCACACAACATGTTTACGTATTTGTTGAGTAGCCATTATCACTTAAAAACACTGTCTACTGCACTGAACAATAGTCACTGTACGTTTGTACTTAATTACTGAACGACACACACGTGTGAACTCACAACTTTTGTTTTGAACAATAAGTATAGTTGACACTGATCCCTTTATTGACATGGCAGCCGGACAGTCAGATATATGGTTGGATATCCCGAGGAGGCAGATATGCCGAGGTCGGATGCAAGGGGTTCTACTGTAGTTACTGTTTTCTTACATATGTTCGTACAGATACTTTTTTAGAATTGTCATTGTCACGTCTTGAGGATTTGAATTCTTCAGAAGTGACCCTAACATAGGGTTTTAGGGATGCCTCTTTTTCTTGACCTAGGTGGATAATGGAGTTGTCTTTTTTAGGGTTTCCTCTGGAAATTCTTCTTGTGGTCTGTCAGACTATTCGCCTCACACCAAGGTGAATCAGGTTGGATCCCAGGCAGGTTTGCACCCAGATTCGTGGGAATCGTGCCACACAATGCCGATGGTCGCCTGGTTTTCCTGGGGATCTCCTGCTTACCCCACCCTTGCATTCCAGTGCTTCTTCAGACTCACCTCACTTCACTCTCATATACTGGTCAAATCACTCCACTCCACTCTGTTACTTTTCGAAGTGATAGCTTGAATTATTTATGAATGCATTAATTTTGTTTTCAGCTGTTTAGTGAATTTTTTGTAGACAGTAATTTTATTGTTGGTTTGGGTTACCACTCATTCTCTGTCTCTGTCGAGTGCTTCATCTCACACGTTGCTCTCATTGTGCTGTGGTGTGGTTGCATATAGGTACTTGCGGCCGCCTGCCGAGTGGGTTTCCTGTGCTTTGGAGTCGCGCGAGCTCCTGGCTCTGTGTCTTCAGAAGCTGAAAGGTCTCAACAGGGTTAAGCTTATTGATGCCAGCTTCATATGGACCGAGCCTCACTCCAAGAGAATTAAGGTTACCACCTTCTGTACTAATGAAATGAACACCTCCCACCATACATGTCAGACATATTTCACATAGTTAGTCACGCTCATAAACAGCATTATAAAACCACATACGTATATATTGCATGTTACTGTATTTGTGCAATAAAAAAATTGAAAGTGCTCTATTAATATTAAAATTTTTTAAGTTAATTTGTTTGCATAAAATAATGTAATTCAATAGGCTACATTGTTTTCTTTACAAAGAAACTGGTATAAAATTTCTTTAAAAACATTTTACTGTTAATGAGGATTTATAGTATAGCTCAAGGAGCATGGAATGAGGAGTTGGCACTTTCAGGTTAGACCTCAAATCTTATTTACTTGCAGGATATTTGCTGCCAACCAGACATCATGAACTCTATTTATTCATAATTGAATGAAATTCTATATGGAATTAAAGAAAACATGTAAGAAAATGTCATGGGCTCATTCCAGTGTATTACATTATAAATTTTAATTTTAATGATTTTCTTGGTAGTAACTTTCAAAAGCAAATTTTTTTTTCCATGCAGCATGTCTTCATTATCTACATACCTACTTGTGCTAGGGTTGTTTGAAAATTATTGATGTATTGTAAACAAAAAAATTTTTAATGTTTGTTAAAGAAATCTAAACAAATAACTGAGAAACCAGGAGTCTGTAAGAGTACTTGCTGGGGCTGTAACATTTTTCGCTCTTAGTTTGGAGTTAGAATATTTGTAACAAAGCACTCAAAATCTTATTATACTCGTATTTTCGTGCACACAGATGTGTATATAATTTACACAAAAATGTATTTGTTGCGCTCTAACTTACTAAAATACCATTAACAAGTCTCCTGTAATGCCTTTGAAAATAGAATAGTAATTGCTGGTAATGGTGAAATAACTTTAAAGAGCAGGACTGCCACTAAAACATACCAAACTATGACACTGGTTTCATAAACTGGCAATTGCTTATAACTTGTATAAGTGAAGCCAGTATAATTTAAATAATAATAAATAATATTTTTTATTAAATTAATTACATTTATAAATAAAGTCACTGTGTGCATTACTCCAATGTTGGTGTACACACAATTGTATGCTCAATAAGAACTTTGTGGGCACTGTCTAGTGTCACCCTCCTGCTCTAGCTTTTAAAGCTCTTGATAATCTTAGAAACTTGTAGCTACTGTTCAGTATTCTGAGCCCCATTGGCATAACAACTATGGGAGGCAAGGTGTACATTACCACAACCAAAATGTAGTAAAAGATACCAGAATGAGAGTAAATGGACACCCAAACTGTTTTTGTTTACAGAGATGTGTTGATATGTTATATACAATCTCTAATGAATTGTTATAATTTATTTCTGATAATTATACACATCTTTATTTTTGGTTATAGACATTTCTCTATCTTTCATGCACCAAAATTGAATTTATAAGATGAGCAAAAATGTCTTGAGAGGTTTTAGATAGACGTCTAAAGGTGTGCCCTGTTCCAGAGCCTCCTCCTAAGTTGGAGATACATATTGTTTCACCACTGTTGAGCTCTAAAAACTGATGTAGTTTGATTGTTGTTTTTGCAATGTTGGATAAAAACGTGTGGTTTTAAATTGACTGTGCTGGTGACAGTAGTGTTGATGGTGCTGTTCAGGTCAAGTTGACTGTTCACGGTGAGGTGTTGGCTGGCACTGTCTTGCAGCAGGTGTTCATTGTTGAATACACCATCAACCATCAAATGTGTGAAGACTGTCATCGCACCGAAGCCCAAGATTACTGGCGTGCATTGGTGAGTCACTTCACTTTGCAAGTTATTTTTCACAAGCTTGGTTCCTGTTTTAGTGTGCATGTGTGTAATATTGTTGCTTTTTTAATGAGCCTGTACAGGGTGGAATAATAAATGTCCCTTCACCAATTTTGTTGATGACTAAAGTGAACAGGACGGACCCTTGTGGTAACTGTGTATAACATGATGCATGCCCAGTTTATGCTAGGTGGCCTGAAACCACTTTCACTAGACTTGGGTTTGGATGATTTAAGAGATTTCTTGGCTAGGGATTGAGTGCTCTAAAATTGGGGCTTACTAGGGTTAGTTATTGACCAACAACTGGGGAAATGTAATGCTACTCTTACCTTAGCAAAATGTGATTTGACAAATTCAACTTTGGTTGTGGTCAATTGGATGGTTTTATGTCGCCAAAACAGAATCTGAGTACATAAGGGGAAATAGATGCTGTCCTTAACTTTTTGTGGTGCCCGACTGGTATACAAAGTAGGTCCCGTGGGCTGTCTGGTTGGCACAAAATCAAGGACTACGTTCACTACTCTTTGCCTTGGATGGCACAGTACCTTATGTCTGCTGGGAAGTGTGCTCCTTCGTGGTGGCTGACTCGTGGTGCTGGCGGGCGGTTGGGCAGGTGTCTGCTCTGGAAATTCAGCAAGGGTGACGTTATCTTGGCTGCTCACGGGAACTGGACGAAGGAACTTCTGTAGGTGTGACCCTAACCAAGGCCAGTCAATTCTTATTTAAATTTACTTATAGCCCATGAATCATAACTTTACGTAATGGGAACTGTCCTTAAGGGAGCTCGTAGTTTTATAAAGCCTGGAGCTCTACTCGAGCAGTAGAGGTGGCCATGCTAGGGCCTTACGGGGATGTCACAGTGACCTTGGGTTACCTGGACGGTGCAGGGTTTAGGTAGGGGTAAGGACGACAAGACGACTGGAGGCGCTGTAGAAGAGGCGTCTTCTGGAGTTGCTGGACTTGGAGAAGATGGCGTCGTCTTGGATGCTGTTGACTAGCGGTGCGGGTGGAGGATGGCCAGTCCTCAGTCAGGGTACCCCTGTCCTTCACAGCTTAGGAAGGGGTGTAGCAAGATTATTGATGCAGCGGTTGTCGACTCTGTCCTTCACAGCCTTGGAGAAGAAGTGACTTCAATGAGCCACCTCGAGCAACTCTTGGAGGCTTGGGCTGTTCCACCTTTTATGGTGATCTTCAGCTATCTTAGGTGCCTTGAGGGGTGCACGGGGTTTGGTCCCGCATCTTAGAAGTGGAGCTTGTGAGGTCACACGCTTGGACCATGGATGCTTATCAGGCCTGTCGCTGGGCGTCTGTTGTGAAGTGACCCTGAACTGCTGATGCTTAAGTAGGCCGTGACCTTTTGGTGATTGGCCCACTTCCTCCTGCTGCATCAAATTCAAATTGTGCATTCTTCAAATAGCGAGCGCTATGAAGCGGAATAGCATTGCTTTGGGGAGGGTGATGACGTGACTGTTTTATACCACTTCTGGTGGGCAGTACTAGCAAGGAACACGGGGTTGAAGGTGTTTTGATGCGCTGTCGTCTTGGAATTTCCCAGTGTCCTGCCTCCAGTACTGGAGGGAGACTTGCCCATGTGGCTTTCCATATTCAGATGGGGCAAAGTCGTGCATTTGGAGTGTGCTTTCTCTAGCGCGGATAACTTCATGCATCAATTTTGAACAAGACATACAATGTTTTAAGCAAATTATTGATCACATGTACCAGTTGCAGTGTTACTGACCTCTTCTTTATCGAATCAATATATTTGGTTACAACATTCTAAGCACAAATTTTCGTTGATTATAAACAGTATTAGCAACATGAAAGTATTTATTTGTTTTTTAATATAAAAATAAAAAACATAGTATCTTTGAAGTTCTACATGTAATTGTAACACTACAGAAATGTTATTGTTTTATCTGTAACGTAGGTTCAGGTGCGGCAGAAGTCTGAAAACAAGAAAACTTTCTACTATCTGGAACAACTTATTCTGAAACATAAAGCACATGACCACACACTTGGGATTAAGCCAAAACATGGTAAGCTTATAACATTTATGACTGGTGTAAACATTAATTGGAGAGACTTTCAGTGTGCTGTAGAATCTCAAGTTTGTCACTATATAATTTTTTTTAATCTCTGATGGACAGAGGGTCTGGACTTTTTTTATTCAACTGAGGCATATGCTCGCAAGATGGTTGACTTCCTGACCTCAGTCCTACCCTGCAAGTTTCAGCATTCAAAGAAGCTTATATCCCATGACATACACAGCAACATATACAACTACAAGTTTACTTACAGGTACGCTACTTCTTAATACAAGGTAGTGCATGCTGCTGGTTGTATGTGGGTTGTCCTTTATAGGTACCAGATTAGTTTCTGGTAGACATGTTCATGTTGTAAGCATCATGTCACACAGCAGTGTGTAGCGGTCCAGCCTGATCTGTTGCTGCGTGAAACGTTGATTGGTAGCAGAGAATGAATTTGTATGGTTATTGTCTTGTTGAGCTTAAACTCTGTGATTTAGGTTCATAAGTAAAGTGGACTGAGCAAGAGATTTATTATTTTCATAGTCGGTTGTTCCATGTAAGGTTTTTTTTTAAATTAATATTTTTCATGCCCCTCCAGGAAGTTATAAACATAATATTTACGCTGGTGAACTAATTTATTTCCGTTCATTTGCTTTATTTTACATTGTGTGAATTTTCAATATTGTATGTTTAATGTTTCTTTTATTTTTCTTGCATTTTGTGAGCTGGATCTTAGGTATGTAATTGCTACACAGGTGTTCGAATGTGACCACGTAATTTTCTCCTTGTATTTTTACCTGGAATTAGCTGCATACCATAACATCAAGGAAGAAGTAGCTGATTCCTGTTATCTAAGCCCTTTACGTCACCGGATGTGACGTCGTTAACATTTCCTTTCTAAAACGGAAGCGTTCTTTTGTAAGCCCTGGTTAAAGGACTCTCTTGTGGGACTCTTAAGATGGCCGGGCCTTCTTGAATTTTATTGCTGCAAGATTGACGATTTTCAGTATGGTCCAGCTACCTAAGGTTAGGTTAGTGGCATAAAGAGAGGCACCAAGTCTAGGATTATGCTCAGTGAGTTATTCAAGAAGAAACTGCTGTGATTCTTTAATTTTTGAGTGCTAGAAGATGTGTGGCAGCCAACTCTGCTGGAAAACTTTCAAGTAATGTGGATTTGGGTTGAAACTATGTTGAACCGTCAGGCATGTAACAAACTGAGAACATTTACATGATGCTGATCTTTTGATTATGGATCTAAAGTATTTTGTTTCTGAATAGAAATTATCTGGAAGAGGAAGTTTAGAATTTTTCCAAAATTAAAAAGGGCTTTTCTCTAAGGACAATAGCCAGGAGTCCAGAGCATTATCAGTCTTGTGCTAATTACCGAATCAGCTAGTTTTGTAATATTATTTTTTGAGGTGAATGTTAGAACTGTCTTCAACCAATTTTAATATTTTTACATGGCTCCAAGGGTTTTTATTATTTGTGTTTTGTTAGTCAGACATTTCAGAGGCAGTTTTGATTGTCCTAAAGCAACTGGCAGCAGAGAGTACATGTCTCATTTTTCATGTTGAATAATTTATGCTGTAAATTTCATAAAAAATAAATCTTACCAAAAGTCTTTAGACTTGAACACTATATTCGTCCATGCGCAGCAGGGCTCCGGCAGTCATTCTT
The DNA here is from genome assembly GCA_029891345.1 of Dryococelus australis. Taxonomy (NCBI): domain Eukaryota; kingdom Metazoa; phylum Arthropoda; class Insecta; order Phasmatodea; family Phasmatidae; genus Dryococelus; species Dryococelus australis. The sequence goes on from CM056994.1 coordinate 340,441,340, forward strand.
GTTTCTTTTCTCGCGACATCCCAAGCACTACCTAGTGCTGTGACTTCCAGAGATTTACGAAGTCTTACGTAAGCCTCCTGAGTCAATTTCCATCAATGACGACTAGTTATCCAACGAACACGCTTATACTTATTAAATTCACTTTGTCTCTTCTAAACACCAGTTTACTTATTACAGTTTAACAGTAATTTTCTTTTTATTTGTCTAGAACTATTTCATTTCCCTTGTTACTCAGAATCAGGTCGCCTACATCTGAATAACGAAGTTACTTTCAGCACTCCACTGTTCAGTAGGAGGTAGCATGGGTCGCATGTTTATTGTGGTCTCAATAACCATCTATTGTTCTCTATCCTGAAGCTTTTCTTCTTTAGAGTACTTTTCTGTTTACCAGCTCAATACAAGATACGACATGCACTGCTGACAGGAATTAGTCTGACTACGGATCCCCTGCAGGAATCCGTGAGTTTAGCAACACACACATTAGACAGCCACCTGTTTCTTTCCATCAACCCGAGCACTAATTCAGTGCTGGAGGGGAGGAACAGTGGAGCTCCTATCACTAGTAACACCTTCATCAAAGGCGGGGCTACAAGCTTTGGTTATTTCCTCGCTTTGAGCACTAAGTTAGTGCTGAAGTGACGATAGCCTGAGACTTACTGCTCAACCTTGCCTGAACGCACAACCATTACTCAGTGGTCCACACGGCTCTCCGTCTCTGATCAGCTCGCAAAGCGTGGGGGATCAGTGGAGACTATTACCGAGCTCGCGCAAGCAAGTAAATATTGGGTAACACTATAGGTACTGTTCTTGTTATGGTGCAGTACGTGAATTGTTAAGCCATATTACTCTATGCCTTACAAGGTGAGGCGTGGCCTCAAGCGTAGGGAACAATACCAGGCTTTCCTTGCTGCCAGACAGCGGTCTGCACTACCACCTCCTACGCAGGAAAGGCAGGCGGAACGGGACCGCGCCGCCGCACTCAGACGCCAAACAGTCGCGGCTGCTCCGGTCAAAGTGGTATATTTTTTCCCCGTCTTTCCGAACCAGCCAAGAGTACCACCCGGTGCCGAGAGGGTTGGTATATCAGACAGAGGTTAGGCACGGCTGGTCCTATCCACACTTCTGGAGCAGAGAGTCGTCCGCCTGGAATCGCCGTTTCAGAGTGGGGTGAGTCAGCCGCCACTGAGTGAGACCAGGACAGCATCACCAGCATCAATCAGGACGATGGTGTAAGTCAATAGCCAACACCCCTTGCCACACCCTGTCGAGCCTAACTTAAAAACCCCGCTATTGGTCTAGCGACAAAATCCTCGACCAACGTGCCATTCAGTTTAACCGGGGACGCATCAAGTTGTAGTAATATTTATTTATTTCTTCTAGAGTGTATCAATGATAAGTGTTGTGAGGGTTTCATGTTTGCTGATTTTAATGATTTTATGAACTTAAATTTTGCATTGCAAAATAGTGTTTGCCTATGTATGCTATCTTATTTATTATCAAGTCTGCTGTTATGGATACACATTGGTAAGTCTCAGTGTGAAATTGAGAATAATACGTTGTGGTGCATTTAAATACATCACGTCAGCTAGTTTACGTACTGAATAGTTTTACACTCACTTTTCTCACACCACAATGAACCTGCTCCTTGCAAAGGCACATGGCTCTTTGAATTCTCGCTGGTGTCAGCTACAACTGAGAGAAACACACTAGTTGTCCCTGTTATAGTGATGTTGTTTGCTATTCCTTAATGTCCTACAACTACAAATATTTAATTTCTGAGGAACACATTTGTAAGGTTGCGTGAGTATCATAAACAAATACTAAATAAGTAATTTACAAACACTCACACCTAACACAATATTCCATACACCTTACATCCTGTATGTATTAAAATATTCAATATTGGTTTATTTCATCTTGATTGGATGCAAGAAAGTTCTATGGCAATGTACAAGGCTGTCAGTTTGTTGGCCTAAAGTATTTATGATCATATCAAAATGTTACTGTGGTAACTATTAACGTGTTGATGATATAACAGTCAAATAAAATTTATTGATAAGTTAATGGCTAAATTTATTTTGACAAAGAAGTGCAATTTTTGAGAACGTTGGGCTTCTGTGGCTGAGTGGTTAGCCTGCTCCCCTCCCACTATGGTGAACCAGATTCAATCCCGAGCTGGGTCACTCCTAAATTTTCACATGTGGGAATCTCATGCCAGACGATGCCGCTGATCAGAGGGGATGTCTTGGATATCTCACGTTTCCCTAGCCCTTTCGTTCCGGCACCGCTTCATACTCACCTCAATCACCCACATCGGGTCTCAAGACCTCGCTGTTGAGAGCCACCCAAATCTCTTCACCCTGTTTGAGATTGTAATTAACATGTTGATGATATAATGGTCAAATGAATTAGTAACATATATATATATATATAATTTGACAAATTGAAATAAGCGTTAGTTTTTGTGAATATTGAGCCATCACTACCCTTTGTGGGGCCGAGGAATTTCTTTACATTATACCAGTTCTGGTTGAATAACAAGAATGGTCTGTGTATGGGCATGGCCCACAGTAATATATTCCCTTGGTTAGCTGTTAGTTATACTTGTCGTTCACAATTTGTGTATGGGTACTTTTAATAATAATACATATTTCAGAATCAAATAAGGGCCATTAGTAGTTTCGAGGAAATAAAACTTCTTGCAGTCAGTGGTTTAGTACAAAATTATTTTATGGATATTAATTGGGAGCAGTGGATTATTTCCTTGTATCACAGAAGTTGTTTCACAGTTATACTTGTGCATTCGTAGTTAGGCCTCTGACAGGAGTTTTAAAGGGGTTAGTTTGATTGTCATGTATTTTCCTCTGTGAGGAATGTCTTGTGAATTGCTTGCAGTGTGGAAATAGTGCCATTGTCCAAGGACAGCGTTGTCTGCCTACCGCAGAAGCTTACACACCAACTGGGAGGTATCAGCCCTCTGTGCCTCGTGTACAGAGTTAGCAATGCTGTCCACATTATCGATCCTGCCTCTGCACAGAGTAAGTGCTGGAGAACAATCTCCTGCTCATGTGATGTTTCTCTATGCAACTGACATTGTCAGATAGGCAGTAAAATTCGTTGAACAAAGGCAAATGTGTGTGATGTTGGACATTTTTATAATTAACTTAACCTCTCTACAATTATGTATAAGAAAAATGTGTATTTATAAGTAGGGTTGTATGAATGTGACTGACATTTTGTTTCACAAAATTAAAATACAAAATATGATACTGAATTTAGTGAAACTGAAATGAAAACAAGAAATAATTTCATAAGAGTTAACATGTGATGTGTATATAGAATACTACATCTGTTTTTTTGCTACAACTAGGTATCAAGTGTGCGTCATGTGCCCTACAAATGACATAGCCTTGAACGGCAGCTACCCAAGCCAACATTACATCTTCTGTAATAAGGATGATGCCTGGAGACAGTAATGCACCCGGAAGAAGAATATATTAAATTGCACCCACCTTAAAGAAAACTCCAGTGAGATGGGAAAATACCAGTAAACCATGCCAGTGAAACTGCGCTGAGCTCACGCAGCCGATGCAACCCACACAGCAGCCAGGCCAGCTTCTAGCCGCCCCCGAGAGATGGCACCAGAGTACGGCTCCACCTACAGGGGAGGACCCACCCCCTCCACAGCTACCTGAGGGCCAAAGACGCCCCCAGCGCAGGGGAATATATGGCCCTGCGTCTCTGCAAAACTGCAGTTGGATACAAGCAGCTCTCCCTCGCACAATTCGTGCCAGAGCTCTCTGGTTAGTCTTGTTCTTTATCGTTCTCCTCACGAGAGACTACCCATTGATCTTCAGCTACCAATGCCGGACTTATTCCTGCACTCCCTGCACCCCAGAATAGTCTTTAGTCCCCCTTACACTTGACACTTGGCGTCAACACCCACAGCCCATACTCCCCCGTAAGTTCCTACAGGACACTCCAAGCTTCAGTCAGGATTGACGCTTGTCCGGTTACTGACTGTATGGCACAATCGTCTAGGTTTATTGTGCTAGACCAAGTGCGCGGTTATAAGTAGCTGACTAGAGGTGTTAGTTAACTTGACTTACTCTGAAGGTCTTTGGTCGGTTGGTAATGTGTGGTTGGGCAATGCTGGTGCTGCAGTCCTTGGGTTTAGATTAGGTTGTAGTGGGTTGTCTCACACTGTACTCCAGGTTCCAGGCCGCTGACTCTTAGCTCCAAAACCTATGATTTTCTAGTCCGTACCTAGCTTCAGTCCTGTACACTAAACCCCTCAGCACAGGATGGTATTCGAGGCTAGTAAGGATGTGCAGTGGAAAATATATATAGCGTACCATGGGAGCTGTCGAGACTGCCCATAACCTTAATGAGGTGGCACTGTCCCAGTCCGCCTGTCTTTCCTTCGTAGGAGGGGCTAAGGTATTCCGCTGTTTGGCAGCTAGATGAGCAATCTTTTGTTCCCTACGCCGTCGGCCATGCCTTATCTTATAAGACATAGAGTTTGGTTCGCCGCTTGAACAAAACACATCGTGCAATCCGGACAAGAAACTATTTCCTATAAGTGTTGTCCAGTAGCTGCTTGGTAGCACGAGCTCGGTATCCCCAGTGATCCCCCACTGTAACAAGCAGATCAGAGATGTTGAGCCGTTTGGGCCACCAATGCCTCTACTGGATGTGATATTCAGCCAAGGCCAGGCTGCAATACCTAAGCCAATAACTCCTCCAGCACTGGATGCTCTGGTAGGGGATATTAACCTGGGTTTGCTGTCTTTCCTTGGTTGAAAGTATTCCTAGAGGTTGTGGCTCCTCTGTTCCATTCCTCCAGTACCTGGGTGCTCGGGGTAGTAGGAAGCAACAGGCGACTTTCTAATGGGTGTGTGTTACCAGACTGGAGGACTCCAGAAGGGGGTCCTCAGCCAAGCTAATTCGGATTTAAAACGTACCCGGTTTCTGTCGACAGTGCACAGTGTGAATTATTCCTAGCTGGCGAAGTAGATGTTACTCTAGAAATAAAAGCGAATGAACAGAGAACAAAGCTGTATTTATTGAGGACTCGATAAACACAGTGACCCATGCTATCTCCTACCAATCAGACCTGGTCCTATGCTAGAGGGAAAGATTGAACTAGAAGACTGGTTAAATTACTACTTAACTAAAACTAACTTATTGCAGGTGTCTGGAAGAGACAAGTGAAGTTAAAGTTCCTTTGCTGTAGTAGCAGGTGTAATTGTGTTTGATGTTTGTCGAAGACTGTTGTCATCGCAGGGAGCAGTCACGAGGGTTGCTGTAGACTTGAGGTTCACTGGAGGCCCAAGCACTGAGGAGTGTTCGGGGTTTATTCGAGAGAAGCAAGACGAAAATGACTGCTGGAGCCCCACCGCACACGGACTTCTATAGTCAGAAGTATAAGCTGCTGCTGCGGGGTGTGGGGAAGGCGTGTGACGTCCTGCTGTGAGGCTGGCGTGGGAGGTGAGAACCCTCTCGTCAGCACTCTGCTTCGTGGATCTTCGTTGGAGCTCGGCCACGCCCCGAAGTGGTGGATAGCTTGTAGGCACTCAGGGAGGGGGGAGGTAGCGTTCTCACTGGTTGCGCAACCTTGAAACCATGTGTTTGGTCAGCCAGTAGATTTAAGCGGCGTGCAACATCCGTGTAGTGGTTTGCGGTAACAACTCTCCATGGGTTGAAGTAAGGATATACTTAATGTGAAGAGCGATGATTCATAATCGTATTCAATAGTGGTATAAGTGGCATACATCAGGGTTTTAGTTGTTTTTAGGCTACCTATTTGTTGCTCTGCTCTTCAGTTAAGGCCCCTTCACCTGTCTTTGCTTACCTTCTGAGAGTTGAACAGTGTCTTGGTTACAGTAGGAGAGTACAGGTCACCGTGTCTTATTCTGGATAGAATAAAACACGTATTCGGATTAACAGCCATCTGCTCTTTCTTGTGTGAACTGTGCGTAGTTATCCCTTGCAAGTGGCACCCCACAACTGACTTTGCCGAGAGTAGTGTAGGACTGCGGCCTGTCCCCTAAAAAGGACTTTACGTACGTCATAAAACACCACCCATTAGACAGCCACATGTACTGTGGACCAGACACGCAAAGGTACCTGGTGCGCACGTTTGGTATAGTCACAACCACTAACAAGATGCTCGACAAAGAGGCTAGATTCCCCTTATTAGCTAACCCACAACCTTCACAGCCTACAAACTCACCAGCGGGAGTGCCAGGTCTGGCAAGAAAGGATCTTCCACTTCTGGTATACACTCTAGCTAGGGTTATTGTTGCCCGTCACCCTGTTATGGAAGTGAACTATAGTACCTTACCCCTGGTAAACAGGAGGGGTAGTAAGTGGAGCAACAGGAAGGCAGCTGCTATCCTAGTAGGCAAGCAAGCACTGCTTAAGACACCTGTCCAGCCTTCAGCTACCTAACTTCCCGTCCGGGGAACTTGCTTACGCTGCTCGCTAACTGTCGAGGCCTCACCTCACAGTTCCCCCCAGTCGTCTATTTGGTCTGCTGGTGAATCTCCTTGGGGCTGTTAATCGTCATCGAGATCCTCCACCTAGGTCTACCAGTGGAACAAGGTGTCGAGCCCATCGACGGTGTAGAGCCAGCTTCACCGACCAGCACCAGTGGTCTGGAGTCCTGCCAACTGCAGCTGAGTATGCCTCCCCGCCGAGCCATCCAGCAGATGCTGTCACCACCAACCAGCTGGGTCAGGAGACCTAACATTCGCTCAGGACCGACGAGCACCCATCGACTGGCAGTGGGAAGTAAGCGAGCGGCTCTGCCAACCATCCACACTTCCAAACCAATACTAGCACAGCTAGACTTATTGCCAAGCCATTAGCCTACCCATCCAACATAATAAAAAGGCACCATAAAGGCCAAGCGTCAAATTCTACAGACCGCACCACAGTAAGCGCTATACCCACCACACCTGTGCACCTGATCTAGTGCAGAAATAAGACACACCTGTTGAGACGTTGAAGTGCTCCTGTCCCTCGACTATCATGCATCAGAGCTTTGCCTTAATGTATGATAATAATCGTTTTAAGTTTTTCTTTTATTTACATACACATAATCAGCTAAATAAAATTTAAAATATGAAACGAAACTTGTGTACTATGTATTATGAATGGTAGTTACTATTTCCCAAAAGGATGTTGTGTGAATTAAAGAATAAGAAGTTATTTAATAATTGAAGGATATTAATTTGTTCATTTTACATGTTTGGCACCTGTATTGTATAGTATTTTTATGCTTCTAAGTGCTCTGAAGTGAACATAACTGCTTTCTAGTCGCTGAGGTCAGTGGAACACTATTCTGGCGCTATCCTTTCAGTTCCATTTGCAACCCAAAACAACTGACAGAATATGTTGTGATGGACATTGAACCCATCAGGGATAAAGACAGGAAGATTTTTCCTGGGCAAGGAGCAATTTCAAGCAAGGTAACCCATGTTTTATCTTTGTGCCATTGTTTTCAAATTGAGTTCAGAGAGAAACTACCCTGTTAGACCTTCCAGTTTAACATCTTGCGCATTTTTTAAAATTCAGTTAAATGCTCTGTATGTGCATACTATTTCTGCAGGTACTATTGCATTTGTAAAATTACATTGAATTTTTATTTTGTTACCACATATCATACCTAGGATGTGTTCTGTTTATCAGACTTTACTACATGTAAGGTAACCAACGTAGTTCTTGCTGTTTTATATAGTCAGAAACAAAAAGTTGTGTTACAATGGTTGCATAGAATTAGTCTTCAAAGTAATCCCCATCAGCATCCAGCATCTTTTGCCACATGCAGTCTACAATTGTTATGAAGCAGTATAGTCTTGTGATGAATCATTACTTGTTCCTTCTGCTTCAGTATCTCTTGCACATGTTTCAACTGCTATGAGTACAGGTTTGCAATGGTGGAGTGGACTTTTGGTAGAAGCTCATAGTGCACCACTTGGTGTTGATATAGTAGTGTCTTGCAGTGTTAGGTACAGGGTCTCGTGGTGACAACCGATGTCTAACATGCTTAGGAGTGTCGTAAAGGACCCACTTTTTGTCACCTGCTAGTACTCAATTTAATATGTGTATGCTGCAGTGTCGAGAAAGCAACGAGAAACAGGCTGCTACTTATTGTTTCTTGTTGGTTTTTGACGTTGTGTGGGATATACATTTGCTCAACTTGAATACCTTCCCTATGTGGTGCAGGTGAAGTTTGACTGTTTCATCAGACACCTGGAAGTGCTCGGCAAACTTCACATGTTTGGCCGCTGTCCTTTTCTATGGCCACCTTCAGGGCCTCATCATCCAGGAACTGTTGCCGCCTACTTAAGGGGTCTTCACAAAGCGACATATCTCTTGGTCTGAACTTCTGGAACCATTACCTGCAGGCACATTTATTCACAGCATTATCCCCAAAGGTTTGGTGTATTCAGTGACTTGATGAAGCTGTGGACAAGCTCACCTTAAAATCATAAAGCAGACAACCCTGAACGAGCTCGTTTGACACCTCTATTTCTCTTTGCCACTGCTCGAGCTATGACTGCTGAGTGTGTACAGTGCACCTATATTGGTCAAGGTCAATGCCCCTCTCACACCGACCACTTTTCCAGCACGTGACGCACATATTTTCATGTCAGTCATCACTTCTGTCCATGCTACATCAAATACAGCAAGATGTTACAGTATTTGGTTCCCTTGTACTTTTTACTTAGCAGCTGTCAGTGATGTTTGCCCATTATGAACTTGTATAGTATCTTGGTAATCATACTTTAATGTATTTCAGTTCAAAAAGTTTGCAAAAGTAAAAAAGTTTTGTAGTAAAAATTTAGAATTTGATTTCTTCTGGTTCATCTTTGTTTCTTGTAGCTCATCAAAAATTAATTTTTATTTAGTGGTACATATTTGTAGTTGTCTAATTTGCTATTATCATAAAACCTTTTTTGTTTAAACTGTGGTAATTCAAAATTCTATGTAAATCAAAGTTGTTGTTAGCTCCCAAACATAAGAATAGGATTTCACATATTTTGGAGTTTGATTAATACAAAATTTCACATTGTTTGTAATTCAAAGTGAAATTTCCTCAAGTGCATGTATAATTGAGATGATTTATCAGTGCAGTAGCAATTAAATTATTATTATGTAACAAGGTAATGAGTATCACAAATGGCTGCTTTATGTTTGTGCACATCAGAGGGCAAGGTATTCTGCTGCATGCAGCTGCCTTGTCCATGGATGTCTGTCATCTCAGCAGCCAGTGTCACAGAACAAGCAACAGAGCAGTCTTTCTGCACATTTCTGCCTCGTGTATCACTCCCTCGTTCCTTTTTTTTTTTTAAACCCAATTTTCACATTTCTGAGAGAAAAAGAAGAATGAGAGATACAGAATTTCTTGTCAAAAAGTAGATTTTCATGTGGTACTTCAGTTTTTCTTCTTGTATTTTACATTTCAAACACAGTAATGTGAGTGCAAGAAACGGGAAATACAATGAATAAACTGTTTCAGAAAATTTTCAGATAATTTGGAAATGGTTAAAAATGAAAGGAGTATGGCAGCTCGTTTACAGTGCTGTCCACATAGTAAACTCCAGATTAACCATGTTAATTGAGTCCATAAAAAACACGAATAAGTGAATTCATATTAAAAAAACCCCGATAATCAAATTCACACATTTTTACTATTAATGGAACAGTGATATTAGCTCCAAAAATTGTGATAAAACATAGTACCTATTATACATTTCAAAGCAAACACAAATCATGTACTGTATGTGCAGGATTTCAGTACACAATACTTTAACTGATATGTATGTTGCACCGAGTGTAGTTAATTCACGGCGCATCGAGTATACACAGCTTTTCGCCGGCGCCAGGCTAGCACGTTGGGTGGGCGACACAGAGTGATGGATACATAAGCGGTCCGTAGTTGTGTGTGTGTCGCTTTCTCACTGTGTGTCACTCAGACCCGTCCTTTAGATTGCAGAGTTAGTTGAAAGTTTAGAATGCAATGCAATAAAGACTAGACTATAATGGGACTTTAAATGAGGAAACCTAGCATTCAAACAATACAGTACAATCCCGTTTAAAAAAAAAACCCTTAAAAGCTTATTAAAATTGTACTGTATTACAAACGCACACAAAAGTTTAAAATCTTTGAAATGTTTAGTTTGTTGTTAACATTTAAACACTTGATATGAAAAAATGTAACACAGTTAAACCATGCCTTTCTTAAAAAAGGCTACAGTTACAATTTTCTTTTGTTTGGTAGCGGAATTGATGTGTTTGTTTATAACACACCATGCTCAAATTGTTTGATTATTTTTAACTTAGCAGTTATAGTTTAAACTGTCATTTTACGCTTTATTGACGTTGTGAAAATAAGTGAACAATGACCGGGGCCGGCGATCGCTAAACTGATGAGACGTGTTTTGTAAGATGGGGGGGGGGGGGGGGGGGGGGAGTAACTGAGGCCATGTCTGAAACTGAAATGGCAAATTCGTTATTTTGTGATTTGTAATTTTAAGAAGTTTCACTTCGGAAGTTGTCGACAGTCACTTGTTTAGCACTCATAACGACACATTTTTACATTAACAGTGAAACATAATTTTATCTAAATTTAATGCTTAAGATGGATGTAATATTTATACAATCATCACTGGAATGCTTGCGCATACATTAATAAATAAGAAAACCATAAGTTATGCAATAACGACTTCAAAAAAATTTGTTGCAAAATATATAAACAAAGCACAACAGTTACCTGCTTTTTAAAACATGCCTAGTGTATTTTATGAACAATTTTTGTTTTATAAACCATCGCACATGTGTTCATTTTGTATTTTTGCTCATATCCGCTTCTAGATATAAAATACGAAATACCAAATATGTCACCATTTTTGTATATAAAATCGGGACACATGATCATTTTGTCAACAAAATCTGCCATTTCGAACACGGCCTGAGATGAGTCAGAGTGCGATCAGATGTGTGCTTCAACAGGCGGAAATGGATAACTCACGCAGGTTTCTGTGTCAGGTTGACAGTTTAAAGAGATAAAAATTAGCTTACGCGGCACAGCGGTAGACGTAACATACTGCTGCTTGTTAAACGACACACTTTACAGCATCGCTGACCGCCGCACCATAAACAGAAAACCGGTTAAGCAAAGCACGATGAAGCAGGAGTGTACTGCTTGAAAAACTGAGCTTAAATTGATAGTAAATTTAGTGATAGGGCTAAGGTTACAACCATGCAGCAAACAGCACACAGGGTGCAATAACATGACTTGATAATATCAGTGGAATGGTCAGAGGCGGCTTCAGAGAAAGAGTGGCTGAACTACCACTGTTGTTCGGGACGTTATGTAGTTATTGCTGCACACAGATAGTGGCCATGCTAATATTTACCACACTGTCTTTTTTTTGTGCAGGAGTGAGATGCCATTTTCTCTGGATGTGTTGGACAAAGATATCATACTGATAAGAATACGAGTGTCACAGAGGAAGGGGGGAGAAAATGCTTTTACAGCTGCCAGGGCGAAGGTTCTTAAGGGTGTGGGGAAGAGAAGGCTGACATGGGAATGATTCTCTTGTGAAAGATAATGTAGGGAGAGTTCGTGCCAGTTGTGATGGAAATTTGCTAAAGTTTTACAATATATTTAGTACCTGAGATGTACATCTATCATTGTTGGTTTTCCTCCGGCCTGTTCATGTGTTTCGTCAACAATTTTTTATTCCGATAGCATGGTCGCTATGATTCCCCCTTCATTTTTAACTTTTCCTCTAAACACTAAAAGCTGCTGCTTATATAAATGACTAACAGTGTGCTGAGTTTAAGGGAAATCAATTTAATTTTAAAAGTGTTCTTTTTTTTTTAGGAGCTCTGTGCTTGCAAACTGTATTAATGAAACTTTTTCTGTATGAAGACTAGTTTTGGTTTTCCGTTTCTTTTGTATAAATTCTTTGACACTACCATAAAATGACAGTATTGCTTCTGAAGTTTCATAGAGGAAAGTTGTAGACTGAAAGACTGCACACTAGTTCAGTGATTTGTGCTAAGAGGTGATATGGCATGTGATGTGGGTGCCACAACCGTCCTTAATTGCTTCCTGGCCTCGGACATGCAATGTGAAGTACCCTTCACCACAGACGCATTGACAATGTTTTGTGAGTTTAATTTTATTCATAATTTTCTCTTCATCACACACACAAGATCTGGTGTGTGCGTGCTCCAACACTTAACTTGCTGTCGGCAATCACCCCAATTCGTGAGTGCTTAAACGACTCACGTTCTGTCTGACTTGCTTATCACTGGTGCCATTTAGGCTGCCCGTATTTTTGGGAAATAATGCAAGTGGTACTAGGTAGGTGCCACAGATTATAATATTCTTAAATTTCTGTCATATTAACACCATTTTCCACAGAAATAAACGACATGCAATTGTAAAAAAGGTCGACCAAAATTTTTTCTTTTTAATTATGGAAATTTGAAATTTTGTCATTTGAAGTTAAATAAAATTTCGGCCCTGAGCATTTAGAATTATCAAGGTTTTACAGTATTAGAATTTAGGTATACATACCCATTTAATTATTTATACGTCTATGGACAGTGTTTTTCGCAAACAGATTTCAAGACCAGTTGTACTCCAAAACACTTTTGTTCATATGCACTTTCGTAGTTGAATGATTTTAAATGTCACGTGCCTTAAGCGTTTACCATCAAATCATAGACATTCACTATCGGAGTACTTTGATGCGTGCCCAAGGGGAGTGAATTTAAAACAACAAATTATTTAGTTGGGCTAGACATGTCAAACAATGACTTAAGACATTTGGGTTAAAAGTTACAATGACTTTTGTCACGTAGACATTTGGGTTAAAAATTACGGTGACTTTTGTCACGTAACATTTAAGAGAGGAAGTGGATACCTTAGTCACCTTTAAAGTTTTAACTCATGATGCCAGAATCACAATTTTCATTGGGCGCCTTAATGTTTAACTTGCGTACGGCCAGTGTATAGGACAGGTCTGATGGCCTGTCTGAGGGGCATAAAGTCTAGAACTGCTGTCATGGCCCTACGAGCTGGCTGACTCTTGATCACACTGTTACCTAAAGGTTTATTGATCTTCTGCTGATGTAGTCCCAGCGGGAGACACTTCCCCTGGCATGGTGGGGCTGGTGGGTGCCTGGGGTACTTGCAGATGGTGAAGCGTTCTGGCTCTGTGGATGACTGCTGACAGCTGATGTTTGATGGAGTTGACCACAAAACCAAGGGTTTACGATTCCCAGTAAAGGTTTTTTACCTCTTAAGATGTCTTCTACTGTAGAGTGAGCAGTGCCTTCAATTTTGATTAAATTGGGAAACAAAGATACGGCAGTACTGTAGGGTGAGGCCCCTCAGTAGGGCAGGTGGACTCAACTTGGCCCCACTCAGTGGAAGTGCAAAGTGTAACTGTTTACTGAGGATCACAAAGCAATTTAGTTTCGGGGGCACCAGCTGCCCTTCTTAACCTGCTCTGTTTACCTCCCTTCCATGTGTAAGGCATGGGAGATTAAGGGTACAACTATGACGTCACGAAAGTAGAGCCGGCATCTGCAGTTTCCTAATGTGTACTTCTGAGTAATTCTCAGTCTCCCAAGCAGTAACGTTTATCTTTTACTCCTTTCTCCTGGCGCCTTGAGGAGCGGTGGACAGAGCATTAGGTAATGCTCAAGCTGTATGACAGGAATACCCAGGTGTGGTATCTGCAGGGGGTCAGATGGTCACAGTTTATTCCGGCCCCATAAAGAGTGGTGGTGGAGTATGGAATAACCTGAGTCACTGATTCACGTGGTGGAGGTGTTGCTAGTGGTATAGACTTTACCGAAGTCTACCATGCGGCAGAGCTCGGATGACTACTTAATGGGTGTGTATTTGCCTTAGTGCCTGGTGGTCTGCTGGTTTCACTTTAGTAGGCTGAACTACATAGGAAACAACTAGAGATGGGTTAACGTTCAAATTTCGAACCGAACCCGAACTTGTAAGGTTATGTTCGGGTTCGGTTCAAAATTAATTGCCATGTCAAAGATTGGTTCTAGTTCCCATTCAAAAAATTTTGTTGTGCCCTTTTTTTTCCCCCAAAATAAAGCAAAACATTTCTGAGGAGTGGTAGACGTAAATTATCCACTCCTGAACTGTCTTGTGATGTTTAAAGGGAAGTGTAGTGGAAGAGTCTAGAGGATTACTACCTGGGTGTAGAAGGGAAGAGACAACACAATTTTTTTAGAGAAGGGTAGTGTCTCACATTCCACAACGGCAAAAAAAAAAAGAACCAGCACAACAAAAGTGACCAGCATGTCACTGCCCAAAAGAAGCAAAAAAAGAAAGCAGGCCGCCCACCCGCAGTTGGCAATTGACAGTTGACTGTTTCTCTTAATGACTGGCACTGTATAGAAGAAGCAAAAAAAGAAAGGAAGCCAGTGGCCCATCTCAGTTGTTGACATTGTTATTTTAAAGACCAGTTACAATGCTACAATGTTTTGGCTTTCAGCCCAGCGAGTTATATAAGCAAAATATTTTCCAAATATATCGCGATCGCCACAAATCAATTTAAAATAAGAGAATAATTTGTTACATACTTACTAACAAGGCCCCACAAAAAAAAGTTTTTTTTTTCTGGAACTTGTTGCAAAAATCATGGTGTGCACTATACACGAGTAAATACGGTACTTCACGTCAAAGAAGTTGAAAAATAACAATGCAACACAACAAAAATTACCGAACAAGTCATATTTGATTATTGTTTTTGTAGCATTATATCTTGAACTCTATAGTGTGTAAAACCAGGTGCTATTCTTTATTTAAATGATTGTATACAAAATAAGTGATCTGCTTGAGTTTTTTAAAAATGACATTTACAATTAACATCAATTTAACTTTTTTTGTGCCCCTATTCAGCCCCTATTTGTTCAAGTATAAAACACAAACACACCAAAACAGCCACATTCACAATTTCATGTTTAATTATTTAAACATATGGGCCTAAAATAACAGTAAACAAATATATTGTGTACACGCACATGTCCGTATGTATACCTAATAACTGCATGTGGGAATAGTGTTGGATGATGCCGTTTGCCAGCAGGATTTCTCGGGGTATTCCCATTTCCCCTGCCCTTACATTCAAGTGCCGCTCCATCCTAGGGTCTCATTTCATGTTATGTTCAGGGACGACGGGCACCTACGGGTCCCAGCTGGGACCCGTCACTCGGAGGGCGTTGCCTCCCCCTGGGTCCACTCCCCATACACATTTATTTATTTACTGTCAGTGTGAAGCAAATTATCACGTCTTTATATTTAGTCTTTCAGTTTGTCATATTCATTAATCAATAATATGAAATAATTTAAACTGTAAGTGCTTTTAAATTCCAAATATAGAGTTCTCATATTTTTATCATCAAAATATATTTGTAGAGGCAAGATTTTGAGGTTTTATTTTTGAGGACATTTTGGTGTCATTTTTGTTAGATTTCAAGGTTATTGGTTTTATTATTTTTTTCAACACAAATTACATGTGTTATATAGTTCTGGGTTTAAATTACTTTGTTGTGTGGTTTTAATTATGTTGTTAAACCTTCTCGCAAACACATATTTACAACAGAAATCACTTCTTGTGTAGGTGCAAGACACATTCAAAAGCAATCATAGTTAACCTTTTTCAAAGCATGAAAGAAAGAAAAGAAAAGGAAAAAGAAAAGAAAAGATATATATATACTAAAAAATTTTAATGCAAAGGAATTATGAGATATATAAACTAGAACAAGCAGTATCCTCGTAATATCAGTCTACATTCTTAAAACTAAAGTCTTCTCAGACAGGTTCAAGTCTGTGTTTGTATTAATTTCTTGCAAACTTTGCACTCGCCTTTGCCCCTTCTTTTTACGTAAAATGTCCATATGATAGACATTTTACCATCTTTTACATTGGCTGCAGAACCTTCCATAATTTATGAGAGTAGATATTTTATGAAAACAGTCCATTTAATGTATCAATTTAGATATCACACTTTCGTTTCACACACAGCTGTCAATGTAAACAAACATGTGGCGCTGTGGCCATAGATTACTGCACACATTATAGTTGTGTGTTCACTTCGCACCATTGATACTAGCGCTTGGAGGCGGTTTGTTGTCAAACTACATTAACTTATTTCAAAGTGTATGGTTTACTGCTTGTGTGATTTTTGGAATGTGTTTGTTTATATTTTATTATTCAAGGAAAAATACTTAACATATTTATGTGTGTGTGTGTGTTGCATATAGAACTATGATTTCCGAGATTTAAAAATTGTCTCGAGTAGAAATCAAGAATTTTTTCATCTCGAGTATTTCTCAATATTGCAGAGACTTGCGCATATGTATATTTTTTACAGTGCTGCAGTAAATTAATGTATATAGCATAGGTGAATGGATCATTTCTTGTGGAGAAAGCTAATTTCATTTCTTAAGATATCACGCATTTGTCAGTAGTATTTTGTGTTATTTCACATTTTAACTTGTATTTTGATGTTATTTCGTTTTATCTGGATTTACTACAAAATTGTGCCTCTAGGTATTTGTGTTTGTGTACAGTGAAGCTTTCAAAAACATTATCTGAATACTCGCAGAAGCACAAATATAATTGCATTATGCACATTTTACAAATAATATCTTTGAAGAATATTGGAAATTTCTCCATGGATGGTGAATATTGTTATTTATGGTTTCAGCACATGCTGGCTGATGTGTGGGTGGTGAAGGCTTCAGAGTTGGGGATAACTGAGAACACCATTCATTCCAGAACCCATCTTGGCCATATTCTGAAACCAGGAGATTCTGTCATGGGGTATGCATGTAACCAACTTTAGTATATTTTATAACTACATAATAGGGTGGCCACGTTTCAGGAAAATTAGGAAAACTGAGAAATGTTAAGGAATTTGCTTGATCAGAGGAGTTAGGAATTTTTCAATGCGGTTCAATATTTTGCCAGTTATGTATTATTCCTTAATTTCTGCATATGAACAACAAGATCTTTTACCAAATTCCTGGTGCTAAACAAATTTTATTGAGGCAGTTAGATTGTGAATACAGTAGTGTGTTGTGTTCTTTGTATGTTACTTGCAGTAGGGGTAAGTGATTACTTGCAAAACTCCTTTAAACATAGGCAATTGCAAAGCTATGTCGCCAAGTCTTCATTCATTTTGCCTGAAGACTGAAACATCACTACTGGCTTGCCAAGAAAACCGTCTATGTTCTTGTGTTGTCCTTGTTGTGTGATAGGTTTTGAGTTGAGATGGGTCAATTTGATTCTATGATTTCTCGATACTGTTGATTCTTCCATTAAAATGCATACTGAATACAGAGTACCAAAAAAGTTGATTATCTGAGTAAATGACTCTCCATAAAACAATGCATTGTACGTTAAACTATACTGCAAAAACCTTTTGTGAACATTCCATGTAGCGAAATACTCTACAACAAAACGTAAATAAACGTGGTCTCTGCCAAACGTGTAATAAAGCATTTTTTACCAACATTTACCAAAATGTATTACATTGGTAACTGTGAAATTCACATAAAAAAATTATGGCAATGTGTTGATGCATGACGGGCTCGGGGGCAGTGCTGGCCACAATGTTTACATCACAGTAGGGACTGTTTTTGGGCGCACAGGTCAGTCACATGGAGGGTTACTGCTGTTCTATCTTATTGGCAACCTGGGGCCTGACCAGTGTGTAAGGTAGGATGAGTTGCCTGTCGGCTGGGCACAAAGTCAAGGATTAGCTTGACAATCTGTTGGTTGTTGTGACTCACCATCATGGTGTTACCTGTACCGGTGCTGGTCCGACTGGACTGTTGCCCCGGTCGTGGTGGTTGGTAACTTCTGCCAGTAGCACTGGGTGTCCCGAAGGTGTTGCGGTTGCTGGCGCTGCCAACGAAGGTCTTGATCGGGTTGGTGCTCTCCAGTTTCCCTTGAACCAAGGAATGGCGATGCAGAGTGGGACCATCTCTCCTTGGTGAATGGCTGCGACAACAGGATGAGGCGTCCCAGGCATCTTCTTCGGGGCTGTGAAAAGAGATGGGGAGGGAGTGGGGAGATGAGGCCTCTCCGGCTGGCAGGCGGCGTGAGCTCGGTCCCGGGGGTTATCATGGTAAGAGTGCCTTAGTGGATGGGGTGCTGCCCCAGGTGAATTTGTAGGTAGCCACGGTCTTTCTCTCCTGCATATCCTTCCCACCCCTTTTGGTGTAAGGCATGGAGGGGGTGCTATTACCGGCCTCACAAGAGGAGGAGCAGGCAACAATTAGTCCCCAGCTAGATGTGTTCTGCCACAGCTGAAGCTGAGCAAACGCAGAGCCGTACACTTTCCCCAACCGGCAACACAAAGGACACGGTGGTTGGAGTGCTGGTTTTCTCTAAGTCGTCCGACATCAACTGTAAGTGTGGGCCCAAACGCGGTCAGGCCTCCAGAACCAGTCGGATACCACCCCCCCCCCCCCCTCGACGACACACCTGCACCGTGGATGGAGTACAAACTGGCCTGGCTGACTAGCCTCCTTATGGGTTGTCTTTCTAATGGTTTTGGCTCTGCCTTTTGGAACACCAAGGTGCACCGAACGGGTGGCTGTCAAGCATGTGTGTTTGTTCGACATATAAGTCCCTGAGGGGGAGCTCGCAGTCCTACACTAAATGCAGAAAATCTGTTTTGCAAAACTCAGTCTTCTGCTTCACTCTGGTGGGCATGGTTGTTTATGGGGAATCACCCAATCACCTAAGGCAAGGAAAGTCAAAGTAAGAGAGAACTCATGTTTTATTACTAAGAGGAATAGACACGGTGGCCCATACTACCTTGAGGGTGACCGAGAGTGTAAACTACGGAAATTCCAGGTGGAGGTGACTTGGTTCTAGACTGGAAAGCAGATTCAACTAGGTGGCTAATAACTTTTCGTATCTGCTCTGTTTCTGTGTCCTGAAAGTACTTAGAGGGTGCACTTCCTCAAGGACAGTGGGGTTGCCTTTACTAGGGGTAATTGGCAAGTGGGTTGGCAACTTCTTCAAGGTCTGTAGGTGTAAATCCTCTGGAAGGTCTGGGCATCACTGGTGTTGATGCTGAAGAGCTTTGGGGTTGTCTGGAAGATGAAGAGCGGTCAGATAGCTCCAGCACATGCGATGGTGGAGTGAGCTGCCAAGGCTGTGTGGCTCTTAGAAGAGACAGATGCACAAATTACATTTCTAAGCCTTGCCCAGGTATAAGTAATTTGCCTTGCTTGTCCTCATTCAGGCAGTGGTGGGGGTAACCAAGTTGTCTGCTGGAGGTGGAGCCTAGGGTTGTCTGCTATGGCATCTTTGCCGAGCGGTAGTGGCACTATCCTTCAGCGTGCTCTTCAACTACATGACCATAAGGGGTGGTTTCGGCCACTTATCCATTTGCTTACTTATCTTCTCTGAGGGAAGGTTTGCGTGGCTCTCGGACTGCTGCAAACAGTACAATACTGACATGTCTGTATTACCTCCTGCGACAAGGGATGTAATGTGTAGGCACTCTGGTAGATATAATACTGGTTTCAGACTGTGCCTGGTGCACCAAGGAGATACGCACAGATAAGATGAAGATGTAGTTGCATGTATCAGGAGTGTGTCACGCATCAATTCGCCTCCCCTCCGATGCGACGGAGGCTCATCTGGGTGAAGAAAAAAATTTTGTTCCTCTCGGTGATGATGTAGAACTGTCATCCTGAGAAGGCTGGTGTGCAGTTCTGTACAGCTTGCTCTGTTGTGTGCTGGGCTCGGCAAAGCGGCGGCGCACCGCTTGTCTCATCTGGAGTGGCGGCTGACTAGCTCTATTTCGCTCTCTGGCGTGGCAGCTGGATGGGGTTGGCCGGGTAGAACGACCGGCTAATGAGTTTCTCTTCCCCCCCCGAGGGGGGAGTTGAGGGGAGAGAAAAAAATGTGACGTGCTGTCGAATGTTGGGGGTGCTCGCGCCCTTCTTTTTAAGTAGGTATGCCGCTTTACAATGATAAGCTGAAGGCTTCTTTACATTATACAGGCATCATTTTACTGATAAAACCTGGGGAATGAGAACATAATAATATTTAAGCGGCGAAGAAAAAGACAAACACTTTGTGTGTAAACAAGACCTGACTCGTGAGAGGTGTATTGGATAACTGCCTTCTACCTGCCGTGGCAATAAGGGTGAGGAAAAAGGTGACTCTGCCTAAGCTTTCCTATCGAGTTACTTGGCAGGTAGCAGTTAAGTGTGAAGCATTCTCTAAAAGGTTTGCTGGCCCAGGCCATCCGTCACCTAGGCCAGCGGAAACTATCTAATATTTACAAAGCAACACGAGTACACTAATAAAATTAATTAACCAACCAATTATCATACGGACCATCTACACTGTTGAAAAAAAACATGTGTGACCCTCAAAACAACAACATGAGAACAAAATAATTTACAACAATATTTCTTGAAAAGGTATGTACAAAAATTTTCAAGTTGACTTTCTGGTGAGAGTCTTTTGATTTGAGGATTCTTCAGGCACAAGCCTGCTGTCGTCTGCTTCTCGGATTTGGAAGTATCATGTGTGTCTGCATCATTTATTTACACTAGTGACACAACACTTAACAGCAGCCTTGGGTGCCACACATTTTGTTTACATCATTGATTGTTTAAACGAGGATTACGTAGCTGCACGTCTAAGGTCAAGATGCGAGGGAGTGATTTGGGCGACACTAACACACACGCCTATCGCCTCATCGCTTCTGCGCACAAGGCGTGCAGTTTTTGCGTCCTAACGTTTTACTGTGTAAACTAGATCTGTAACAGTGGGGTATTATTACATACAATGAAAGTACACAGATCGAACTACCTGTGTATAATCGTACTTTTCTCTTACCGCTTAAAGTAACTTCATAGGTAAGCTTTAAAAATGCGATATTTGACCGCTTTCACAATTTTTTTCTCCATTAACACAGTTAATATGATAAAAGTAAAAAGATAGCAACATAGACAATAGTTTTTTTATCCTTTCTGGCAAAACTTTGTATTTCCAGAACATTTATTTACAGAGACACGCGTTTTAGCACAAACAACAATTTCACAGAAAACATTTTAAAACATAGGACCGTTAACGTAGTCATCTACGTGAAAATGTTTGTGTGTTTTCTCTGGTTAATGGTTTATTCATTTAAATTGCAGATATCAATACACCACTGATAACTGTCTATTTTCACTAACTTCCTAGGCACCAATTTACGGCTCTCAACTGGTTTTCATATTATGTAAGTGGTTAGAAGTTTTAAATACAGCAGTTTATGGCTGCTCTAAACAGTCTGTTTTATCTCACTCCATTCATCAGCATTTTACGGTTGATAATAAAGAGTTCACTGGAGCACTACTACTCACGAGTTGGGGTTCGAGTCTTCGGTGGCAGACCCCTCTTCCTCATGGCCACATGTACGGGGTATGGCCATGTGAATGTGGACTTTGGCCTCCACGGTGACTCACGGTATCTGCCAGGCTGATTTGCACCGCGGCAGGCGCAGGTGGGCTGCTCTATCCTGGATTGGCTGGCAGGTGCGTGTTTCTCATTCCAGACAGTAGTACTAGGCACCAGGGATTATCAGCCGTCTCCTCTTGGAGGGGCGGCAGCTGGCTGGTCGGCAGAGATTGAGGTTCTGGGTGCCCTGACATGTCTTCAGCTTGACTGCTGGGCTCATCCTCTCATTCGGTCTGAGTCTGGGTGACCTTGATGCTTGCTGGCATCAAGGTAGGGTGGACCGTGTCATCCTCGACAGGAGCGGTCTGGGTGGCCGGCGAAGGCAGAAGCTCTTCTGGGTCCTCGGCTTCAGCAGCTTGTCTGCTGGGCTTATCCTCTCGTTCAGGTTGAGTCCCGGTGACAGCACTGTCTGGCAACATGGCATGGTGGGCCACGTCTCCCGGGTAGGAGTGTTTTGGGGTGGCCGGTCCAGGCTGAGGCTCTTCAGGTACCTCGGTCCCGCTAGGCGGGGCTGCTGGGCTCATCATCCCGTCTGGGCTATTGAACCGCTGGGTGGGTCTCGGCGCCTCCCGGTGCAGATACCTGGTGGACGGCCACGGTGTCCGGGCTGGACGCGGCTGGGTTTGTTGACTGAAGTAGGGGCTCCTGGGTCTCCATAACTCCTTTGGCACTTCTTTATTCCTCCTCCCTTTTGGAAGACAGAGGCTGGTTGTCTGCTCCGGCGTTGTCCAATGTCATATCTGGGGGGGGGGGGGGGGCAGTCCGAGACAGAGGATCTTTGGGTTCTCTGCCCCCATGGCACAACTGATGGTTTCTTCCTGGCCAGGAGGTGGTGTCTCTGGGCTGGCTGCTGTGACTATGTAGTAGTCCAGTAGTCCTGGGGTGGGCAAGGCCTTCCGGGGCTAGCATGAGTTGGGTGGCCGAATAAGGTAGAGGCTCTTGATGCTCCTCTACCTCATCAGCGCTTTGTGGTTTGGCCCATTCTTGAGTCGGGTTTGGTAGCGTGGGTTGATGGCGAGGTTCGAGGTCCAGAGGACTGTGCCACAAGAGCTTGGTGGTTGCTGGCAACATCTGGGCATGTCTTGTTGCAGCACAATGTAAGAAACTGGTTGGCGTAAAGGGCAGGGTTCTCATAGAGGCTTTTCCTTGGTGCTTTGTAAACTCTACCTGCACCAGTGTGGCTGGGGGTGCTCACCGGGCGGAGTTCATATCCGACCTCCTGTCTCTGGGATGGAGATGGCTTGGCGGTGGCAGATGCGGGTTATGGGTTATCCTCCATTTTTTCATGGGTGTCAACCTCGGACTACAGGGTTTGAGCGTCTGGTTTGGGTACCTCTCCAGGGAAGAGGCGAACCTGCCCTCTTGTTGCCTTTCGTATGTATTGTGTAAGGCCTCTCCCAATTCTTGGCCAGTCCGGTGCTGAACTGGCCACCCTTGCTCAGGGGGTGGTTGGAGAGGAGGGTGGCTTCGCCCATGTTGAAACTCCGTACTCCGTTGTGGGTACTTCCTCTCAATTTAGCAGGCCTGAGCTTCTCGAGCTTGGTTCGTCTGGACTAATGTGGCCAGGTGTATCTCTTCGGGCTGTGGCATCTCACTGGGTTCATGTTCCCATTGCCAGTCACCCGGGTGGTGGAGTGTTTTGCCCAAGACGAGCTGACTGGGGCTGGCATGGACAGCCTCGTTAGTTCTATTTCAGAGGGCAAAGAGGATTGTCGGGATATGCTGGTCCCAGTGCCGATGGTGGTCTCCCACAGTGAGTCAGAGGCTCTTCTTAAGCTTCTGATACCTCCGCTCAGTGAGATTAGCTTGTGGGTGGGTATGTGGGGGGGGGGGGGGTCGTCCATGTCTCAATTCCCTATCCGTTTCAAGCCGTTCGCCAGTACTGGCTAGTGAACTGAGTTCTTTTATCTGTCAAGATTGATTGGGGGTACCCTCAGCAGGGGAAAATCTCTGTGTCAAACTTGCGGATGATGTTAGCAGTCTCTTGGTTGGGGAGTGGAAAGGCCTCCACCCAGCACGAAAAGAGGTCAGTGACTACTAGGAGGTAGCGGTTTCCCTGGGTTCTCCTCGGGTAGGGACCCATCAGATTGGCTGCCATATGCATCCAGGCCATGTGCGGTCGACGGGGCTCCTATACTGGTGGGAGTATGGGGTAAGCCTTGCTCTGGCAGCATGCTTCGCAGCTGTTGATGTACTGCCTGATATCGCGGCTCATCCCGTCCCAAATGTAACGAGTCCCAAGATCGTGCAAGGTTTCTTTGACCCCAGGTGTCCTGCTTGTGGGTGATCATGGTAATGGCGGCAGAGTTCTGCCGTCAGGTTTCTTGGTATCTAGATCTGCCATGTTGCCCCGGGTCATCCGGTCCGAGATCAGATAACGACGTCTCTGAGTTCAAAGCGGTGGGGTTGTATCTGAAGAAGTTTCGGGATGTCAGGGTCTTACTGTTGTTAGTAGGTTATTTTATACTTGCTCAACTATAGCTACAGCAGATGGCTGTTCTGTTCGAGGCCACAGTTCGGCGGCAGAGAGGAAGGGTTGTTCTTTCGCTCCTCCTCCCTGTCTTCCCCATCAAGATCCAGCTGGCGAAACAGGGCATTTGGCAAGTCGTTTGTTTTCCCTGGGCAGTGCTGGACTTAAAAATCAAACTCGGTGAGGAACATCTCCCACCACCCGAGCTTGGCCTTGGAATTCCTTGTCTCCCCTAGCTACTGAAGTGCTTTGCAATTGGTTTGGAGGATGAATCGCTTGTCCTCGATGTAGTACCTGTATTTCCTTACCACCCAAATTATGACGAGGCACTTGTTTGTTAGTGTGGTACCGCTTTTCCGTGGTGTTCAGCCAGGTACTAGCATAAGCGATCACTTGCGGGTGGCCGTCGGCATCCTCCTCGTATAAAACACCCCCTAAACCATTCTGGCAGGCATCTGTAGTATCAGCGAGCGGTCTCTTTGCGGGTGGTATAACAGCATGATGTTCTGAAAGCTGCTCTTGAAGGTATTGCGTTGGTCGGGTCCCCACGGCAAACGTCTCTCTTTCTGCAGTAGGAGGTGGAAAAGGGCCATCTGGCAGGTAATATCAGGCACAAAGTCTCATTGCCAGTTGCACAAACCCAAGGAGCGGCGCAACTGCCTGTTCTTGGTAGGTTCATTGCTTCTTCAATAGCCCGTATCAACGAAGTTTGCAGGTAGTTTTCTTCGGGTGATACTATTTGCCCCAAGTAGTCTATCAACGTCTTGCCGAAATGAATTTTAGATAGTTTGCAGGTGGGGCCATGGAGCTCCAAGTGCTAAGTCTTTATAGTTCACGCAGAAGCACAGCTGGCTGTCTTTCTTCGGTACCAATACCACTCGTGAATTACAGGGAGTCGGATGGCTCTATGATTCTGTGTTCCTTCATTTCTTGAACTTGGGTCAGTATTAAACTTCGCCTCCTGGTGGACATCACTCCTCACAAAGTTGTCAGTCACGGCGGAGTCTAGTAGAATGAGTATTTTTCTACAATTTATTTCGACTTCAATGTGAGGTGCTTCTGGAGGTTCGCTCTATTCATTCAATCTTTGCAAGACATACCCTTCATTCCCGGTGGTGGAGGCCCGCTTCTCACCGCGGTCGTGGCGTTTCCCGTCTGACTAACTTGCTTGTTTTCTGTCTGGCGCAGTGGGGGGAACTGGTTCTCCTGCTGTGTTCCTCTCTGCTGCATCCCTGGCCTGCCTGCCTGATGGAGCAATCCCTGTTAGAGTGCCGTTCGGGTAGAACCAGCACATAGATAAGAGAAGGTCGGAGGAGGTGGCAGAGGAGGAGGGTGTCCTTTTCTCTCTGCTTGTTGTTTGAGTTCAGCTGGCCTACTGACCCTTGGTTTGTCGAGCGCTGCCTTCGCTTTAAAATTGCGTTCTGTCTCCCTGGCTCGTTCAACTAATTCCGAATACCACACTAGTTCTGTTTCCGGGTTTTGACACTCAAGGTTAGGAGTGTTCTAAAACCATACCTTATTACTAGAACACTGCATTCTTACAGGTGGTCTTTTACTGGTTATGTAAAAGTGATTTACACGTCAGCATTATTTTGGTGAGAAAAATATCAGTTTATGTTAACTGTTACACAACCAAAGCACACTTGCAACCAATGATGATTAAGTGACTGTTTGTCTGTACTTACTCGTGGCTGTCTTACTGGCTATAGCGCTTCTTACACTTCTCCTTCTTCTGTGGGCGGCCTCTTTTCTGTGGTGCTTGGTGGATTGGAGTAAGCCACCTGAACCTCAGGATGGGCCTCCATGGTGACTCTTCGTAGTAGTCCAGCAGCAAAGGAATGCGGCTTGTACGTGTCAGCATTTCCCTTCTTCGGTTGCTCGGCTCTTGGTTCTCATTTTTGGTGGGGGCCTGTGTGGGGCATCCGCTCATCTGGAGATCGCTGGCGGTGCCTTCCTCTCGGAATGGCGTTGTCTTGGGGACCACCTAGGGTCAAGGTTCTTGTGGTTCCCCTACTCAAGTGGTCGGGTGGTGATCCATCTCTCGCTTGAGAGGGGCCGCTTCTGCCGCGTCGACGCTTGGGAGCTGCAGGATCTGGGTCTCGTCTGGGTCGTCCGGGACCATTGGAACAGACTAAGGTGGTGGCTGGAGATGGGGTCTATTCAGGGTCCCCCACCTTGACAGCTTGCTCGAACTACGCTGTCCGGGTTGGAAGCCGTTTATTGGTTGTGGTTACTTCCTCTCTCAAATATGTGATGACCTGGGCCAGCGGTACGGGGTACAACATGGCTGCAGAAATGGCTCGTAGTTGGGCAGTTGCCCCGATGTCATCTGATATTAGCTTCTCAGCTAGGGTAGGGGGGAATGGTAGCACGTCGCATGGTATCCCTTCTGTCCCTTGTGCATTTCCATGAACTCTTGGGGTGGTGTGGATGGAACTGAGCCGGGTGGCAGTGGGTGCTATGACAAGTCCAGCTCAAGTTCCTGGGGTTGTTCCACCAGTACAGAGGGAAAAACAAAATAGACTTTTGCACCGTCCGGCATGGCAGTCTTGTGATCGGCCCTGGTTTGCACGTACCAGGGTGGCTGATGTACCTCTCGCCAGCGGTGAAATTTTGCTCAAAACTTTGCCTCAGCAACGTGCTGGGGTTCTTCAACCTCTGCAATTATGCTAGGTCCTGGATGCCTATTACAGGGGGCTCTGTTCAGAGGGCTCCGCCAGGAGACTTCCGATGCTACACTCATCTTTTTGTCCTGTCACTTGGGCGAGTAAGGCATGAAGGAGCTAGGGGTAGAGGGGAGGGTCCGTGTGGACAGTCCACCTCTACAAGGCGGTAGGACTACTGTCCAACTGTAGGTTGGGGGAGGCGACTCTCCTGACTGCTTTTGGAGGTTCGAACCCCTGTGGAGGTCTGAGTACAATCTGATGAGCAGGTATTGAGGTTGCATCATCCTCCTCGTTTATCTTTGGAGATTGGGTTGGGGGGTTTGGGTCGTTTCTGACTCCTTTGGGACAAGTTCTTACTTGTCCCCGAGTTACCTTGCGAGTATGTGCGGTCTTCTACCCAATAGACATTCCTGTAGCTACCCACCACCATATAAGGCCCTACTCATTTCTGGGCCAAGCTGATTGTGAACGGGTTAGTAGCCTTATTGAGTGGGTGATTTTTGACTAGGACTCTCATTCCTAGTGGGATTGGATGCTGCAATCCAGTGTGGGGTGGGGGTATTTATGGGCTATGTATTGCTCCTGATCACTCCTGGCATTCCTTTCTCTGACTGCTGCGGCCAAGGAGATTCTTTGTGGTATAGGTATAGCCTTGGGGGAGATGTCCCGCTGCCAGTCCCCTGGATGTTACAGCATACGTCCAAAGAGATGCTGGCTGGGATGGCTTGCGTGGCTTAATTTTCCCTCTGGCGGAGTGCGAAGAGAATTGAGGGGACCTCTTTTTCCCAATGCCTGTGATTATCACACACACTGAGGTAGGAGGCACTTCTTCAGTTCCTGGTTCCATCTCTCAGAGGGGGTGGCTTTAGAGTGATAGGGGGACATTATCCAAGTGTTTACATCCCAACTTTTACAGGCAGCCCTCCATTGCTGGCTTGTAAATGGTGTGCCATTGTTGGTTAGTATCACTTGGGGGTAGCCCCAATGGGGAAATATCTCAGTGTTCAGTTTATGGATTATATTTATAGTTTCCTGGCTGGGGAGGGTAAAACCCTCTACCCAGTGGAAAACACATACATTATAACCAATGGTACTGATTGTTGCGAGTGCTACTTGGATAGGGACTCATGATATTGGTCGCCAGGTGTGTCCACGCCTGGGCAGCCGTCTGGGTATTGATGTTGCACACGATGGGATAACCCTTGCTTCGGCAGCATGTCTCACAGTCTGAAACATACACCCAGACTTATAACTTCCCAGAGGTATTATTCCTGTATATTTCGCAGCATTTCGCAGGTACCTGGATGTCTGGCATTGGGTGATTGTAGTGGTGGTGGTGGTGGTGGCGAATATCGGCCCTGAGAGCTTGTGGCATCTGAATCTTCCAAGGGGCCTTGGGATGTCCAATACGCGACCACACGAGATTATCTCATAGTCTGTATTAGTGGGGAAAGTTTTTGAGGAACCTCCCTATATTAGGCTCTTGTTGCTGGTGCAACAGGACCTGCTTTGGGGTGAGGTGCAGTTGTAGGTTAATGATTCAATATGGTTGCGTGTAGGAGCGAGGGGAGGCATCAGTTTCTTCCATTCCTCCTCTTCCGTACTCTCATCTTCAAGACTAGGCAAACGCGAAAGTGCATCTGGGGGGTCATTGAGTTTGTCTGGACAGTGTTGCATGGAGAAATCAAATTCCGTTTGGAACATCTCCCACTGTCCGTGCTTTGCCTTCTGGTTCCTTGACTCATGGAGCCACTGGAGTGCTTTCTTAACCATGTGGAGTATGAAATGTCTGCCATTAAGATGGTAACGGTACTTTTGTACCGGCCACACGACCGCAAGGCATTCCTGCTTATTAGTACGATACTCTTTTCAGTATCACCCAAACGGGCGCTGACGTATGTTATTACTAGTGGTTGTCCCGCCTCATCCTCTTGGTACAGAATGGCGCCTAGGCCATCTTGACAGGCATTGGTCTCTAGGATGAGGGGCTTTTCCTTATGTGGCCAGTGTATCTGTGAAATACTTAAAAGCTCTCTTTCAAAGTTAGAAGGGCGTCCTGGTGTTCAGTTGACCACTCCAACATGCATCCTTGGCTAGCAGTTGGTGGGGGGTAATTATATTTGGCACAAAATTCTGCAACCAGTTACACAGCCCCAAGAAACAGCGAAACTGTTTCTTGTGGTATGGCCGATATTGACTTCTTGCATTGCCCGAATATATTTTAAGTGAGGAAAATTACCTTCGGGAGTCACCACGTGATCCAGCTAATCTATGGATTTTTTACCGAAGTGCCTTTTTTGAGCTTGCATGTCAACCCGTACATCTCTAGTCGCTTGAGTATCTGTTGTAAATGCATGCAGTGTTCTTCCCAGAACCTAGAGTAGACAATAATGTTGTCAAGATATGCAAAACGGAACTGTCCTACATACCCTGTTAACACTTCTGCCGACATTAGCCGCTGGAAAGTGGCGGGAGCAATCTTCAGCCCAAAGGGCATTACCTTGAACTGGAGAGTCTCCCCTTTGGGAGTAGTAAACGCAGTGTATTTCTGGCTATCGGGGGGAGCAGCAATTTGCCAGTAGCCGGATTATAAATCCAGCGTACTGAAGATCAAAGCTTTCCCAATATCCCAGAGAGTATTACGGAGGTCAATGGAGGGCGGGGAGATATGGTGAGTCGCATAGTTGAGGTTTTCGTAATTTATGGAAATCACAAACCTTTATCCATTTTAGGGATGAATATCATGCGAGCATAGTACTGGGAGTTCGATGGTTCCACTATTTCTTGCTCCTTCATTTCCGCCACTTGGTGTATAACTTCCTGTTGTCGTCAGGCTGACATTAACATTTTATATGGTTGATTATATATGGACACTTTGGTAGTGGGTCATATTACATGCTGGATGCTGTGTGTTTTATGCAGCGATCCAGGGGAAGTGACACTGGCGTGATAGTCCAGTATTTTCCATAATTCTGAAAACCTGGCGGGGTCTAAATCATTTAGGTTGGTCTTAGGGTTGATGGGTGGTGCTATGATTGCTTCGGGGCTGAACCCGTAGTGGATCGTCACCCTATTTGTCGCCCCAAGGTATACCCTTTTCTTTCTAAGTTCCATCATGCACTGCTAGCTGCTTAACGAAGGTTGGTATAAAATTACTGCCTCCTTGATATCAGGGGATACCGAGAACTCGGCTACGTGTGTGTGTGGTGATGGATCCCCAGAGTAAGTTGTGTCTTGCCAATGACCTTTAGGTCTGGCTCGGTTGGGTCATTCCTTCCACGAGAGGCTGAACTGTAGATTAGCCTTCTGATTCACTGTCAAAAGGTCGCTTTTTATGAAGTTCCCCATTGCAACCATATCTAGTAGGGATAAATGAGGGTGGCCATTGATAATACACCTGGATGTATGGCATCCTGGGGGAGTGTATTCTTGTGATACAAATGATTTAACTGCGTGACATTAAGGGCCTTTTGTTTTTTGAGATGGCTGCCCTGTGTGCAACCCAACTGTGGAGTTTCCCACCTGGATGGGACCTTAATGTAGCTGTAACGCGGTGACGCGTCTGGTGCTCACGTGTTTGTCGCTTCCCTTCTTCGACCCTGCTGGGTCTAGCAATCCTTGTTGAAATGCCTCCCCAAGCAGTAACACCAAGAGGGGAGAGAGGCGGCAAGAGGAGGGAGCATGCTGCGGACCAGCTGTTGCTCGGGAGGAGGGGGCGAGGCAATGACTGGCGGCACATATCGGCCTGTCCAACAATGCCTGCTCTTTGATGTTCTTCTCTCTCTCTCTCTTGCTCGCTGTGCTATCTCGTCTGTACTCCGGGATTTTGGTTTGAGCAGCAAGTTCCTGAATGAGGGTAGGAGCGTTCACGTTATGTTCCGAATGCAGCTTTCCTCGTTCTCTTGAGGATATATACACCGGTACATTTGTGTTTTCCATCATATATAGATCTCAGCTTCCTCCTCTGGGTTCTGTACACGAATATGGAAGACAGTAATGAGAAGTGCAATCACTTCTTCCCCAGTGAAGTGGGAAGTGAAGTGGGTTCGCAGTTAATCTCATTCTGAAATAAACTCTCCATACTTGGTCCACCACTCTCGTTCTTTTCCTTGCAATTGCTGGTGGGTTTTGCTGACCCACTGCTTGGTAAGTATGGAATGTGTACAGAGCTCCGTTTCACATTCATTTAAGAACATGACTGGGTCTTTGAGGGGCCATGACAGGACTCTGGCTGGTTCCTGGGTTCAACTGTCTATGTTCTAGGTTGCGTCAACACACATCACATTGGTATACGAGGCAGAGACAAGTGATTCTCTTAGCCAACCGATACACACATGATGGTACTCGGATACACAGGTGATTCACCTGACTGTGTTTGTGCCCTGTATGGTGCAATTTAGCCAGCTACAGCAAGCAGTGTGTTGTTGTTGGCAGGTAACACAGCGGTACTCCAAGCCATCAGTATACCTTGGGACGTCTTCCCACCCTAGGCAGGTGCAAGGAAGTGTGTGTTGTATTGTACACAATAGATCTATATTCTCGAGCGTCTTGAGAAAATGGAAGTCAGCCATAGTGGCCTTGGTGGCGTTGTGTTGACTCCTTTCAGAGTCCGACATAACTGGCGTTCATGTTATTGTAGTTGGGCACCACAAGGTTTTTTTACCTGAGGATTACCTGAAGTTCTGATTTGGGGTTTGACTCTCGGCTGGAGTCGACTAGTAGCTAAGTGAGGTTCTTTAGGCCGGTTCAGCGCTAAAGTAACCTGGTATAAATTATTACATATCATGTAATTAATGGGTATATCACGAGCTACACGTGATATAAAATAACCATGTGGATTGGCTGTCCAGATAAAATACTGGTTGTGGGGTGTGTCGGCTGCTTGCACTAGCTACCTAATCAGTTAAAACCCACTGAAATCTATTAGATTAGGGTTGACTACTGAAGTGGTTGTGGATGTGGGGTTGGCTGGGTTGGTTTAACTGCCAAGGCTGAACTACATGCAGTTATGTCCCACGTTGGGTGCCATGGAAACACCTGGATGTGATGAATGGCTTCATCCAATTATTTGGAAGACGGAAGGCTATTTTAAATTTAGCTAAATAAATTTTGACATAAGAAGTCTTAGTTGTGGTCAATTTTAGGGTTTTCTGTCACGATGCCAGAATCACGAGGTACATTGGAAAACTAGACCGGGACCTTAGGCTTCTGAGGTGCTCTGCCGGTTTATAGTGTCTGCCTTGTAGGTTGTCTGGTGGGCACAAAATCAGGAATTACCCTTACAACCTTACGTCTCGTCTGGCACTGTACCTTCGCTTTGGTGGGAAGAGGGGCGTTCCTCCTCAGTACTGAACTTGCGCTGCTGATGAGTGGTGTTCTGGTGCTGGCTCTTCGAGATGTGCAGGGGTGGCACTGTCTTGGGCGGCTAGGATAACTGGACGCATAGACGCGTAGGTGTGCCCTTCACGAGGGCCAGTCAAGGCCTAGGGGTATAGCCTCCTATGCTAGATGGCCTCTATGATAAGGTGCTGCCTATCAGGTAGTTTGATTAACGGTGGTAATAAATGGCTTGGGGAGCATCCCTGAAAGGGTTCAATTAGCTTTCTCCCTTTCTAGCAGTTGCAATGCCTTCTTCAGTTTACTCCGTACTCCGCATTTGCGTTGGTACAGATTTTAAAACTCAATGAAAAGCAACCTGTAGAGGAGAAGCCGGTGCCGGTTGTCCCTAGCGTGTACTTTCGGGTACCCAGACTTGTGACGTGAGGCAACCTGTGCTCTTTTCATCTGGCCCTTTTGAGTAGTGGACAGAGCGTTGGGTAACACACGTCACTTCCTCGCTGGGTACTTGGGTGTGGTATCCACAGGAGGTCAATCAGGCCAAAGTGGTTCCAGCCCCAATTCAGCCACGTGAGCAGCGGTGGCGGAGTATGGAACACTTGGTTTTGTCAATTCTTCTAGTGGAGGAGTACCTAGGTGAATTTGGGCACAGCCGAATGTCTACCTGTTGGCAGAGTTCAGTTTGCCTCTTAATGGTGTGTGTATTTACCTTGATGGTTTACGCATCTGTCTGCTTTTCCTCTAAGGTGTAATTAATATTTCATATGCCAATAGTGAAAGGGTTACTCAAATTACATAAAAAGAGAAATGAAACACTAAAGAATATGTTAAAGTATGTGTTATATTGTACGTATCTAGAAAACAGGGTGGTTCCACACTAACTCCTACAGAAGTTGAATCTGCCATTAAATTCCAGGTGGAATCAACCTGGGCAAGAGCTAGGTGTGTTACATGGTTGAAATAACTGGCAAAATAAAATAATCTAACAGTTAATGCTTTTGACTGCTCTTATCAGGGTTTGTTCTTAAGGAACCTAGGGTAGGTCAATTGCCAGAAAGGTAATGAATGTCGTAACCACACCCTCCGGTGGGGTGGAGAGGTCCAGAAGGGACGTCGGCATGACCTGTCACCAAGGGGATTTCTGGCGGTTACCAGGAGGTGGGGTTGGTAGGCGATGATTTATGTCTTCGGGAGCCTCTTGGATCTCGAGATCTGCGGTGCTGGAGAATGCGGGTCAGCGGCTGCTGAAGATGTTGAGCTTCTGGTTGGCTGGATTTAGACCCTGCACCCTTGCGAGTGGTGGGATCTACGGACACCCCAGTGGTCATGCACCCCGATGGCTGCTTCCGGCCCTTATGAGCGGTGGAGAAGCAGAGACTCAAGAGCTAAGGGGTGCTAGTCCTTTTATACTGTTATCTGCTAGGAGCTTGGAGGCTGCGGGGGGAAGGTAGTCTCACTCTCGGGGGTTGAGACTTCTGCTTCTGAGGCAGTGCTGTTCATTTATCTCTTCTGCAGGAAGCATGATCCTTTATCGCCTTTGTTGTAGGCGCTTAGGCTGGAGCTGCTGGAGTATACTGGGTGCTGCCCTCCAGTGGCGAGCTGTGGTACGAGCTTGGCCTTCTGAGTTCATGCAAGAGTTTGCCCATAAGTGAGTGGTGGATACTGCTCAAAATCACATCCAAACCTCCCTGCTGCCACCCCGCCAAGAGATGGCAGCAGCGGCGGCGCCCGGCCTGAACCCAAGGGGGTGGTGGCCGAAGATTACCGAAAGCAAACAAAGCATGCATGAACCCTCCAGCTTAGGGGAATATAACGCTGTGTGGCCGGCAGAAATGCCAGTTGTACACGTAGCTTGCCTCAGCACAAGTCGTGCTTCAGACTCTCTACCGCACAGTCACATTCCTCCTAAGGACTTCCCCGAGATCTTCAGTTGTACACATAGCTCATCTCAGCACAAATTGTGCTCAGGCGCTCTACCAAACAGCCACATTCCTTCTCAGGACTCTCCAAGATTTATCAGTCTTCTACCAGTTCTTTAGCTAACAATGCCTTCCCCATCGCAGCAGCCGAAGAGTCGTTGCTACTCCCCTGACACTTGCAGTCAAGAGTTACCACACCTGACACATACACCACACATGGTGCCCCGGTTTCCTTCAGGACTACAAGCCACAATTAGGGCACAATTGTTTTCACAATTACTTAATTGTCAGCTCTCATTCGCTTTTTAAGTCCTACTTCTCAAGCAGACAGGCACCTTCACCTGTCTTGCTCTTGTCCAAAGTTCATTGAACTTCAAAGTTCATTGAACATCTACTTTGTTTATAGGTAGGAGGTAGTACGGGTCACCGTGTTTCTATTCTCAAGGGTATAAAACACATAGTCTAGCTAACTTCTGTCTTTCATTGCTCTGCAGTGAACGTGTGCCTTTTCCCCAACCTTTAAGCGCCACCCTCGAAGGGAGCGGCAGGAGACCGCGAATTGACAACAGTTTCCAACATAAAGTAGGACTGCAGGCAGCCCCTAAACAGGATTGCACGTACATCACACACAAGAATGAGTTCGACCGTCACACATACTGTGGACCCAGTATGTAAAGGTATCTGGTGTGCAAATATTGTAGAACAACTACTAGAAAGACACACTACGCATCTGGGCCAACTAAGTCAACTAAACCATTCCTTCCAGAGCACGTAAACTCACCGGAGGGGGTGCCAGGCCTGATGAGACTTTACCCAGGTACTCCTGGAGTATATTTTAGATAGGGGTTTGTTGCCTGCTGCACTCTACCTGATGTACATTAGCATCTTTCCTGTCCATGTTGTTTGCTGACAGACGAGGGAGCAGGAGGAACACCCAGAGGACAGCTGCTATCCTTGCATCTCGCCACCCCCTTTCTACACCAGCTCTCAGCGGGAAGTCCCCATGGGAGAGAGCAGAAACTACTCGGAAATTAGTGGAGTCTCACTCGACTACTCTCCCTGCCAACCTGTTTAGCCTTCTGGTTACAGTTTCCGGAGCTACTCACTTTGCCGTCGAACTACTTCACTAGGGGTACATTCTGGGCTTGGGAGCAGTCACGTTCGATTCACAGAACACCAGTGAGACACCAGTGCCAGCCGCGCCTGTGAGCCGGCCGGCACCCTGGTCACCAGCCAAGCCAGCCTGCCCAGCTGTCCGCTCCAGCTGGAGCAAAAGTCTTCCAGCGAGGGTCAGAGTCTGCCAAAAGGAAGGGACACCAGTGGTAAGCTAGTCCAAACCCATGTGTTCAACACCCGGAGGCATCACCTTGCCCTCACAGATTTTGTACCAAGTAGGTGCGCAAGACATCCTACATTATATAAAGGACCAGTGCGAGGCCAATGGGTCATACTGCAGATGCCTCTGCAGTAGAGTCCGCCCTAAACTTGTGGATCTGACGTGGCGCAAAATTAAAAACACCTCACTCTTTGATGTGACTTCCCTCTCCCTAGGCCATCACGTGTAAATTCTGAGAGATTTTTTGTGTTTAATGAGCTAAAATTTTTCAGTTCCTTAAGATCGCTTTACTGTAGGTTTAACAGTTTTGAAACAAAAAGTGTTTATATGTTCTTTAATATTAGCAGTGTAATGTCAAAATAATAACTAAGGTGTTGCTGTATGTGGGTGAAAATTATTGTTACATTAGGTATGCTTTGGGAGATAGTAACATCAATGACCCTAACTTTGAGAAACTGGACTCCTCTCAAGTGCCAGACGTCTTGCTGGTGAAGAAGTTCTATGGAGACCGCTCTGCTCGCAGACGGAAACGTGCTTGGAAACTGAAACATCTCGCAGATGAACAGACCAGCCTCAACTCTGCTAACAAGTATTCATTTTTTATATTTTTTGTTGTAATGCTGCATGCTAAGTGCCTAAATTTAACTTTGATTCTACTATGTTTACTTAGAGAAGGATTTTGTTGTTTTTAAACTGAACTCTCATCTTAACAGTATTTTAATTTCCCAGTAACAGTAACCGTATTTGCTCAGTTGTAAACAACATGTATTTTTGATAGAGTTGCACCAATTTGTACCATTTTTTGTCAATATTGATACAACAAACCTGAACCTGTACATACAGATACCAACTATTTTGTGGTAATATTATAATTATGTCCTAAATAAAGGTTGTAGAATAGAAATACAAACACTTTTCCAATAAGTGTAATAAAGTTTAATAAGCTGTTAAATAACGTATATTTCCTTTCATATTTTAGACGCCCAATTTTTAAAAAGAATGTGATTTACTATATGAGACATACCTGATGCCACTTCATGCTTCTGAAATGGAATCGTCAGTTCTACCCTCTAGGAGCTAGGCAGCTGTGTGCTCCATTAACAGAGTTTTAATTAGGGCTGGTCCCTGCGTGACAGCACAGTTTGTCTGGGCAAGTCCGGCCTTAGCCGCCTTCTTCGTCCGAGCACAGTGACCAGGCATGGGGATAGTGGTGTGTACTGAAGGTACCTAGGCAAATGGGTCTGTCTGGAACATGTAGGCCCAGGCATGTCTGGATAATGTTTAATGTATTTGGTCATTGAAGGGAACTCTAATCTTGTGTGGTCTTCCCACTGGGCCGGCAATGCACGGTGGGGCCGATACCATCGGGTGTTCATTCCCATTTACCTTCTCGTCAACAAGCAGTAAGGAGGGCGACACAATCGCTCAAGTCTTACTGTCGGGTTGAGGGTTGGTAACTACACACAATCTCAGCGGGGAGTACTGTCGTGGTCTTCTCGAGGAGCTAGTACACTGTCAGCCTGCAGTGAGGGGGGCGACACAGTTGCTCAAGTCTCACTGTCAGGTTGAGGTACTGACTTTCCTAGAAAAAAATCACTAAGTCGTCCTCCGATTCTCCAGTGACATCTGATGGGTGGCCAACTGCTTGAGTCAGTCACACAGCTGGAACTTTAGAACGTTCCCTCCTTGGGGCCTGGGAGGCTGGGAAAGTCTCTATGCCCTTGTGAAGGGAATGCCCAGGACAGTGGTATGACCTGCTGGTAGCCAAGCACCCAACTCTGGCAAGAACAAGGAGCTTCCTTCCGGGCCTTATATAAGGGGGTTCACGTCATGGCAAAGCCATACGTGAGTCTAATGTAGGTTAGTGGTAGGTGAGGTAGCTGTGAAAGCAGATGGCTAACTTGAAAAGCAAGTGTCTTTAATGGCAAAATGCCGAACACAATACTCACAACCTATGCACAGAAAAGGGGCCACAGTGGCTGAGCGATTAGCACATTCGCCTCCCACCAAGGCAAACAAATTTCAGTCCTTGGCCGGGTCACCGGATTTTCACAAGTGAGAATCATGCTGGATAATGCCTTGGTCGGCGGTTTTTCTCGGGGATCTCCAGTTTCTCCCACCCCTTCATTCCATCACCTCTCCATATATATTTTTCGATCAACCTCATTGGCTCTCAAGACCTTGCTGTTAAGAGCCATCCAAATCTCTTCACTCACTCACTCACTCACTATGCACAGAAAACCCTGACAAGCACTGGCAGGCTGCAAACACACTTAACTTTACACTGAACTTTGAACTGTAGTGATAACTGGCTAGCAACACAGTGCCCAGGCTGGAGACTTTCTCCGTTTGCTCTTGAGTAGGTGGTTACTGCCGTATGTGAGGAAGACAACTAGACAAGTGTCACAGAGTTCAGGCTGGGGAGCTACTCCAGTGAATTGCCCCGAAAATGACCGGTCCATGGTCTATTGACCGGTCCATGGTCTATATATTGCTCCGAGGGCTGTGGCGAGCGAGGTGTGCATGGAGCGGTGAGAGAAGGGGGTAATCATCCCTCCTCCGTATCGAAGGGAGGATGTGGCGGCTGTGTTAGCGACAGCGTGTAATGGCACAATAGGGGCAGTGACAAAGGTGCAGGCTACTACGAGCCAAGTACATCACCTCGTGGAGCATCATACTGTATTTAAATTTGAACCACATAGATGATACTAAAAGCAAACAGCAGCATCATATAGACTAACATTGAAATTTCATCTCTTTGGGGTGAATCAATTTGTTTGGGAAGTTGTAGGGCTGTTTGAAGATTAATCTGGGTGGTCCAAACCAAACAAAATGGTGCACCCCAAATTTCCACCCAATGCCATGGTCAGTAATATTACCACCCTAAGAGGGTCTCATCCATGCAATAGCCCACGTTGTAGCTCTAGTACTATGCATCAATCTCCCACGTCCTTCAACATCATGCTTACCAACTGGACTTATTCTATCCAGGGCAGCAACAAGTGTGAGATAGAAAATCTCATCTACATGCTACAGAACATTCACTGTAATGCAGAGTACGTTGGCCTGACTACCAATACTCTCAGACAGAGAATGAATAGTCATAGAGTGGACACTGAATAACCCATAGCTGGGGTAAATGTACATTTACTGGAGAAACCAGCTGCAAATCACACAGCATCTCACAACCAGAACTTTATGACTCCTTTTACATAACCGGAGTGGTGATTCTGTATTTACTGGCATATTTCTCGCATCTTTTTTACAGAATGTTAGTGCAAAAAATTAGACTGCATGAATTATGCAAGGAATCGCCAAGACACATCCATGTAAACATTAAAATTAGGTCTACTGTATTTATATGTTATGGCTGATTGCTGGATACTTCCTCTATGTTGTCAGTTGAAATATTTATAGGAACAAAACAAAGAAATAAAGGACAGTTATTATTATTACTGTACATTGTTATTATCCAGTGCAGCTAAACGAAGAAAAAGGTATGTATAAACACCTGTAATGGTACTGCAACTGTTTTCAACATGGCGGCTTAGTAGGAAAAATAAGTATTTAGGCTACGTACATTTCAAAACATCCCGCAAGACCAAAAGGTGATAATATGTCAGTGTTCATACTAATGTGAGAACTCCACGTGTAAAAATAGATTTTTAATAAAATTAACTAGGGTGTAAAAAAAGGCATTTTTTAATACCACTTACATGTCAAATCATCATGCTGTATAGGTTGGTCACAATGTCCCCAAAATGTAGTGAAGTTACGGTATATGAAACAGCAGTATGACTGGCATATTTACCCATTAGGCATTCGTACTAAAAAAAATCAATTTAAATGTAAACTATTCCCGTCACACTATAACAACCATCCATATACAAATCCACTCCGTGACTGAATTTGTTTACATGTTTGCAGCGCGAGCGCGGCAACCAGAAATCAATAACAGGACCAGTGACCTTTAAAAGTCAACAACCTGGCGCAGCCAAACAAAGCGCAGCTGCCCGTGTACACTAGATGCTTTGTTTGTTTTATTGAATCCGTAAGATCTTTTTTCAATACAAAAATTTTAGACAAGTCAAATTACAGTATACAAAGTTTATACAATGGACTTAGTAAACACACACATCTATGCTTAATTGTGAGAAACTTGCTGCGTAAAATATAAAAGAAAAAGTTTTTTCCGTAATTCGGTACCATAAAATTACGGTGCGTGAATTATGCCGGGGTGAGAATTATGCCAGAAAATACTAATAGCGCAGAACTGCTATTCTGAGAACTGGCCCACGAATACATCACCAAATCCAGACAGCCACCTATCTTAAGCATAAGATAACCTCTCTACCACATTTCAGATTTCCCATCTTACCCTAGTTTACCTCCGGGCCGCTAGGTTCTCTATTTGCTAACCATTGCTCAAAAGACTGGAGTGTACCTCAACAGGCACGCACACAAAAGATAACACATTTTTCACGCTTTGCATGATAGTGATGTTTAACTGACATTGGCCAGCTTCATCAGGCGGTGAGTTGTAGGACACTGCAATATAGTGCAGGGCGCTGTTGGTGGTAAACCTAGCAGGTTGGTAGCAAACTGGGGTGTGGCGGAAAAATTGAAAATTTGCCGGTATAGCTTATGAGTATGGTTTGAAGTTGGGATTATCTTATGTTAAGGTCCGGGGGCTGCTTGGATTTTGTTATAAACTGATGAGTTAATTCCCAACGTCTGATTTCTGAGCTATTGTTTGAAGGTGGTAGAGTTCTTACAACTCTGGTGCTGTAACAGATATCAAATCTTTGTTGTGTGATGCTGCATATGCTGCAACTGGTTTCTCTTGTAGGTTGTGGATGTGATCAGCTATGGCTTGATTAGTGTCTGCTATGTGGCCATTCATTCTCTGCCTTAGTGAGTTGGTGGTGAGGTCAATGTATTCTGCATTGCAGTATTGGTCACTGTAGCTGATAAATCAAATTTTCTGTTCTGTAGTTATAGTTGCCTTGGATGTGGTATGTATGGCAAGTGAGTCTGCTATTGATGAAATTTAGGGTTGGAGGATAGCACATGAGTCACAGCATGGGCTATTGCAGGGGTGGGATCCTTTGGGAGTGATAGTTTGAATGGCATTTGTGGTAGGCTACAGCTTTAGATGAACCAGTTTGTTGCAGAGGTTAGGTAACCTTTTGGAGACCAATCTGGGCAGTTTGCAAAGTAGGTCTGGTGTTTGTGGTAAGGAAGCCAGAATTTTGTATCCATAGTGGAGAATGGTTCTGAGTTTACTAAGGTCTTCATGATGTGAGACCACTAGTTGTTGATCTTGGTTTGTGTTCTGGTACTTGAGATAGCTCACTGAATCTGTTTGTGGACAAGAGGCCTAGGGGAAGCCCCTGTCAAGGAATGCTCTTGCTACACACTGTTTGTTTAGATCACTGTTGGAGGAGCAGATATGTTTGGCTCTTGTGGAAAGACTGTAGGGTAGAGATTTTTTGACATGGTATGCATGGTAGCTGTTGAAATGTAAGTACTGGAGGTTGTTGGTGGGTTTGGTGTACAACAGTTTGAATTGTGCCATTCTGGAGAGTCACTTCAACATCCAGGAACATGGTATGTGTTTTGGAGTATGCCCGGGTGAACTTGAGCAAATTGTGTGTGTTTATGTTGTTCAGAAAGTGAATTAGGCAGTCTTCAGACGAAGTCCATGTCATGAAGATGTCGTCAATAAAACACATCCAGCAGTATGGTTGGGTTGGTTAGTGACTGAGGAAGTTTTCTTCTGACATGCCCATAAACAGATTGGTATAGGATGGGACCATAATTGTACCCATCATTGTGCCTTTGACCTGAAGGTCAAGTTTATCTTGAAATCTGAGGGTTAACCTGACAAGTTCAGCAAGGAATGCTATAGAATGTTTGCTGTGTTGGAGTCTTTGCTTGAGGTAATATTCTATGGCCAACAATACAGATGAGTGGGGGATGTTGGTATAGAGAGATGTGACATCTATGGTGACCGTGTTCGTATTTTGGGGAATGGTGTCCAGGTGTCTGAAATGTTCAATAAAGTGGCCAGTATCCTTGATGTAGGGCGGAAGCTGCTGTACCCAAGGTTGAAAGTGGGCATCTACAAGTGCTGAGATTCTCTCAGTGGGACTGCTAATTCCTGATACAATTGGATGTCCTGGGGGTGGCCGTTGTTCTTTGTGTATCTTTGGAAGCAGGTATAGAACGGGTGTGGTAGGTTTATTTGGAGTAAGCAGTTTGTTTAAAGCCTCAGATAGGTCTTGGAGGGGGCCGTGGGACACAAAGAATCAATTGATTTGTAGCAGAATCTGGTGGTTGGGTCTTCTCATGGACGTTTGCAGGTAGATGTGTCCTTGAGTTGGTTCTCTGCTTCTAGAATAGTCTAATTTTGAGAATCACTGTGGTTACGCCTTCAGCCGGCAGTGTCATTATGTCTGGGTTGTTTTGAAGATCTCTGATGACTTTTCTTTCTGAAGAGGTGTGTTACTATTATTAGGTAGTAAGGTGACAAAATCAGGGTCTGCTGTGTTGACCAGGATACCTATATGTGATGAACTGCTCAAAGGGATGTGAGGGGGGATGGTCCCAAGTGGATGGAGGTGCAAACTTGGTCAGGGCTGGATCAATGTACTGTTAGGGCTTGGGATGAGGAGGTTATCAAAAAAGTGCCTGAGTTGAAGATTGCGTATGAAGCTTGGACATCTTTTACAGGGGCAAAGTGGTCAAACTTTTTGGAGGGGAAGAAGGAGATACCATGTTGTAGAATGTTGTTCTTGGTAGCAGTGAGTTTCTGGTTGGACAGGTTCAGTACATGGGATTTGCTTTTTTGGGGTGGTTGTTTCTCTTTTGTGGTTATGCATGGGAATGACTTAGGCAGAGTTGGTGTGGTATATGCTGGTGTGGGAAGGTGAAGCAAGATAGGGTTTCTGGCCAATTAGTGATTGGGGGGGAGGTGTTGGTTGGTGGTTTCTTGAGAGATAAGGTTGTAGGCAAGGTCCCGGTTTTCAAGGTGTCCATGCACAGTTTACTGAGCTTCGCTAATTTTGTGTGGTGCCCACGTATGGCCTTTTGAGTTGTGGCATGTAAGATTTTGTTTGTTTGGTCCAGAAGAGGCGATTTTGTAAGAATGAGTAGCCTGATGTTAGATAGTAGTAACTAGTAAGGTGCAGTGGTGATTTGTAGTTGAGACAACTGTTTATGAATGAGGTCTGTCATGGTCAGAGAATACAGGTTTAACATCAAGGCTTCATCCCTGGCTTGTGGTGGTATGACAAAAAGTGGTCGTTTTGAGGTTAGGTCTTATGGGGATAGGCCTAACTTAAGGCAGGACAGAATAAAATTTGCATGATTTAGGGCAACGGACATTTTCTTAGCATGGTACGAAACTTTTTGAGCCTGAACGTATGTATTTCCGTGTGGTCAGACATGTTGCCAGACTCATGTTTTTATAATCAAGGCAGAGCTGAACTTGTAAAACTTATGAAAAATTTGTGGAAATGTGCAAATACATGAAAAATAATTTAAAAAAATTAATAAAACGTGAAGTAGTGATAGGAATGTGGGATAAGTTAGGAAGGTAAGAAATGAAAGCATAAAATATACAGGAAACAGGAAAGTTAGATACTGGAACAAAGGATGGATACAAGATGGTGGGAGATGAAAACTGTTTATGTTTTTATATTCCACCATTTTGTGTATTCTGTGTATTTTATTTTGTGTAAGGACTATTTCTTACTAGGCATTAATATTATGTTCTCCCTGTTTTTATTCTTATTTGTAAAGAAAATATTATAATTATTAATAGAATTTAAGTAAAAGTTCAATTTAACCAAAGATGAGATACCTGTATGTTACGTTAACACAAGTATAAAATGCTTGTGATGCATGGTATATTTAGGAAACAACCGAAAATGTCATACATGCGATGTTTTCTCAAAGATTTGATCAAAAATAGTGTGTAGGAACTGTGAATAGACTATAGCAAGGTGAGGCCCTTACAAACTTCTTTGACACTTATGCCACTAAATTTTTTTATGTGTTTTACTTTATGTTTATGTACAAATAAGTGTGGACTTACATGCTTGTGTGTTGGTGTGTGTGTGGTGTAACAGTGATTACCAGGAATTCTTGGATGATCTTGAGGAGGATCCAGCCCTGCGCCAGAATGTCAACATCTTCCGTGACCGCAGCAAGCCAGTCATGGCAGTTGATGAGAATGACAG
Organism: Dryococelus australis; assembly: GCA_029891345.1. Lineage (NCBI taxonomy): Eukaryota > Metazoa > Arthropoda > Insecta > Phasmatodea > Phasmatidae > Dryococelus > Dryococelus australis. The sequence goes on from CM056994.1 coordinate 340,484,852, forward strand.
GGATGACTCTAACGATCCTCACATCACCTTGGAGGAGATGTTGGATGACTTGTGCTTGGACGAGGAACAGATGGAGTGCTGAGAACTGGTCATGGACTGCTGCATTCGACTGCAGTGTGTGCTTAGGATGGCTGGCAGTAAATTAAAATCAGTCAAATGTATGCTGTCGTTACATCTTTGTGTTACTCAAGTCTGTCTGTTTTCTATTCTGTGTAGCATTTAAATACGTGCTGGTGGATAAAATAATCTGTTTATTTTTGGTAATTATTTTTGATGTTCTTCTTAACTTAAAAAACTACACAGTAAATGCTTTGTTTGGTATGGTGTCATTGTTACATGCAATACCATAAAAGTGTATTAAATTAGGTTTCTGAAGCTGTAATGTTGTATTTATTTATTTTTTAAATTAACAGGTATCTGGGGAGGAAACTAAAAAAAGAATTTATAATCTATTAATTTTTTTGATAATAGCCATAACACTAGACAATGTATTGTAGGTTACAAATAAAAAATATTAATTGGTTGAAGTTTGTAGGCGTTAAAAATTTGTTGTTGTATAAAAACAAACAACTTAAAAATTTAAACATATGGAAAGGCAGTGTAAAAAAATTCAAAATTGAACGCGTTGTCTTTAACAACAAATTTTTTCATCACTTCTGCTGAATGGAAAAGTGCAGTTTTCAACATTCATAGTAATTATGGAAGAATGAATGAGCAACTGCTGTGGCATGGGTTAATTTGGGACACTCCTGATTCCTCCTCCATATTAATCCTAATACTTCTTCACTGCATGCCAGTTAACATCAGCCACTCATCAGGTTGGCTGGGAGTGTGTGATCTATATCATGTGTAGAGCAGCCAGCTCCTTTTGATGTTGTCATCCTTACATTCATAAAAACCTTGCTGTAAAGGGGACAGTGTGCAGATGTGAATTAGTGCACGTATACAGACATGAGGAGCAAAAGACTATCAGTTTAGTTCAGCATTACATTCAAAGACTTTCATGACAAACTTTAACCCACCCTAATTTCAGAAGTTCATGTGGCAGTGGTAGAATTATGTCCAAAACAATCCATATCATCACAAATATGGCATCATGTGGTAGAGCGTTGGTGTGATGCATGGTCACTATGGATAATGATGCATTCAGTATGATGGGCTCCCTGTGTAGAGCAAGATTATGAAGCCAGCTTATGAATTATTCATGGAGATACTAGATGCTAAAAAATACAAAGCAAGTATGTATGTTCTCTTGGGTTGATATCTTGAGAGCGTGGCTGCTGTTCTTTTGGGTTTATATATTGGGGGCGTGGCTGGCTGATCTAAAAGGGTGTCGTCTGCTGTTTACAGGTAGTCATTCATCAATGTAACCTGATATGGATAGGTATTGTCATTCATAAAAAGGAAATGTGCACCCATCACACTCCCAAAGTCTGTTGGAGGTTAACATTGCTATACACTCCATATGTTAAAGAACTATGATCAAAAACATGGAGAGGTGGATGCGAGCCTAACATGATACTGCTGGACACTAAGATACTGCCACATTCCATACGGGTCCCCTTTGATGTTGATTGGACTCGTACCTACTTCCCCTTTTTTCACCTTGTGTAAACATCCTGGGAGTCACTGTCCTCTTTTCTCACCTTGTCTAAACATACTGGGAGTCACTGTGAAGAATGTACTTGGGCTTGTTCATGAACAAGACAGCACCACCAAAGTCACTTAACACATTCCTTCCACTGCGTATAGACCTGCCGGAAGGACTGCCAGGCCTGACTAGGAGCGTTCTAGCCTCTTCTGGGTATACTGTATATAGGGATTCATGGCCTGCCACACCATTGCCAGTGTGAACCATAGAACCTTCCTGCTGCTGTTGTTCACCCGCGGAAGGAGAACTAAGTGGAACAATAGGACAGCTGCAATCCTCACGGAGAACCAGTCCCTAAGTAACCCACCCTCACTTTTCAGCTATCTGACCCCTTGGGAATGAGCTCAAGTTGCTCATCAACTGTTGAATGGTTGCAGTCCTTGCTGCCACCCTTTATGGCTCCCTTATTAAAAAAAACTGGAGCTGCGCACCCTGTCATCATCTTCCTCTGCCTGGGCCTGCCCTTGGTCCCGGGCACTGAACGAGCCCCGTCAACTGATGCAGGATTGCCAGACACCAGGACTGACAACCTCAAATTCCAGCCCAAGCATCCAGGAACCACATCCCAGACACGTGGGCAAGCAGCAGTACCGCCTGCTCCGAGTATCAGTCGGTCCGGGAGAGGCGTGTAAAAGGTAAGCCAGCCACATCTTTTACCCCCGCCACCTGAAGGCCTCGCCTCGTATTATCAGACTATGTGCCCTGCCGTTGGCCTATCCGTCCGACCCTACAGAAGGGGTGTTAAGGCCAAGTGCCAAATTCTCCAGACTCCATCTCATTAGTGTCTGCTCCGAGCCTGTGTACCTGATCTGACGCAACCGAAGACATAGTAGATGTAGATATGCTCCTCAGCCACTAGCCGTGTCATGCATTACCCTTTTGGAACCGTTGTCTGACTTTTAGAAATGATACATTATGGCCGTTATGGGTGTTTCAGGGCTTGGGATATCATAGTCTGAATTTGATTTGCCTTTAGTTCCCAGTGATTTTTCCCTTCATAAAATTGTCAATATGAGTTTTTTGAACAGTTGTGATCTTAGACTGAAGATGAGGTAAATTGATTACAGCCTTCTGCGCACATACCCAATATTTGCCTACGTACACCAATACAACTGTTGAAATACTTTTACCAATTTGAATTTCATGTAATTTGCACTAAAAATTTATTAAAGGAAGTATACAAACTACCTCAAAGCACTTGTTACACAACCAGTGTGTGTTCTAACTTCAAATACTATCAACGTAATTTATGATACAGTAGTTGTGTTTGCAGGAAAGCAGTCCAGTGTTGGGACACAAGTGGCTACTGTGCACTTTGGATATGCATTCCCCCCCCCCCCCCCCCCCCCCCGCAACATTTTCCTTTCATAGTTGTGATTAAATGCAATCAAAACCCCCACACTAAATACTCGGTTCTGTTCTGCTCATTGCTGCTCTATGATTTTTTCTGCTGTAAGTTGTGTTGCAGTCTGTGTAGACTGCAACACTGTGTAGACTGTTTATACAAACAGCTTAGATACATAACACGGTGCAAATGGCCTACTCTATCTTTGCATTGAATTTTACTACAGTACATCCCCATTATAATGGACTAAAGGGGCTGAAGATTGTTAATTTTAATGAAAGACCAATTTATGACAAATAACCGTGAAAGGTTGATAGAAGTAAATAAATGTTGACATGTGCCTGGTTAGACTGACTTAGCACATTGGTTGAAGATTTGTCAGCTAGACCAAAAGCGGGGTGGTTTAGTTTAGATAGATGACGAGAGGTGAGGGGTGTTGGTTAGTACTTACTTACTTACTTACTCCTGCTTCTTGGGCGTTGTGGCCACGATGGGTTTCGCCCAGACGTGGCGAGCTTGGCCCACGCCAAAGCGGCGATTCCACTGGTAGGCCTCGTTGGTCCAGAAGTTGATGTCCCAGCCGAATCTCACTTTGGTACCAGTCAACAGCCCTTTTACCACAGGATGACACGAGAGGTGAATACATAGACAAGGAGATACATACAATACAGTGACCGGAGCAGTCGACACTGACTCGTGACTGAGTTGGGCGGCACATTCCATTTCCGCCTGCCTTTCCTCCGTAGGACGAGGTAGTGCATTCAACTGTATGGTGGCAAGGGACACTGCGTTTTGTTCCCTACGCTTTTTGCCATGCCTCACCTGGTAGGGCATAGAGTCGCTGCTTACAATATACTGGGTGCACTCTAACAAAGAACAACCTTGCAATGTATGTCCGGATTTGGTTTGCTGACACAGGCTCGGTAAGAGTCTCCACTGATCCCCCACACTATGCAGGCTGATCAGAGATGGGGAGCTGTGTGGGTCACCAATGCTTCCACTGGATGTGCGTTCAGACCTGAATGAGCTGTAAGACTCAAGTTACTATTAACCCAGCACTAACAGTGCTCTGATGTAAAGAAGTAACCTGGGTTTGTCGCTCCTCCTTGAATGAAGGTGTTGCTAGTGGTTGTGGCTCCTCTGTTCCTCTCCGCCAGCACTAGACAGTGCTCTGACAGTTGGAAAGCATCAGATGGCCGTCTAAGGGTGTGTGAGAAAACTGACAGGCCCCTGAAGGGCTCCCGTAGTGAAAGCTAATTCGGTTATGTAAAAAGTCCTAGTTCGTGTCAGTGGTGCACGTCGTAAACTGTTCTAGTGGGCGAACAGTAAGAATCTCTATGAAAGAAAAAGCAGAAGTGTAGGAAACAAATTATGTTTACCGAGTCAATAAACATGCGACGTATGCTACTTCCTACCAAACAGTAGAGTGCTGAAGGAGACTACGCTGGCCAGGTGTAGGCGACCTGGTTCTAGTTTGTAAACGGGCAAGATAAATCTAGATGGTAAAATATATATTACTACTAAATTGTTCTAGTAAAGGTGTCTAGAGGAGACAAATGAATTTAATATGTGTTTGGGAGTGTGTTCGCTGGTTGTTGGGTTGACTGATCGTCGACGGTGAAGTAGCTGCTGGCGGTGTATTAAAAGCTTAGTTTCTCCGGAGGTTACAGCACTGAATAGTGCTCTAGGATGTGGTGACAGAAGAAACAAGAATGACTGCCCGAGCCCGGCAGCGTCCAGTCTTATTTAGGTGAAGCTTGTAGGCTGCCGGCGCGGGCTGCAGGGAGGTCGAGCATCCTGCCCTGGTCGGAGTAACTCTGGTCAGAGTTTCTGCTTTATGCCTCATTGGTAGCGCTTGGCCTTGCTCGAGGTCTGGGCAGCTTATAAACTCTCAATGCAGGGAAGGGGGGGGGGGGGGGGTGGCGGGCCTGCCGGGTTGCGTAACCTTCAGGTGACGAAAATTCACTTATAAGTTCCTATTATCTGGTAGAGTTGGCAGCCGAGAATGCATGTAGAAAAGTCTCCCTATGTATTTCTCAAGTCTGTAGCAGTGGAAGTAGGAACTTTAGCGATGAGTCGTATTCATAGTTGATTAGTAGTAGGAGCAGCACGCGTCAATGTGAACAACGAATAACTGACAAATACTGATTGAAATAGAACTGGATGCACTTTGCCTGATAATTTGTGGAATTCCAGACAATTCCGCTCGGCTGTTGGATGGTGAGTTATACGGTGCAACAACCTTGACACAACATGTTCGTTATAAGCTATGTCCACTTTAATAGGGCAAATTATGATGTTGGGGAGGGGTGTTTACTTTTTTTTAAATTTTTCACACAGATTCACTTAATTTGTTAAAAATAATATGAATAAAATAATAACCTGCAAAGGTCTTTTTTTGTGTGCTGTTACTATGATAGAAACCGTAGATAATTACTAAC